>PXOE01000004.1:0-340925 GCA_003012245.1 Microcyclospora tardicrescens
GGCGGGGGGCCTTGGCGAGGGAGACGTTGGCGGGCCGGCTGTTGAGGGGAGCAAAGCGCTGTTGGCCGGCACCTCCTCCACCACGGCCGTCGGAGACACGGTATGTGCCGGCGGAGTGCCATGCCATTCGGATGAAGAGACCTGGTGGCAAAGCGGATTAGTTTGTTTCTTTCATCCCAACATCTTTGTAGGTGCAAGACTCACCGCCGTAGTGACCGAAATCTGCGGGCCACCACTCTTGCGAGTCGGTCATGAGGGCTGTGAGGTCACGCTTGAGGCCATCGTAGTCAAGCTTCTTGAAGGCTTCGGCGTAGTTGAAGTCCTTGCTGTGCGGATTGGTGACGCCAGTATGTTGACGGAGGATGTTGAGCTTGAGCTCGTTGGGCCACCAGTCAATGTTCTTCTGTCCGCCACCGGCGAAGTTGGAGTGTTGGATTGGGCACTCAGACATGGTTGCGAGTGTGCGTATGAGGAGTGACTGTGGAAGTCGGTATGCTAGGGGAGGAGGAGTATGTGAATGAAGGCGGAGAGGAATGAGATGGCGGAGAGAGGATGAAGTGAAACGAGGAGAGAATGGTGACATGGAGGATGCAGGGACGGGAGGAGAATTAATAATGACGAGCAGCTCGTTCGTGGTTACTGCAGCTGTTGATGGACTTGATGTCCGGGTGGGGTTGCGGTGCTGGCGGGGCTCGTGTTTCGCCTGGCCGAGTCGAGACGCATTGGATCGACGCTCGATGAGGTAAACGGGCAGCGAGCTCGCCATCGACCTACCCGATCCATCCACGACATCCCTACTTTTTGCTGTATCTCACCCCACCGCCACCGAATCGCCTTGTCGCCATCACTACCACCATTTAGGTACTGTATAGGATAGTTGGTCCCCGTACCGGTCCCTGTACCTTTGGTCGAAACACATGGAATTCATCTCGCCACGATTGCCCTCCGTCTATTCACGCGATTTCGTCCGAGGGGTGGCGTATCGTTAATGCTGTATGCTGGCATATGGGCACGGCACAACTATCATAGATGATGGCAGATTCAACCACGATTCACATCTTGCCTCGAAGCTTGTCAGATGATGCCATGTTCGTCGCTCTGCAGTTAGCACTCTTCTCGCTGGATGTGAATCCTCAAGAAAGTCACCTTAGCAAATCGGAAGATGTCCAAAAGCTGTGTCGGGAATACGACCGAGCTGCCACTGTTACAAAGATACCGTGATGGTCAAGCACCTCACAATTGCACTGCTGCCGACTGCCGGTCCTCTGCCGGTTGGACAACCATGTTCTCGCTATGTGGAGTGCTATGTTGCGTATGCCAGCGGTCAGCGGCCTGCGAGCGGAATGCGGAAGTGGTACCGCTAGACTTCAAGATCGATGCTGACGTGAAAGTAATATCGAACGACTGAACACGATCATATTGGCATGCGGAACGCAATGTCGATGAGATCCGTACCTTGCTAAATTTTGCTCCGTCTTGGTTCCTTAGAAATACCTTTTTGGGCCATACTGTTATAAAGTCGGCCATCCACATGTGTGAGACACTGAAAAGTCACTTCTCCCTAAGCCGGTCCCGCAGCGCCTTAAACATGACTTGCCAGTGTCCCACACCTGTCACCACCAAACACTATGAACCATCGACACATACTGCAAGTTCTGACGTGATCTTTCAATGCTGCTTTGAATTTTGATTAATTTGTGTCTCTACCATCGCATAAGTCAGCTTATGTGACACGAACATCAGGTAAGCATCAGATACGGGCCCGAATTGATCTACACAACGTCGGGGCTTCGGTCGGCAGCATGCTACCCTATGGCCTATTGCTCGAGCAGTTGACCGACGCAGTCTGTCAGGACCCCTCAAGCGTCGACGGAGTGCGCAGGTGGTTCCTCCGATGTCATTCTTCATATAAATCACCTCCCAAACCCCGCCATTCATCAACGTTTCTCCATCAGACAGACCAAACTTGCAGCCAACATTCACAACAACTACATATCTCGTCTAAAGCAATCAATCCAGCAGAAGATACCTTGTCGCCATGGCCATCGATGACAACAAATCTCACGCCAAGGTCATTTCTCCCAGCAAACTAGCTCACGTCGTACTTCGCACCAATGACTTCCCGCCAATGGTAGACTTCTACAAGAAATTCCTGGGCGCCACCGCAACATACGAAAATGATTTCCTGGCGTTCTTGACCTACGATGACGAACACCACAGAGTAGCCATTCTACACATCCCCACCTCCAAACCAAAAGACCCCGCAATGTGCGGCGTCGACCACGTCGCCTTCAGCTTCGACACTCTGGAGGATCTCCTGGTTTCTTACCGGCAACGAAAGGACAATGGCATCCTTCCCCACTGGGTGATCAATCATGGTCCGACCACCTCGATCTATTACTTAGACCCGGACGGAAACAAGATCGAGACTCAGGTGGACAACTTCGACACGCCTGAGGAAGCCGCCCAGTTCATGACCTCGCCGGCCTTTCGCGAGAATCCGATCGGAACAGAGTTCGACCCAGACGATCTACTCGAGAAGTTGCAGCAAGGTGTTCCTGACAAGGAGCTCAAGAAACGGGTTGAGTCGGGGCCGCGCAGTATCTCGCGACCAGGGGAAAGCTGATCTGAAGAGGAGATTCGAGGTCGTAAGGGACAACGCATACGTATGTTCAATGAATGATTAGTGGTGGTTTATGTCGCGTGGAGGCCAGCTCTGTATCACTAGTAAGAGATCGTAGTATATGTCAGGGTAACGATGATAAGCAAAAATAAAACATTGACTGAGATTGTACTGCCTACACGTATCGGATGAAACAAGTCCATTCCGGCTTGTGCAACCCTGCTCGTGTGCACATCGATTCATGCACGTTAACTTCTCTTATTCAGGTTGTGCGGGTAATAGCGTCCTCTCCGCTGCGCGAGCGAAGCCGAGTTATCTCATTGGGGAAATCCAGGGTCTTCGATACATCTCAACGAGTGGTCTGGGGTACAAGACACCTCGTGGTATATTGACGAGCAGCCCTCATCCCAGCGACTTGACCCAATGCGCACGACAACTTCCATTCTTGATAGTGCGCTGGATTCACAAGGACGAGATTCTTCGCATTCGCAACGGTTGGGGATGCTGAGACGGATAAACGAGCCGTAGGGCTCAAGGCACACCAATCCCAGGGTCGCGGTGCCTCGGCCCTCCCCTGATTAGGTTTGTGGAGAGAAGAATTAGAGTTTGAACTCTCGCGATAGCCAATTTACAGGCCGGTTTAGAATTGTACACTTCACAAGTCCAGCTTTACTACTACACCACATGTCTCCATCTTATCATCACATCGGTACGCAGTCATGATCGGGGGAACACGCTCACGACGGTCATATTTGGTCATCGCCGCCGCCGTCCTTTTCTTGTTCCTGTTCGGAGCCTCCATCTTCCGTCAACCAGAGCAGGCGAGATGGGTGTCGAATCTGCCACTCAACTACTGGAATGGTAAGCCCAGCAATGGCTTGTCGAGTGGTGGTGGTGCTGCGCCTGGCAACACCCCGCCGCCAGACAATGTGCCTACCGGCCAAGCGCACAAGATCGAGGATGCGGACGACTTCAAGCCGCATTTCCAGCAAGTCCTCAGCATCCCGCCGATGACCGTCGCCGAGGCCAAGAAGACCTGCACATGGACCAAGACCGAGAAGGTCAACTACATGTTCGGATATGACATTGAGTGGGAGCAGAAAGATCGCGATCAAGCAGATATTGTGGAGCACCAGAACAACTGGAAGAACTTTGTCAAGTCTGGGATGAAGGAGTACTCAGCGGTCAAGAAGCGCTACAGCGGACGTGGTCTGGTCGTGGTGGCGGGCAACTTCGATACTCTGCAACGCGCGAAGCTCATGCTCAAGCAAATGACTTTGCTCAAGTCGACGTTACCGATTGAGGTCCATTACTGGGACCACGAGATCAATGCCGAAACCCGTGCTGAGCTCGCAAAGCTGTACCACGATGTTCGCTTCTGCGACATCTCCAAGGTCGACAATCCATTCGAGGTCGTTCACATGCCGTTTGCACTGCCGAACTTCCAGTTCAAGGTCGCATCCATCTTGAACTCCGGCTTCGCTGAGGTCATCCTGCTTGACGCGGATAACATCCCCGTGATGAAGCCGGAGTTGCTCTTCGAGTCAAAGACCTACAAGGAGTACGGAACGGTCTTCTGGCCGGATATTGCGCGCACGCGAGCGGCCAACCCGGCATGGGCGGTCACCAACACCCCCTGCAGGATGGACGAATACGAGCAGGAAAGTGGACAGCTGATGGTGGACAAGCGCCGCTTCTTCTACCATCTCCAGCTGTCGTTGTGGTTCATCACCAGCACCGAGTTCTACTACAGCCAGTTCCTGCTCGGCGACAAGGATCTGTTCCGCTTCGCCTGGCACGCGCTCAAGACGACCTACGGCCGGCCCAGCCGCTGGCTCACGAGCGTCGGCACCAACCACGCTAACAAGTTCTGCGGCCACACCTTTGGCCAGGCCTACCCGGACGAGCACGGCGAGATCGCCTTCCTCCACGGCGGCCTGCTCAAGACCGTCGACCTGGCGGTGCTCGAGTGGAACCGCGACATGGGCGGCTACTACAACGCCTACAAGCGCTCGCCGACCGACGAGCAGCCCGATGTCGTAGAGGACGTTGGCATCTTCTACGAGGACGCCAGCAGCTACGTGCCTGCCGCCGTCAAGCCCAAGGTCAAGCACGGCGAGTCCTGCACCGACATCAAGGGCGTCGAGGCCCGCGATCTCGAGGAGATCCTGCCCGGCTTCGAGGCGCGGTTCAAGGAGCTCGGCGGCTACTGGCAGCTGGAGCCCGACTATGTCCCGCCGGAGTAAGTGTGGAAACATGATATAGGGAGTGGAAAGTGTGTGTATGTTATTTGACATGACGGATCGGTATCTCGTGGGCAACGAAGCATTTGGACATGATGTCATATCTTACATGTACGTTGGAAACCGGAGATCCAAGGGCTTGCATTATTCGTCGTCGAGACTGCTTGCCCAGTATGTGGCGGATGGATTCAAGTGGCGCTATAGAGGTTATATGTCTGTACATTTACGGTCCCCCATCACTTTGAATCATACCTACAGCGGTCGAACGTACACGTACACGTACCTAGTCTTCAATTTCTGGGACGGAAGGTGACCCTATAAAACGCACGGTTAGGTCAGCTTGAATCAATGCCTACCCTAGAGCGATCGCAGGCCAAGGGGGATCTATCGCTGCCCGCAGCGTGTACCACACCAATGATGCCATTGAGCTCCACGTTCGCACAAGTTTTCTCCCATCGAGATTTTGCTCATCATGTCACTAGTCAGTCAAGTGCCTGTTAGAGACCACTCCTTGATCGAACTCAGTTGATTCAGTCGAAGAGAGCAGGAGAGTCGCCGTCTTCGTTGTAGTCCTCTGGTAGCTGCACCAACACATTCCCGATGGAACTGACCCCAGGGTCGCTCCTGATAAGCTGGAAGAGCTCATCATCGAAAAAGTCGCACAGAGCGTATCCCAGACTGCTCCCGTCAACGTCCTTAAGATCGTGAAGGTCAAACTCACGACCTACGTGGGCGAAGTGCTGAGCGATGGTATGGCCAGGACGGAACCAGATCATGTACGAGCCTAGTTCGACCGGGTCGTCGCCGCCTTCATGCTGGATGTATGGCGCCACGTAGGGTAGACTCTGGGGTGTGAACCGATCGACTTCAGAAGTACTGGTGCCTTCGTCGCTGTCTCCACTCGGGACTGGCTTCATGATGGGGCCAGCAGAGGGGTTGAAAATGTTGCACAGGATTTAGTACGTTGACAACGAACTCTTCGTGGATTGCTCAGAGCACAGAGATGATTGCCCGGCTTCATTGCACTCGATTGTGTCGAAACGTTGGTGCTTTGCGGCACAGTACGTGCATTCTGTGACCTGGGACATGAACTTCTGCTGCCGTGACATCATCGTAGTATGCTCATTTCGATTTTAGCATCTCACGAGCCATGGCCAGGGCTACTAAGGAAGGTATCGTTCTTGCATCTTGTAGTGCCGGCTTTCAGACGCTCGTCAATACTTTCATGGCGTGTACCGTATCGATCAGAAGCAAACGAAGATCAATGATATGAAGAACGGCACGTCAATACCGGAGACCGGATGGGATGTGCTAACAAAGCAGCACGCTAATTACAATGTATCTTCTCGAAATCTATGTCTACCTTGTAGTGACATCAGGAATGCAGGATGTTACGAGCACTCGCCGTTCGTTGCACTAACGGTCGCGGGCAGATCTTGAGAGCAGCATCGATCAGACTGCATATACTATGTCGATCTTTTCCTGCAAACCACACGACTGCAGACGCTCACACTCGATTATGCCTTTTGATTGTCCGCTCCGTTCTGATGCATGTGCGCGCCCACTGTGGTCTGCCATGATGTGACAACAGATTAAGGAACCATGCTGTCGAAAGGATCATCGTGACCAGAGATGGCAGCAGAACGCTGCGTTCCAAAGGTCGGTTTGATCCATTGACGGGAACATCGCGTACTGTATCCAGCAAAACTTGTTGACGACGAAGACATATATATCTTGCTGTCGCTCGTTCAAATGGAGATATATTCATCACAACGCAACACACTTCCAGCAACGCAACGCAAAACAACAGAGTCACCATTCGATATTCCATAAATCTCAAGCCAACAGTCTCGCATCCACGACATCCATCATGCTTTCGAAATCCGTGATTGCTATGGCAGCTTGTATGCTGACCTTGGCTGCAGCCGCCCCATTCGAGAAGACGCCTACTCGTGTCCAGCAGCGCGACTGTCCCACGTACGCGGTGTACGTGAGAGGTACGGACCCTACCATGACGGGCCAGGCGAATGACCCCAACCCAAGCGATGTAGGTGATTTTGCGCATCCTAACCCACACTTGGCTCTCTCATACTGATGTCTGAGGGCAGGCGGTTTTGGCAAACATCGCCTCCTCGGCCGTGCCAGGTGCCACGGTTACGGCATTGCCATATCCGGCATCAGGCATCATAAACTCCGCTGATTATGACCCTTCTTGGGGTACCGGGATCGATCACCTTCAAGGGCTGCTCAAATATTATTACCAGGCTTGCTCTACTACCAAGGTTGTGCTTCTGGGTTACAGCCAGGGCGCCTCAGTCGTCACCGGTGCTCTCGTAAGCTTCTAGCATTGCTTTTCGAATCTGACTTGCACTGACATTCAGTGCAGTACGGAGGGCAAGGCCGTCCAGTTTTGGATCAAAACCTGCTTGACATGGGTATGTCGTAGTCAGATTAAGGCGCAAGAGGCGAAAGCTAATAATCTCACAGTTGTTGGCGGCGTTGTCTTCGCCGATCTCACCTTCGTTGCCGGTCTGCAGCCTCTTAACGGTCCGTCCACCGACACCACCACCAACGGTAATCTTGCTTCAGTCGACGTCCAGCAACAGCTCAACACCAACATGGGATCGATCTTTCGGAGCTATTGTGAAGCAGGCGACCAGTATTGCGCGAATGCGGGATCATCTGGCGCAACCATCCATGAGGGCGAGGAGACTTTCTGGGAATCGGACGCCATAAGCTTCTTGCAAAGTCTTAACATCTAGAGAGGGCGTATGAGTAGACTGATGAGTCTGTTCTGTGCATAGATGTGGAGGCACAATCAATCATTTCAGGGGTTCGAAGCATAGTAACAATGTCCGTTGGCAGGCATCTAAGATTAGAGTCGAGGTATAGAGGTTGGGAGACGTTATCAGCAAGGGAAAAGGTATGAAAACAGGTTAGCAATTAGTTGTCCTACCCGTTTTCCGTCCAAATTCGCTGCCTCTTGTCCGGTGTGAAGTGAGGAAACGTCAAAGTCCGCAGCAAACCGTCTCAACACTTGACGTCGTAATGTCAAAGGAAATGTCCAAAACCTGATGCACACAGAATCTGGCGACTATTGCAGACATGTCGTGCTGACGGGACCGATGGAGTGCCATCGAGGACGGGAGTGACCACGAGAATCTGCCGCCACGTGACCGAGGCCGACGTCGAGTATCCTAGCTTTCCTCCTCAGAAATCATTTGCCTGAGCTTCCATCCTCGTCCATCGAGACGTCGAGTGGGCATGCTTGATGAGGGAAGTCCGCTTCCGACATGCAGTGATGCTGCTCAAGTGGCCCCCAAGTGGCACCCAAAGTGGTCCCATATCGCTTCGAGCACTGCATTGCGCTACAGTATGCCTCGTCAGCCGCACTGCCCACTTACATGCCTACCTAGCCTATCAACGCTGCAGGCCTAATCACTCACAGCCACGACCCGGTGAATAAACATAGTCAATTACGGTCAAGTACAATCCTCTCTGTTCCTCTGTTGGTGTTCATGTCGAGCAATCTCCTCGAAGTTATTGATCGTTGTATACCACGACTGCAGGACGTACCGCGATCATCCCCTCTGAAAAAGTCCCTTAGCAAGCTCATCATATATTGCAATGGCAGTTGATATAGAGAGCAGTGCGAACGCGCAAGAAGGGGAGGTGAAAACAGCGCTGGAGGATACTGCGTCAAAAGGTACGCAGTCTCAAGATGTCTCTGCTCAACGACCTGACTTATAAGGCAACATTCAGCTTTCCAATGGGCATACAAAGCGCCAGATTGGTTCCTCAACCACAATGTCCAGTCTCACCGTGAGCTTGCAGCTCTCGAGAGTAAGCTCACTCTGCTAGACGAGCTAGTGAAAAATGGCGCGAAGATTATGAAAAAGGACGCAGATGCTCCAGCGGTTCATGCTACCAATATCGCGAACGGCACGAATGGTACGAACGGCAACATTCACCACACTGGAGCTGGCGGAGATGGATCCGAGAAAGAGAGCGATCGCGAGAATCGTTCAAATTCCAGCCAAACGTCCTCGCACGCAAGCGAGCGAGAACTAATTCAAGACGATGCCTCCGAGCCCCCATTTCGAATATCTGCTGAAGCCTTTGAGGAGCTGAGCGACGCAGCTGGTGGTGCTCTGGTCGTAAGTAGCGATGGCAGACTAGCCGCAGGAAAGTCCAGTATCCTCCTGTGTACAGATTCTGCCAGTGGCCTTGAAACGGCGGACTTTGCTATCGCGCGTTTAGCCAAGGAGATGTCAGCCAGTCTTGTTACGGTAGAAATGGCCGATCTCGAGGACCTGGGAGGAGATTTTTATGCGCAGGAGGAGGAATTGGCTGCATCGTACAAGCTTGCGAAACGGGAGAAGAAAGCTGAAGAAGCCCGGAAGGAGAAGGAGGACAAAAAGAAGAAGGAAGCAGAGGATGCACAGAAGAAGGAGGAAGAGGAAGAGGCGCAGAAGAAGAAAGAGGATGAAGAGGCGCAGCAACAGAATGAAGCTCGTGTGAAGAAAGGCGAGACTGTCAGTACAAAACTTGAGACGAAAGCGACAGGTCAAGAGAATGGGGAAGAGCAAGTAGTAGTCAACGGCCATGGGCTGAGGACTGCGTCAGAGCACATGGACTTGGATGATTCAGGGAAGGAACAAACGGATATCGAGCATACACGGAAAGGGAGCGCAGAGAACGAAGCGGTAGGAATGCAAGCCAATGGTGGACGACACGAAAATGGGGAGAACAAGGAAGCGAAGGAGCAGCAGGACAAGGAGCTGGAGGAAAAGGAGAAGAAAGAGCAGGAGGAGAAGCAGAAGAAGGAGGAAATGCAAGAACTAGCGGAGACACAAGGTAAAACATATGAGGAGCATTGTAAAGAGCGGGAAAAGCATGAGTTTGCGTCCCCGTATAGCTTCGCGGGCTTTTTTTTTGGAGTGCCCTCCAAAAAGTCTGCCACAGAGCCGGCCACGGAACGCAACGTGAAAGCCTTTGAAGCACTGATCAAAGCTCCAAGAACCAAATCGGACAGCAATTCTGTGCAGGAAGAACGCCCCATCGCTGCGGTAGGATCTGGTTCAGATTGCCCACCTGTACTGATACACGTACGAAATGTGACCGAATTCATGACTCGAGGGCCCAAGAAATGGTTCTGGAAGCAGACTACAGAAGGAGGCCGACTTCTGTCTCGCTTTCGTGGAGTGGTTGAGTCGCAAAGAAGGGCAAAGCAGAAGTGTTTGCTTCTTTTTTCGGTCTTGTCAGACACCAAGCCATATGGGTGTGACGAGTGCGATGATATTATTTGTTCTTCCTCAGATTGTGGCGGACCTCTCCGCAAGAAGTTACGGGTGGACATGACATCTATCATAGGCATGCGGCTCATCAAAGACAAGCCTGACAACGCACTTGATCGCAGAGGGCGCAACAAGCGCGAGAACACCCGGCGCTTGGCACGAAGTCTTCGGATGAGACGACTGATCAATATATCACCTCGTCTGCTTGGTTCAGACCCAGACTGGGAAGAGCTTGGCGAGGGACACGACCTCCAGCCGTTAGAGTCAACACTATGGTCAGCCGAAGATCTCCAGCAGATTGTCGCCCGGATCAGTGGTAAAAGTGCCAGGAAATCTCGGATAGAGCTCCCCGATGTCCTAGAAGTTGTACGCCAAGTCCAGCGATCGCAAAAGATTGACAATGCTTTCAAACAGAAATTGGCTGATGTTCGAAAGAATTGCAACGATCTCGAATTGCCATTCCTTGACAACGTGATCGATCCGCAGAAGATGGAGTCGACTTACGACCAGGTTGTTCTTGACGAGGATACCAAAGCCACGGTCAAACACCTCGTTTCGCTCACAATGTTGCCTCCCGAGATTGCCTCCCATCATCTGGTGAAGCACTTGGGTGTGAATGGCGCGTTGTTCTATGGTCCACCAGGAACGGGAAAGACTCTCTTCGCGCAAGCTATCGCGAAAGAATCTGGAGCAACCATGCTTTCTGTTGATGGAGCGTCGGTGACCAATTGCTTGGTTGGTGAGACAGAAAAGCGTATCAAAGCTACCTTCACATTAGCGACAAAACTACATCCATGCATACTGTAAGTTGTCGCTCAGCCGTTACATGTCCGGCTTGTTCCTCTGCTGACTCTTCTAGCTTCATCGACGAAGTGGACTCACTTTTCTACCGCCGTGGCTCTGACGACAAGTCTTGGCAACGTTCCGCGCTCACACAGTATCTCCAGATGATGGATGGACTCGTAAATAACAAGAAAAAGCCGTTTGTGGTTGTTGCTACTAATCGCCCGTCCGATCTGGATGAAGCGTTCCTGAGGCGATTGTCTCATAAGGTACACTTCGATCTGCCTTCCAAGGAAAATCGAGCAAGAATTCTGCAGAATCTGCTAAAAGGCGAAGACGTGGACTCGACGGTGCACGTGGATGACCTCGCCACTGCTACAGACGGCTTTTCCGGCTCTGACCTTCGCAACCTCTGTAGCCAGGCAGCTCTCGCGTGGGTCGGCGAGGCGGGTTCTGTCTTCGGCGTCAGGACAGATACTCCCACAACGCTCCCGCCTTCTAAAGTTTTGCTGAAGCCTGAGCACTTCGCCCAAGCGCTCGATCGAACTCACGCCACTGTGTCGCGACGATCGTTGAGGCAGATTGCGATCTTCAAGAGTCGTTTCAGTAAATCCGACGAGGTAAGCATGTTGTGTTTTCATTGTAATAGACCAAGACTAATGGAGGCAGGATGAGATTGAATCGAATCGATCGCACAACGACTCAACAGCTTTCGCACGGGGCTTTGGTCGGCCATCGGCTCAGGCGGTATACAAAGCAATGATAGCAAAAGTTGTCGTTCCCAAGAGCCAGAAGCCGGATGAGAATAAAGCATAGACTAGACAACACTCACGTTGTTTACGACGGCATCTATGCATGTTATGCTCTGGGTTGATGATTGAGTGTAGAAGCCTCCCTTTTACCTATAGTCCTCCACACCACTATCGCTTACATGTATGTTGAACGCTGTTGATATGTAGCTAAGAATGAAGTTTTTCAAACACAGCAGGGATTGCTTAGGGATGAACTCTAAAGTATACAATTGCAAGCATCTTGACCTTGGCAGAGGCTGCGCAGTAAGGCTAGTGTAGTGGAATATTAGCTGCATATGCGCGTTCTCAGCCACAGGCGGCCCCGTTTGACATGCAGCTCCAGTATCTGAAGGTAGATATGTTCCAGCTGCCACGAACCGAATTGTCATTGCTTTGCTCGTCACAGTATACCAGTAAAGGAAGAAAGCGACCATGGAGCAACCAGTAAGCACTTCCAACGACAATGTCCCGGTGGATTACGCGCATTTGTACGACATACCGCTTGATGATGAACACATTCGACTGGTCCGCCTTCATCCCGAGTCTCTGCACGATTCAAGACCTGCGCAAGATCCTCGTATCCATATCCAGGTTGGCGAGTGCAGACTATCCGACATACCTCCAGGCGAGTTGTGTGCTTTGTCTTACTGCTGGGGATCAGACCGAGCAACGAAATCTATAATTTTGAATGACAGAACCGTCCATGTTCGAACAAACATTTATGACTTCTTGGTCTGCTGGCGAGAACGTATCCGAGCAGGCAAGCGACCATTTTACTTATGGATCGACCAGTTCTGTATTCATCAAGAAGACCTATCTGAGCGAGCTCGCGAGGTGCAGCGGATGGACTCCATTTACAAGCAAGCTTCTCTGGTGATATGCTGGCTTGGGCTTGGATCCAAGAGCAGTGACGAGGCAATGGACATGCTTTGTAGTATCAGAAATGATCCGCTTTTTGAGTTCGCATCCGACAAGATCGAGAATGCGAATGCTGAGCGGCGAGATGCTGAATCCGAGGATGAAGAACTCGAGCTCGACAAATCACGCAAGTCGGCCCAGTGTCCGACCGAATTCGACGATGCCGAAGCCTCCGAATCAGACTTGGACGAACATGAAGAGCGATATTTGTCTGGCCTTCGTGCGGTCTGCATGCTTGTCGCCCTTCCTTATTTTCGGCGGATGTGGTGTGTTCAAGAGACAGCTCTGGCAAACCAAGATGCTCTCTTGCTCTGCGGAGAACGAGAAGCACCATTCGAAGCCCTCTTTCATCTATGGATGCGTCAGCTGAATGCCGGCTGGGGCATGTTCCGCCAACGCTACTTCCCTTGGGACTATGGATACCTTACAATTTGCCACGAAACGGCTGATATCTGGCGCCTCTTCAACTATGATGCGTTCTGGAGTGGCAATCCCCTCAAGTTTTTGGGTATCATCGCCCAGAGCCGCAACATACAACGCCCTGATGGGTCAGTAAGGGCGAGATTTTTGTTCCTCCTGATCGCTACCCGTCACTATGAATGCAGTGAGCCGGTTGACAAGTTCTACAGCTTATTGAAGCTGGCCAAGGATGCAGAACAGCTAGTTCCTGAAGTGAACTACGCGCGACGGTACGAGGATGTGGCCATCGATTTCACACGGGCATGGATTCAGCTGTACAAACGGCTAGATATCATTGCTACAGTGTTCAGAGACACTAATGATAATAGGGAAATGCCCACATGGGTCCCTGAGTGGACACACCGGCCACTCCATAACACCCTAATATCACAGTGGCCTCATCAGATGTCTGTCCACGACGACATCGAGCACACTCCATTGTACAGTACGGATGGAACGGCCGGCCCTGCTTATCGTTTCTGGTCAAACCCTGGGCCACTTCCGACTGATTGCCTCCTTGCTGTAGGCATGAGCTGCGATGTGATCGATCTGATAGGGGAACATCATCTGTCAGCGATGTCTGAAGGACAAGGTGACATCTTTCCACCCTCATGGCGAACGACCCTGGAGAAATACATGTACCAAATCAAGGCGAGTTTCAAGCAGGAAGACGAGCTCTGGAAGCGTTTTCTCGGAGTCATGTTGGGAGGGCGGAGACCCGACCGGACCCCATTTGACGTTTCACAAGTGAGAGTCGATGTAACTGAAGAAAGGCTATGCTTCCAATTAGACCGCGGGGATGGGGTTCTTTGCTTCGAAACTTGGATGGAGCCTCAGTGGGAGACGATCATCGCAGGGCGTCGCTTCATGATCACAAAGAAAGGTCAACTTGGACTTGTGCCATGGTATGCGGAGGAAGGGGACGAGATTGTGACGATCTTCGGATGCAGTGTGCCTCTGCTCATCCGCAGACAACAAGATGGTACCTGCAAGATCATAGGCGATTGCTATGCGGACCGAATGATGCGTGGTGAGATGATCACCGCGGCTGGTGGCCCACTCGTGTTGGAACGGAAAGCCGCGGCGATCATAGAAGAATTCGATGGACTGGTCAAGGCAGAGGGCGAAAAGGGCTTGGATGAGGGTCTTGATGGGTCGAACAAGTATGGACGCCTCGAGCCAGAATTGTTTGGTATCAGGTAACCATTAATGAGACCATTACTTTGCTGCTCGACCTGTTCATTCCATATCCTGGCAGTGGCGAACACGTATATGTATTCCACCCAATGGCCATGCAGTGCTGGATCATGCATGATATCTTCCTACGAAAGCTTGCCAGAAATGGCGCCGTATCACCTTTACGGGCTGCTTAGCTCTTGCACTGCGACTCTAACATGACAAGCGATCAGGACGTATTTGGCGGCAGGGCAAAGTACAGTGGTGTCCTTTCCAGGTGCCCCCTCTCCCCGGCACTAGATTGGGGCTCCATCGACGTAGTCAAGACGCCTTCAACCCTAAGAGCTATGTGGGATAGGTCCCCACAAGCTTTGTTTGACATAATGACCATCGGTCCCATCCCAAGCAGCACTTGCATTAAGAAGCAATTGACTGTACCGTACAATGACCCTGCAGAGCAGTCACTCGGGAGGGGGCCATTTCGGCAGGCCATCACTGTACATATGTTGCACCATACTCACGCAGGCGATGATGGCGTTGCCACTATGCTGAATCCTGCGAGATCTACCTTAATGTCTGCTCCAGTCGAATCCTTACCGGTCCGACCCGCAGACAGCTCCGTTCCATCTTCGCCCTTATAGCTGTGTTCATCAGGTCCAACTCTCATGCCAACCGCGCTTCTAGAGGTCGGCAAGGCTCATGGTCGATGCTCATATCTAGGAATTTCAAGCCACATGACTTTCGTCTAGGTGGCGCATTTCCGCATCTCCTACCAAAAGTAAGTATGAAGGATCGAGTGGAGTGCTTGCGATGAGAGTATAAAGTACATGCCACAGTCTGATCAGGTTTGTCACATCCCCATCTCGTTTCTCCAGTCCTCGGAATGATTTCTTCCATCTTCGCCTCCGGCTTGGCTTTTCTTTGGGTCACTGGCATCGCTGCAAGTGCGCCGAAGAATGTTCCGCCTACGATTTCTGGAAAGGTGAACTTGCTTGGCCATACTAAGGATGCTCCGTTCGGCACTGGCAATGCCAGCTATCCTAATGACCCAGGGTTCTATTCGTAAGCGCATGTTCATATTATGAGGATATGTCACCGACTGATCAAGATCAATAGCGATGGTGGAGCGGGTGGTTTCGTCAATGGCTACAAGTTCTTCACCTTAAGTGACGCCCGTACTATCAACGTGACGAACCCAGATTACACTCCCCAGGTACATACAGTCTATGCGTATGCAGGAACCGTAAGTCGTTCTTCCTCATGTCTGCCCAGCACCACCAATTGATTCTGCGTCAAAGCGAGGAAACGATCCAACAGAGATCACTATCATTGCCAACTACACGCAGAAGCCTCACTTCTATTACACAGGAAATGGCGGCTCAGGCGTCATCTCCTCACAGCCTAGCGATGTCTGCCAAGGTGGCAACTTTGGCCCTGGGCCAAACAGTATGTTCAACTGTCCAGAATGCTCTAACACGTCTAACGCGAAATTTCAGCGGCAATGATAGCTCTGGGTAGTAACAATGGCAACCCTGGCGCAACAGTCTGGACCATTTTCTGTGGCGCGGCAGTGTATAACACTTTGATCGAGTTCGATGTTGTGGCACCAGACACACTTGCTGCTAGCGGTCGAAACATCAACGCCTCCCGAACTGTTTCACAGCTCTTCCAGGTGAGTTACTTTGGTCGATATATCGCAAGCTTGTCACTGACATATCTTCAGGCCGACCAGCCATTGTATGGGTCCGACGGGCTTGCAGCGGACGATACGTACATGTATCTCGTGGCTGCGACTGGTAGAGTCGGCGGCAAAGGTAGCAAGGGCGGATACAAGTTAGCTCGTGTTCCCAAGGCATCTCGTACGAAACCGAATGCCTACAGGTATTATTGCGGCAACAATGCTACTTGGAGCAAAAACATCCCCGCCACCAATGACAGTTCGGTCAATTTCTTCAACGGCACAAATCCAGGCGGAGACGTATGTTGTTCCTTTTCCTTGCGTGTGTCCAATCTGCTGACTCGGCTACAGACTCAATTCGGCAGTGACCTATTCTTTAGCACGTACTTCAATACGTGGCTGTTCTCTGTAAGTCAGACTCAGCCATTAGACACAACTTTTCACGGCTGATAGATCCAAGTACTCTGCCAAAGATGTCTATAGCGCTTCCTATTACTCGCTGGCTTACTCAACCTCTGGAAACGTCACCGGCCCGTATGCGGATCTTGGTCCATTCTATCAACCACCGACAGACCAAGCCTGCGATTCGAGTAGTCCAGGATATGTTCCTGCTACATCCGGAAGTGTCCCCGGCGTGTACCTGACGCATTCTCATCCTGGATTCGACACGAGCGGTCAGACTCTGCTGATTGGGTGGATTTCTTGTAATACTGTGACGGATCTTGCAAGGATCACGTTCCAATGATTACAAAATCTGGCAGTCCGGGCACAGAAATGCTGCTTCTCGATATGGCGATAAAACAGTGATCTGCTGCTTTACGATCAAGTCCATCGATTCCATAAGTACACGTACCAATAGTCTATGAGTACCTATACAGGTTCAGAATCTCATGTATCTGAACAGCGTCCCGAAACCACAAGAGAGTCGGGGGGAATATGGTTGCTAAGAGTGATCATAATGTCTCCTATCGTTTTGCGCATACATAGTGAGGCGAACACGACTAGCAGGGGCTGTATACGTCAATGGATAAACACGAAGCAGAGACTCAAGCTAGCAGAGTGCTCCAGATTCACATCCAATCCGGAAGTATTGGCATGTGTTTCTGGTCAGGCAGCCCATTTCACCCGGAGCGGCATTGCAGAAATCGCTATTTCGTTGTCGAGCATACCTCATGCAAGGTCGAATGCAGAGAACCTGAGCACGTTGACGTTGTGGTCGTGCACGAGGACAGAGAGAAACAGAATCTCGACCTCTGATGAAGCTACCAGTCCAGACCTGTTGTGGAAGGTGTGCCGTGCCCATGGCTTTAGTAAGAAGTCGTGCCAGGACAAATTGCAGCCAAGTCATCCCACGTGCGCTGCTTGTATGGAATTGAAGGTTTGACGTGAACGGCGCACGAGTTAAACCATGGCCGAAAGTCATATCGTCCCTGCCAGCTGCATGGTCATGGCTGAAAGCCCGATGTTGCTGTGGCGGCATCGATTTCTTGTTGCCACTTTCCTCGCCAGACCTCAAAAGACGTCTTGCGAACCGCGTGTTCTCTGGTCGAGATAGGCCACTTTTTTTTTCCCTCGCCTGACACGGTCCATAGCCCAGATGCTGTCTTCAATCGTCCATATTGCTGCATTTGCAGGTGTCGCTCTTGCATGCCAGAGCTGTGAACATCCCGAACGTGATGTAGTGCTCACACGCAATGTCCGCCGTATGCAGCCAGATGCCCAGAGCACTGATCTCCTCCCCCGGGCGCCATTGGAATGGGGTCAGCTCAACTTCCTTCACACAACCGATACGCATGGATGGCTGGAAGGTCACCTCAAGGAGAAGAACTATGGCGCGGACTGGGGCGACTTCGTGAGCTTCGTCAAAGACATGCGAAGGAACGCCGATGCGTACGACGTTGACTTACTGGTTGTCGATACTGGAGTACGTCGTGCTTATCCGACGGTGGATTGGCCATTTCACCATGCTAAAGACCATGATCTAGGATCTTCATGACGGAGCTGGTTTGAGCGACGCCACATCCCCAAATGGTTTGCTGAGCAATCCGATCTTTGAGGTAAGGTCTTGACCGAAAGCAGGAAAAGCAAGACCGACAAAACAGCAAATGCTGCAATGTCCATCACGGTAGCTGTCACGTGTTGGCATAGACTGAACGCTGCATCAGGCTGATGGCTAAAAGCAGGCTTGATGCTGATTTTGTGCTAGGATATACAATACGACCTTCTGACCATTGGAAACCATGAACTTTATCTGAGTGATATTGCTTACGAGACCTTTCGCAACTTCAGCGCGCACTACGGTGACCGATACCTGACGAGTAACGTGCAGTATGTCCCGTCCATACCAGATGTTTCAAGTGGCTTACACTGATTCATTGTCAGGATCTACAATCCAGACACTTCTGAATATGAATACATCGGCAAGACGCACCGTTATTTCACGACCAAAAAGGGACTTCGTATCATGTCCTTCGGTCTTCTCTACGACTTCAAAGGTAACAGCAACGTATCGAGGGTGCTTCCCGCCGCACAAGTGGTCAACCAAACCTGGTTCAAGGAGGCCATAAACACAAAGAAGCCCATCGATCTCTTCTTGTTTCTGGGTCACAATCCTGTGCGGCCGACCTCTTCCACTAGCACCTTCAAGACATTGTTCAATGCCGTTCGTGCCGTACATCCGGACACTCCCATCCAGATATTTGGTGGCCATACCCACATCCGTGATTTTGCAGTGTACGATGACAAAACGACTGCTCTTGAGTCAGGCCGGTATTGCGAGACCTTGGGATGGTTGAGCATGAGTGGGCTCAAGAGTAAGACCTACAATGGTTGCTCCAATCCCGAAGGTGTACCGCATCCGACCATGAAAGCAGTGAATGTTGGGCCAAGCTCCAGCTCAAGCGCATCCGCCGCTCCGCTTGCATCTTCTACATCGCCTTCGAACTTGGTCTATGCACGAAGATACTTGGACTGGAACCGCCTGACGATGCAGTACCATGCCAAAACTTCCCACGTCCGGAAGCTCGATAGCGCCAAGGGAGTCGCTGTTACGGAAGATATCACATCGACTCGACATGAGCTGAACTTGACCTCACTCTTCGGTTGTGCCCCACAGACATGGTGCATTTCTTGTGCTCCATTCGGCTCGAACGGCAGCATTTATACCGTTCTGAGCGAAGCTTTGTCGGCTGTTGTGAAGAATGATAGTAGAGCTGACATTCCTCGTGTCATTGTGCTCAACACAGGCTCCGTACGTTTTGATCTTGTGAAGGGCCCATTCACCTACGACGACTCATTCATTGTCTCGCCATTTACCGATGCATTCCAGTACATTGCGAATGTGCCTTATTCGGCCGCCGTACAGGTTCTGCCAACTCTCAATGCTGGAGCGTATGAGAAACGATCGCTTTCCAGCCGAGACTTCGGCTTCTACAACCCCGGGCTGCCTCAAGTAGATTCTTGCGTCGATCCTCCGAGCTCCCCTGAGGATTCTCTCGCCAAACGTGGCTTGGGCAAGATCATTCGTCGGCAAGCTGTAACCCCGGGCTACGTCACCACCGACGACTTTGGTACAGATGGAGATGACACGGTCCATTCCAAGATTCCGTACTATCCTGTACCTAACGACTTTCAGGCCACAGCAGCATTCCCTGCAAATGGCAGCCTGCCTCTGACGGTTGACATGATCTTCTTGGATTTCATAGCGGACGATGTGATTACAGCGCTCAATCAAGCTGGTCAGAGCTACACAGATGCAGACGTCAACTACTATCTGCCCGAGAGCTTCACAACAAATAGCTACCTGCCAGCGTTTGCGAAGATTGCTTCGGACTGGCAGGCGGACGTACCGAATTGTCCGGTGGGTCTTGGGGTAGGGTACAATGATACTACGAGCTCATGATCGGGGATATAGAGTCATACAGAGTGGAGGCAATCACGATGTCAGGGTAGATGCAAAGAGGCAAAGAGATCTACCCTCAACATTGCCATTCATTCGAACAGAATTTCGAGCACGTGATAGCGAACGGAAACATTTCCGACCTTAGATTCAGCGCCTTTCATGTACATGTATGTCTACCTAGTTTCACTTCTGTCGGATCAGAGTAAATATCATGAGTACATAACTACGGCACCGCTCTCGGACGGGCCGTACAAGCAAATCGTTGCTGCGTTCGAATTGCCCATATCTCAGTGCTGGTGGCAATGGACAAATCGTAGTCAACTCGTCAGAACGCTGCACGGTGCTTGTCTGCACACAACAACAGTCCTCAAGACTTCCATTGGTAAGGAATTATTCATGTCTTGTCCACAACAGCATGGCGATGATGGAGAGTGGAAGCATGTTAGCCGGGCCAAAGGTCGGGCGAAAGGTCGGCCCAAACATGATCCCGCACCGAAAACTCTGGGTCAAGAATTCGCCCCATTGATGAAAGATGCCAGTCTCGAGATGATCCAGAAAGATTTCGACATCAAGCTAAAAGTATGGCGCAAGAGCTCCTGCCGGACACTGCTTGTACAGTTCCTCAAAAGTAAGAAGCCGGACGATGGATGGTGCTTCGAGAACGCAATCTGTCTGGGCTCTCACAGCTTCAGCCGAGACAATTTTCGCAATCGACAGAGAGCCGTGATGCAGTTCGTTGCCTTCTACGACACAGTAGTCTACCTGCGGACTTTACAGGACACTCCGATTGAAATGTATGCGCAGGACCCGACCTATACGGCTATTGATCGGACGTGGTTGGCGAGCGTTGATGTGTCGCCTACGGACCTTGATCTCCAGAATTTGCCGGAGACGGGCCTTGGTCCTGCCAAAGATTTGCTTCGTAGCACGTCGCTCGTCTTCGAACTATTTTTGGAGGTGAGGACGGAAGCGGCGTTTGAGTTGTTTGGATCGGACCTGAGCCTCTATGTCGGCTCCTCTTGCGATCACTTTATAGAACGGACGAGTGACAGCTCGTCTGCCCTGCGGTACGTATCTCCTCCGCAAGACGTCGATATGAAGACTTACTTGCAACCCAGGCAGAAGATAAGCGACACCCGTAGGCAAGTCGAGGGACTTAAGAAGCGAGAGAAGGATGATGACTGGACACAAGATTGGGATATACCAGCAGATATAGCCACCCACTTCCAGCAAACTCACCGCAAGCTTGACTTTCCAACTTTCCAGGAGGATCCTAACGTGTTCGAAGGCCTCAAAATGTATTGGAAGGAGCCGAGCGACGAAGATTATTGGAATTGATATATTTTCAACATCGATCAATCATGCAAAGAACTTCATTTCACATGGTCATTTATACCTTACATTAGAGCCCATGTCTGAACAGGATCGATATGCTGGGCTCACTTGATGTCCTTGCTCTGCACGACTGTCGCAAAAGCATCGGCCAACTCGTTCATGACCATCTTCGTCACGTCGGCGCCAGACGCACCTGGGATGTCGCGGTCGCCAACGCAGTCCTCAGCGATCAGCGTATCATAGCCAAGTCTGGCTGAATCACGAGCCGTCGTCGAGACGCACACATGGGCCTGCCATCCTCATCAGTCAACGAGATCATACAGCAAAACTATGCACATCCTCGCAGCATGGAGGCGAAACCGCCACTCACCATATACCCCACCAGCACGACCTTCTTGCTTCCCACGCCATGCAAGTACTCATCCAAGTTCGTGTCTGCGAAACAACTCGGGTGGACTTTCGAGATCACCTTCTCGCCGTCCTTTGGCGCAAGCTCCTCATACTCCTCGGCCAACTTGGTGTTTGGCGTGAAGACTGGCGCGCCCTCGGGCGTCGAGTGCTTGACGTGCACGATCTTGCCGTTCGCCTCGCGATACTTCTGCAACAAGCCGTCGATCGCCTTGCGGGTCTCCGGCACGTTCGACACCTTCAGCTTGCCCTCCGCGTACTCGTTTTGCGCGTCGATGATGACGAGCGTGCTGTCCGAGGGAGAGGCTGTGGAGGGCTGCACGCCGAGGAGAGAACGGAAAGATGCTGCCATTTTTCAATTGATCGATGCGGTGTAGTAGATTGTATGATGGAGAGACAAGGAAAGTTGTGTTCGAAATATCGGCAACTATTCTACAATGCAGCTCAGCCTGATATAAATACATGTTTTGCCATCTACAACAATACTGACGATGGTGCCCCGCAATATGATGGTCGACTCTGTCACTGATGGGCCTGCATGGTGGGGTCTTCGGAGTGACAGCCCGAGAGCGCAACACTCTCGTCATGCTTGACGCTCACTCGATATAAGGTATGTAATCATTCTACGTGGGCATCGCTAGAATCTTACGAGGGCTGTGGTTTGTCTCGTGTGCGCGTAAGAGACATTGGCCACTCTCACCAATGTGCTGAAGGTGTAGGTGCGGCAACGCGAATGATGTGAAAGGTATTGCTATCTCTACAGCAGCACTTTCTCAAAAGACCCCGCTTTCGCCTTCTTACACATCCATCCATCCATCGATCCATCCACCCATGCGCCTTTCATTGCATCCGTCCAGTGTGTCGTTCTAGTAGCTTCTAGATATACCTTAGACCCTAAGGTCAATTTTTGAAATTCACAGCCTCAACCTGAAACACAGGTAGTGATCATGTCGGCCTCTCACGACCACACCCATGACCACACTCACGACGCCGCAGCCAGCGTGCCCGAAGACGGCTGGAAGAACCGCGGCGTACAAGTGATCCCCGCAGATTCGTTAGACGGCACCAACACGCCGCAGACGCCGGGCATGGACCGACGGGCAGCGATCAACTTCGCACGCACCGGGGCGCAGAAACTGTGGGCGGGGACGGTGCACATCCACGCGGACGCGAAGACGGGCGCACACCACCACGGCCATCTGGAGAGCGTCATCTACGTGCTCAAGGGGAGAGCGCGCATGCGGTGGGGCGAGAAGCTGGAGTTCACGGCGGAGGCCGGGCCGGGAGATTTTATCTATGTGCCACCGTATGTGCCGCATCAGGAGGTAAGTGCTGATTAAAGCAGTAGATGGGCCAGGAGAGTTTGGGGTAGAGAGGCGACAACGGTGTAAGGATCTGTGGTGATCAGGCTGACTGAACCTCGTGCAGATCAATGCAAATGCCGACGAGACGCTCGAGTGCGTGCTCATGAGGAGCGATAGCGAGGCGATCGCGGTCAATCTGCCGGAGCTGGAGCCCGTCGAGAAGCCGGAGACGGTGAAGTGGATTGATCCCACGCATCCGGAGTAGATAGGAAGGTTGAGATGTCCATGGTATGAGCTGTTTTGAGTAGCTCCTGCAGTCGGCGGATCACTCTTAATGTATGAGGGGCCCCTCCACTTGGCCGGCCCAGTTCCAACTATATCCCAATACAGCAGGAAATGATGTGGGACCAAGTGCTCTCCTCAAGGGTGAAGCCGAAAAGCCAGATATGGTGTCTCCATCCTGTCATGAACTCGTAAGTATTCGTAATATAGCAGTCGTAGCAGTAGCCCAAGCAACGGGATATCTCGGTTCCGAGTATGTCCAAGTGACCCGAGCTTCGAGGACTCCATCAGTAATCAAGTACAGCGGATAGTGGATACTCCGTTCACTTCACGTGTTGAAGTATCGCTAGAGCACATGTGTCTCATCTGCATGCTGCCTGGTTCTGTTTGCAGCAGTCCGCCATGCTTTGTACACATAGGCTAGTTGGAGGCCCGGCCTCTGTATTTCGACTCGAACGGGGAATGGTTGCCAGCATATGCAGTCACGAAGTGTCGATCTGGCCACAACCGGCCCGTCCTTACGCTTCTTGAAAAGATCACGAGTCGTGATATTGTGCTGCTTGTGGACACAGCAGTCCCTGGACATGTCCAGATAAATGAAGCAGCCATCTCCGTGTCCTCTCAGCTAGAGTTTTGCGCACGCACGGACAGGCAGTGTGCAACGTGGATTGATGTGGTGGTATATAGCGCTATTCCAGCGCATGATCTGCCTCAAACAATCTTCGTGACGATTCCGGGGCTGGTGCCACTCGTCGCGGTCTCCACTTCGATAGATCTTCGGATCATGATGGCATCGTTCTCAGGCATACTAGGACTGCGGAAGGTATTCCCATATTGAACCATGACTACATGATCACTCTTGTTGCTGCCCGTGTGAATCCCGCCATTAAACAGATCCACGCGGTCTGACGGAGCATGGCTGTCGGTCCTCGTCGGACGTGTTGGAACGCTCTTCGATACGCTGCCTCGAAGGCCCCCAACTGCCTCTCCAGGCAGGAAGAAAACTCCGCCGGTGCTAGTTTTGTGGAAGAAGACGGGTAGGTTCGGCGCCAACACTGTCATAGTGACAATGTTGAGTTCAATCAGGAACAGCATGGATACCGGGACATCGTCAAAGGTCCAATCGCCTTGAAAGAAATTGCTGGGCGTGAGGGCCAGACGCGTGACGATGGCAGCGATACAAAGCCTGGACGATTCGTTAGCACAGGCGTATGCCTTGTGGCCACAAGAAACTCACGGCACGAAGGCGCCCATGGAGAAGGACCATCGGAGCTTGGTGTTGCGCTTGGCGCTGGTGTGCCAGATGATCCACAGGAAAGCCACCAGCTGTCCAATGATCATCAAAATGGATATGCCTCCAGACACATAGAAGAATGCTGGCTAGAGGATCGGTTAGGACTGATAGCTTCTTTGCTGTACAATATCATACATACCTTCGGGATCCACTTGCCAGAAAACGCGGCTGCGATGACGATGACGTTGGATATAGCCCACAAGCCGATCACAACCGAGAAGATGTCGATGTAGAGCTGGAAACGGCGACTACGCGCAGTGCGTCTTGCCAGCAGGTTGTATGAGATCTTGACCAGCCCGTGAGAGATGAAGAAGATGAAAAAGGTGCCAAGATAGAGCTTCATGCGGTCAGTATGCAAACATGGCCACACACGACCAGCAGATGCACTCACATTTCTCATGTAAGACAATTGTGCGGGCGAGAAGTCTTTCCTATGATGTCCAAACCCAGCTTGGACTGTCACAGCATACAACGCGAAATAGCCGACATCGAGTGCCTGTATATTCTGTCAGCTGTGCCACAATGCGAGGCGCTGTCGTGGGTTTGGGCGTGATGGCGTACCGCACCAAACAGCATGAGTATGCTATCTGGATGGAAAATGGTCCTGGCGATGTACCGGTTGTAGACTGCTATCGCGACCATGAGGACCATGGCCGACAGCATGATGCCGCCGGTGATGATGATCTGAGGCCCATGATTGTTGGCATTGATGCTTGCTGGTGGCGTCGCCGTGATGGGTCGCGTCGTTGTGGCCATCAGTCTCCGGTTTCACCACCACGAGACGGCCAAGCGTGAAACAGAGCAATGCGAATAGAGTAGTGCAGATGAACGAGGCCGTGGCCTCCAAGGCCGTCGACGCCGTTCTACCCAAAGGTCCTGGAAAAGATAGCAAGTGATACCCCACGAAGGAATACTGCAGTTGAGATCCAGATGCTAGTGTCCCGGGCGCTAGAATTATTGGTCGACCAGGCCAAACACAACCGGTCCCGAGATGCCGATTTCCAGGGTCCGATGGATTTTGGCTACAGCGATGGTGCATAAGACGGCATTTTAATGCGCCGCTAGCGAGTGTCGACCATTGCCTAGACCTGAGCAGGGTATGGATGCAGAGCAGTCGGACAGCGAAGATCGAGGAAGCGCGTCTATCATATCATGCATGTGAAGGATTTCATTCCCAGGGGCCAGAGTCGAGGTTGTCATCAAACTTTGACACCGTTGACCAACGAGAGGCAAAGGCGCAGTATCTGGTATCTCTGAGATTCCGACAAAGTGGCACGAGGTGAGCTGTGCGAAGATTCGAAGATACTGACGTCCAGATAGAGAACGGCGATCTTCGCCTAATAGATATGTCCCCCGGGTGGAAGGCCGGTACGATCGGTAAGTTATGTCTATGTCTTACTGGATTCTGCGCTGCCTCCGAGTTCTGTCGCGTGCCCGCCACGGAAGTCGCGCTTCTTAGTATTGAAGCATTATCTTGGCCATCAACTGGTTTGAGTGAAGCTGGCCAGTGCACGAAACGCAGTGCCAATTGCCGTATGTATAAGCTGGGCTTTTCTTACAATTTGGCTCCCCGATCATAGACAGGGGAACAAGTGCAATGCTTGATCTAGACGGGATTTGCCGGGCCGCTGGGCGATACGACAGGACGCCCACCCTCTTCGCTCATGAAGGTTCGTGAAAAATGATACGAAGCTCCCCGGCTCGCCTGAGCAGCAGCATGCAGTATCTGGCATGCACAGCTTGACATTACATGTCGGACAACCCTGGCTAAAGCACATCACCCATAGACTTATTGGTTGATGCTGGTATAAAAATGCTTGGCGGCCAGAGCATATCACGCATACGCTAAAGTTTAAAGTGGCTCGCCGGGCCCATCATCCTTGTATTGCCGCAGCCTTTCTGGCCGCCACACCCGCCCCTCCCTCTACCATCACTTTGTCCTTGCGTCGAAGCATTATTGAGCTGTTTCCCAGGATGCGGTCCTCGTTTCCCAGAGCGTTGCGCATGTGACAGGCGTGTTCACACGCTCAGGGAGTGTGAGTGTACCGTGGCATCTTGGCTTCATATTCATATTTACAAGGGCTTCGTTACATGCCTCACGGCACTATCTTCCCCTCAATCAGTACATAAAAGCAAGCTTTATTGCTGTTGCTTGGTGTTTCTCTTCCTCAGTCAGCAGTCATGGAGTCGATTCAACTGCATTCTGCTGGTAAGGAATGGGTGGACGACAGGGGATATGGCCCCGAATTCCAGCAACGCGATCATGGTGACATGATGCGGATGGGCAAGACGCAGCAGTTCCGGGTACGCATTATTCCAACCAGCGATCTCGTGCTGTTAATAAGTCACTGATCCAGGCGCATGCTATCAGAGAAACTTCAAAACGGTGGCTATCAGCTCATTCTCCGTAGTGACTATGATGGGATGGGTCTTCCTACCAATGTACCAATTCCTGTCTCCACATGGCCCCCTACATTATGCTGATCCATCGAAGCAATGCACCGTCCGTGATTGAAGTCGTTGGTACTGGTGGCTGTATCACGATCTTCTTGGCAAACTTCTTCGGTTTCCTCTCCACTGTCCTGAGTCTTGCGGAGATGAGCTCCATAGCTCCGACAGCTGGTGGTCAATATCAGTATCGTATACCCACCAAACTGTTAACCTCTCCCATACTGACACGGTAGCAGCTGGACTTCCGAGTTTGCACCCCCTAGCATGCAAAAGTTCTTATCATACATTTCTGGCTGGCTCTCAAGTCTCTCATGGCTGGTAGGTGTTGCCAGCGGTGTATATCTCGTGGCCACTTTGATTCCCAACCTGATCGCACTGAACAATCCCGACTTTGAGCCAAAGCCATGGCAGGGATATCTGTTTGTCCTCGCCATCATGCTCATCACCTTCATCATCAACGGATTCCTCGCCAAGCATCTTCCGCTGCTTGAAGGCTTCGTCTTTTGTTTCACCATTTTGGCATTCGTGTCCATTGTCATTGTTCTACTGGTGCTATCTCCCAAAGCTACAGGTAGTCAAGTCTTCCAGACGTTCGCTCCCGATCTCGGACACACGGGTCTGCTCGAGCTGTTCGCCCTTCAGGTCGTGATATTCTTCAGCTTTTTGGGCTCGGACAGCACCGCACACATGGCGGAAGAGACACAGCAGGCAAGCTTAGTCATTCCTCGGGCGATGGTCTGGTCATACTGCATCAACGGGCTGCTTGACTTCGTGATCATCATAGTCATCTGCTTCTGTTGGATCGATCCGGACGCCTATGCCAACACGACCACTGGTTATCCATTCTTGGAGCTGTTCATCACAGCAACCGGCTCGACCACTGGTGCTATCGCGATCACTAGTGTCATGATAATTCTGGTTGTCCTCAGCGCCACCAACTTTGTCGCCTCGACTAGCAGGCAGGTCTTCGCGTTCGCGCGCGACGATGGTTTACCATTTTCTTGGTGGATCAGCAAAGTCAACCAGAGAACCTTGACACCCATCAATTCTCTGTTGGTGACGACGATGTTCACGGTGCTGATATCGCTGATAGGCCTAGGCAGCTCAACGTAAGTTGACACTGTGTACCTCGATGGCTAGCAGCTTGACCTGTGACTGACTTTTACTAATCTGCAGAGCTTTCTTCGCTATCGTCTCCCTCCAGGTCATGGCCATCGCTGCCACTTACCAGGTCTCGCTCATCTGCCTCGTTTGGCGCCGTCTCTTCGGTCGACGTCTGCCTCCGGCTCAATGGTCATTGGGCCGGTTTGGACTCGCGATGAACCTCATCAGCATTGTCTATGGCTGGTATCTGCTAGTCTACTCTGCCATGCCTAGTGTTTACCCGGTCACCGCAGAGAACATGAACTGGGCTCCAGTCATGTTTGGCGGTGTCATGCTCCTGAGCTTGATCTACTACTTCGTGTGGGCGCGACGAATCTACGACGGCCCCGCGGTACATGTGGCACAGGACTGAAAGCAAATCATAGCGTACTTGATTATGTAGCGAATCCTCAACCTGAAAGTTGAGGTTAAGACATACTTTGTGTCACTGACCATTCTCTTACATTGAGCGAGCCCGCCGAGCCCAGGCATTATTCGGTCTGTGTAGCCATGTGGGCGACCAGGCGCACAGTGATGACCTACCGAAGTGGTCCCCTCCCGACGAGACTTCGCAGCGCAATCGTTGCACGGGGCGGTCACTTGCTTCTGGAGTAAGTGCTGCTTGGGATCAATTATGGAACAAAGCTGGGTGGGATCCATCGCTCACAGCTCCGAGGATTCAGAGCGCCTGACTACCTACATGGATGACGCCCTGACCTTGTGCTGGGGAGGGGACTTTTGGGGCAGGACACCACTGTCCCTATGCCGAAATTCATTCTTTCTAACGACCAAGTTTGATGCCGTGAATGCAGTCAAAAAGCATCTTTCGTCCTGCCAACACAAAGAGGGTACTCCACTTTGAGAGTTGTAGCGACCACTTCTTAGTGATCACTCTCTCGTTATAATCTCGTACTTATCTATCTTACCTTCCCCGTAACACCACCACGTAACGAATGTCTCTGTAGTATGCCGCGTCAAATACTGAGTGTACTGTAGTCTGAGTCTGGGGAAACGCGCTAACACATAGCTCTAGAATAACGTCATCGTCATCCCGCCATTTGATTTCGTGCCGAAGCTGCCACTGGGCCGAGGAAGCTCGTGAACACGACCACCGACCGCTGCGACGACTTACACTTTCTTCTGGAAGGACAATACGAGTAGCTGTGCCACTCATCCATACTATCGCGACCTGTGGTTAGACCTTCTTACGGCTGTTGTTTCGTCCTCGAGTTGCGCAAAACAGAGGTCATGGAGACATAAAGCTGATCTGTACCATCGAAAACCAGCTCTACGCCGCGCATCATTCCATAAGCTCTACTGGGACGTCCTCTCTTAATCCAGGACTTCGCGAGCACCCGAGCCAAGATGGCGGAAGAAGAGAACCTGATACCATACAACGCGCAATTGGTAAGAACGATGCGGCGCGACCGGGAGGGTGAAACAACAGCTAATGAAACCAGGACGCATTCACGCTCTACCACATCGTACAAGACAGCCCAGCACATCGAAAGTCCAGCATCGGTCCTGCACTACCGGCACTAGGCCACGCGCTTGCTGGTGCTCTCGCAACAGCATCAACGAAGAGCTTGCTATACCCATTGGATCTCGTCATCACAAGATTACAAGTACAACGGCAGCTACGGTCACAGAACGAAACAGATTCTGCCGCTCAAGATGCTGATGCAGAGTACAAAGATCTTGCCGATGCGACAAGGAAGATCTACAAGAACGAGGGCGGGATCGGAGCGTTCTACACCGGATGTGTCGCCGATGTGACGAAGGGGCTGGCGGACTCGTTTCTCTTCTTCTTGGCATACACATTTATCCGACAAGCTTTGTTGAAAAGACAGGATGATAAGAAGAATCTGAGTATTGCGAAGGAGCTCAGTGTCGGGATTGTGGCGGGGAGCTTCTCAAAATTCCTCACCACGCCCATCCAGAACATCGTAACGCGTCAGCAGACTGCAGCATTAGTAGCAGCAAGAAATCCTAGCGCGTCGCCCGCAAATGGCGACAAGCTAACGGTGAGGGATATCGCCCGTCAGATTTACAGAGAACGTGGGTGGGCAGGTTTCTGGACGGGTTACAGCGCTGCGATCATCCTTACTCTTAACCCTGCCATCACGTTCGCAGCAGATCGATTTCTCCAGAAGGCTGTGCCTCGGCGATACCGAGATACTCCATCAACCACGTTCTTACTTGCCGCCATCTCCAAAGTCATCGCGACAAGCGCCACATACCCTGTCATGCTGGCGAAGTCGCGCGCGCAAGCAGTTTCGCCAAGCGCTGAAGCCGAAGCAGAAGGCACAGAGAAACGCGGCTCCAATCCATCCAAGCAGAAGATCCTGTCAAAAGCCAGAAACGTATTCGTACTTCTGCAAGCCCAAAAGGCGATATTCCTTTCTCTACGCCAGATCTACAGAACCGAGGGTCTTCAAGGTCTGTATTCGGGCTTGTCCGCTGAAGTCCTGAAGGGCTTCCTGTCACACGGCACGACGATGATGGTCAAGGACCAGATTCACGTTGGTGTCATTGAAACCTACTACTTCCTGCTCAAGCTAACGAAGAAATGGCCGATCGAGTTTGACAACGTGACTGAGCGTGTCGAGGACTTTGCCAAGGATGCAGTCGAGAACACGAAGGAACTTGCCAGGGGCGTCACAGAGAACACGGGCGATGTGGCCAAGGATGTAAGCGAGCGTGCGCTAAACGTTACCGAGACGGTGACCGAAGGCGCTCGGGGTTTGTTTGAGTCAGGAACGAAGACTGTGGCAGACGAGGGGAGCGTGGCGAAGAACATTGGTGAGAAGGCACAAGACATCGGCGGGAGTGTCGCAGAAACTGCGCGAGATTTGCTTGAAAGAGGAAGCAAGATCGTGAGCGGCGAGGAGAACATCGTCAAGGACGTGAGCGAGCGCGCACAGAACATCACTGGAACCGTAGCCAAGAGTGCCCAGAGTTTGTTCGCACAAGGAAAGGAGGCCGTCGCTGGCGAAGGGAGTGTCGCAAACGACGTCAGCGAGCGTGCGCAGAATATTGCCGGAACTGTCGCCGAGGGCACACGAAATGCGCTGGAGCGAGGAAAGAGCGCAGTGGTAGGTGAAGAGTAGGAGACCGAGACTGTATATTGCAACGTGTGGAAAATTGCAGAACACTGATGATTTATTGATGATACCAAGGGTGGACGGCCGATTTTGTTTCTGTAAGATGTAACTACGAATAGCTATTTTAACAGTATATAAATACTCTTCTGCTCGAATATTCACTTGTATCGGCGGGTATGATCCGAGAAGTGCTCCGCCTTTCAATCTCTGCGCATGGCGGCGCTCCCTATGCCGAAGCTGTTGTAGCTTGCCACAGCGTGCGATTTGCCGCTTTGGACATCTCGGTGGTGCTGCACCGGGACGAGATCAATGGTATACGCAATTGATGCTTGCCACGTCCCATCACGTCCGCTGTTTGAAGCGGCAGTTCTGTGCCTTCATGCATGCCGATGAATATATCTTACGACCCAGGATGCGCATTCATTGCTTTCGCATTCGGCCAGTAGCTTGAGTCGACGGTATCCTTCTCAGGCCTCGCTTTTCGTCTCAGAGGATGGAAGGTTCCAAGACATCTCTGAACAGCGCAGTGCGCTCACCCTTGGCCATACCTTGCTCGTATGCGGAACATCCTATCAAATTAGAACCTGTGCAGCGCGGTCTGCGGCCCTTCTCATATGACACCCTCTTCAATTCTTCTCTTGACAGCCTCTTTCCGCCTAACCAAGATCTCGCAGTCCCTGATCCGCTCCTCCCAATCCGCCCATCGGCCACCCATCTCCAAGACTCCACTCTCATACCACTCCTCCACCGCCCGGGCACTCCTCATTCGCAGTTCGGCGACTTGCTGGATTTGTGCCTCTTGCTTCGCTTGCGCTTTTGCAATCCGTGGGATCACGTCTACGAGCTTGCTCAGACTAGCAGGATCCGGCAGTGATGTTGATTGGAGCGTCGTCAATTGCGAGGAAGTGCTCATGTATTGCGAGGAGTGGGCCAGGACGAGCTCGGCAAGCGTGCTCGTGGGAAGGAGGCTGTTGACCTCAGCTTCCGAACCAGATGCCGACGGATGGAAGAGAGCTGGTTGTGCTTTTTGAAGAGCGAGAACATCGCTAACAGCTGATGAGTGAGCGGCGAGGGCATTGAGTTGTCTTTCCAATGCTGCTAACCGAGAGACTGTGGAGGTATTGGTGGGGCCTTCGTCTGTGGTCGAGTCTGGTAAATCCGAGCCATGTAGGATGTGCTGGACGCGAAGCAGTCGTTCCTCGAGCAACGCGAGTGTGGTCTGAATCGTCTCGGATGCCATGAATATGTGACAACCCTAGATACGGGTGTTGTCGCTATTGATATACTGTACGTGCTTATGTTGAGGCTTATAGGTACGAGTAGTGTCTACAACCACCAATATCCTCTTTCGTCAGTGCGCACGTGCCCACCCTGGATCTGACGTGGTTTCAGCATGTATCTATGGCGCAGCAGGCGCAACACCTTGATCCGACTTATTCTCCGACCGAGTCTTCGCCAAGACACAACTCCATGAACCTGTACACAATATATGCTTCCTGTACATGAATCGCAGTAGAATCCCCGCTCACTTTCATTCGCCATATCCCCCAGATCTTTCTTCCAGTGCTCAATGAGTAACGATCGACCGGAAGTCTCCTAGCGTCGCAACCCTGCTTGACAGACGCTGATCCTGGTCACGACTTCACTCGTTATCTTTTCTCAGACCTGTCCTCCGAGGCGAGGCACAAGACCGACTGAGGAAGCACACATCCAACCCACGATGGCCCACTACGCCGCTATCAACAGTACACCCTCCGAACATGGCTCGCGCCCTGGCTCACAGACCTCCCTCACCCGGCGTCGAGGACCGAAGCAAGCAGGCGTGGCCGGGAACGCATCATGGGCCTCGAGCGTGATCAACATCGTCAACACTATCGTTGGTGCTGGAGTGTTGGCTATGCCCCATGCGCTGAGCAATATGGGCATTCTCCTCGGCACGATTGTAATACTATGGAGTGCGCTCACGGCTGGGTTTGGGTTGTATCTACAGACAAGATGTGCAAGATATCTAGAACGAGGGTCGGCCAGTTTCTTCGCGCTGAGCCAGCTCACATATCCGAACGCGGCAGTGGTGTTCGACGCAGCGATCGCGATAAAGTGCTTTGGCGTGGGAGTGAGCTACCTGATCATCATTGGAGATCTGATGCCGGGAGTGGTGCAGGGTTTTGGAGATCCTGGAAGTGCGATGTTTATGCTGGATAGAAGGTTTTGGGTGACAGTTTTCATGTGAGTATACTGGGGTGCTGCTCGGCTGGATCACGTCCACTTTAAAGTCTGGAAGACTAACGACAGGAAAACAGGTTGATTGTAATACCACTTTCGTTCCTCCGTCGGTTGGACAGCTTGAAGTACACCTCGATGATCGCTTTGGTGTCGATTGCTTACTTGATTGTCCTTGTTGTATACCACTTTGCGAGCGGCGACACTGTTGCAGACCGGGGCGAGGTTGATTGGGTGCAGTGGCAAGGAATTGTGCCTGCACTTGCGAGTTTCCCAGTCATTGTATTCGCATATACTTGCCATCAAAATGTGAGTAGGAAGCTCGGCTGGAACGCGGACTCACAGTCACTGACCTCTGCCTACAGATGTTCTCCGTTCTTAATGAGATCGCCGACAACTCTCCTTTCCGCACTACTTCTGTGGTGACAGCCTCGATTGGAAGTGCTGCATCGATTTACGTCTTGGTCGCGATTACTGGGTACCTTTCTTTCGGCCAGAATGTCGTCGGAAACATCGTGTCGCAATACACGCCATCTGTTGCTTCGACTATCGGCCGAGCAGCGATCGTGGTTCTGGTTATGTTTTCATACCCTCTTCAAGTTCATCCTTGCCGCGCCAGCTTAGATGCGGTCAGCAAGTGGCGGCCCCATACGAAGAACAACAGCCCAATGAGTCCAGCATCTGGAAGTCCAAGCCGAGGTCATCTCTTGCCACAACGGAGAGGAAGCTTCCGACCCAAAGCTGGAGAAATGGAAGAACTGCGGTTTGCCATCATTACGACATGTATCATCGTCCTCTCATACATCGTCGCAATGACGGTGAGCAGCTTGGACAAGGTACTGGCATATGTTGGCAGCACAGGTTCGACAAGTATCTCCTTTATCCTGCCCGGACTATTTTACTACAAGATCAGCTCTCCAGATTCACTACATCATCAGCGCCTGATAAAGGACGAGGACGACGAAGATTACGAGGGCTCCTCGGACGATGATGCCGATGGACAAGAATCGGCGAGTGCGACTTGGGCCGCCATGATGAAGACTAAGCAGTGGCGAAGAAACGTGTTGCGAAGGCTGAGTTTAGCACTAGCGATATATGGGCTATGCGTGATGGTGGTGTGTTTGATCATAAACACATTCTTCATCGTAGCCCATTGATTGCTGTTTGTATAGTAAGCAAAGCACTTTTCACACTGCACAAATGTGCCTTTACCACACCGTCTACGCAATGTGTGACTACCCGCCATGACCAGGATCAGATCGCATGGTTTTATGCTCGAGTAAATTCGCTCGCCGAATCTACGGAGAAGAAGAGAACGATCACACGTACTCGAGCGCCGCCGCCGTCTTTCCATCACATATTGCTAACACGCCCAGTTGCCCACGATCGCTATCGGATCTGGCCCTCCCCAACTGCTCTTGCATGTGAATGTAAGGTCACTGTGGTAGGTTCGTGTGGTTGTCACAGCACCCCTCATTGCCGTGTACTTGTGTGACATCAGCTGATCACGTTCAGGCACTCCCTCCGACAACCTAAATGCTCTTCACTCTCATCTGAACTTCTTCATCCAAAGTCTGAAATTACATACGGATGTGTTCCGCCTTCTAAATCGTACCTCCTGTCAAACGGCGTACCTCTGTGACATTCTGCTACGCTTGATCTTCGAACACCGAGACTGTTTCTTGTTCGAGCCAGCAACGAGCTTCCAATTCAACAACAGCGCCTCTGCACCAGTCTGGATCAGGTCCTCACTTCGCAACCTGGCCAGCACCAAACCCACAACCAACCGAACTCTTGTCATGACGGCCACACACTACTAAGGAAGACATGACGAACGCCTTCCTCCAGCTTCCAAGTGAGCTCCGCATACGGATTTATGCACTGCTCCTTGTAGAAGCAAAACCCATCGTGCTCTATTACAATCGGACACAACATAATATCAAGATCTTCCTCGTCAACAGGAGCATCCACCGCGAAGCCAGCTTCTTGTTTTACAGTCGGAACAGTTTCGACCTTATGGGGCTCAAATTGAGCCACGTCATCAAATTCCTCAAGCGCATTGGTCCTGACAATGCAAATGCTATCCACCATATCTGTGTCGCTATGCCGACCAGCAGCTGCCAGCAGCTTGTGAAGGTCGCTCTGGATACCAAGAGCGCGAAGATTTTCGCTAATCTCCAAAGCTGCTGTCCCAGGCTAAGCACACTGACAACGAGAAACGATTTCAAGGAGAGATTAGGCGCTAGGATCGAATGGGAAAACTCTAAGTCTTTGACAGAAGCATTGGGTTTGGTGAATGCTGTCGTCGGGACCTTCTTACCGCCAGTGCTCATTATCGTTGAAGCAGGGGTGGACACGTACGATGATCACGTTAAAGGGGAGATGGCCAAGCATGGGTGGAAGCTTGTTGAGAAGGGGTACCATAGAGACATCAACCTCCTGTCAGATTACGGCAAGTATTCATACTCTGACGATGATGATCTCAGCTCGTCCGCAAGCGAGGAGGAAGACTCGACCGATTACGACGATTCATCGGACCCCGATCAAGTTAGGAGGACGATGGCTGGCAAGCCAAAGAAGTATAGAGGTTCTTGAGGTGTGTGGTGTTTGACATGATGGGAGGAAGAGGTATAAGGACGGAGTAGCTTGACCGCCTCAGATCACTTGTGTATACTGATACATGTATTCCATGTCTTCAAGCGAGGAGTGGAGGCTGACTTTTATTCATCTCGCCGGCTGAATTTAATTCGCATGTGACGCTCAGCTCCGAGGGAACGCAGCCTAACATCACATGTGTTTGAACGCCATCGACTCGTCGCATCCCAGGCAGCAGCACGATCAAAAAATCTTTTGCCTTTGTCGACCTCGACAGATCAGTGCTTCCTGATACGGACACTCACGCACCGCATCAGAATGCCGCTCAGCTTCGACGAGCTCCCTGGGGAGGTGCGCAACCAGATCTACAAGTATGGGTTGACCCTACTAGATGACGAACCCATCGACCCGTTCGTTCTCGACAAGATGCAGCTTCGCTCGCAGCTCAATATTGAGCTGCTCCAGACCAGTCAAAGTATCCATCCCGAAGCAACCGCCTTCTTCTACTCTCATATCCGCTTCGACTTCACTGAATTAGCTGCCACGAAAATCGACAGCTTCCTGGATCGAATTGGTCCTCGCAACGCGCAGGCCATCCGCCACATCTATGTCAACTTCCCAACATACACTCGCGTGAACCGCAACCCCGTTTCCATCAAGGAGACTAGTGTCCATGGAATTGCCAAGCTTCGGCGACGCTGCAACAACATCAGCACGCTCACGGTACCTACGAAGGCTACGGAACAAATGCGACGGACCTTGATCCCAGCAACCTCACCAGCTATCCTCGAAGCACTACGCCACGCCAATGTAGAATTCCGGACTTTCTTATCTCCCCTTGTGGTCACGATTGAGGTCCGGAAAGGTTACTGCAATGCTTATCTGAAAAGCGCCATGGAATCGCACGGATGGAAGGTACTTGAGAAGGAGACCGGGAAGCAAGTCAATCCTTTGTTGTACTGTTATGACATCCTTGGCCGTGGCGAAAGCTTCATGTTGTCCATCAGCGACGAAGATTCGGAGGAGTAGAGTGATTCTTCAGGAGAGTCGACGCTCTGAATCCAGATCTCACGCACGTTGGGCTGGGGCCGTTCGAGGAGCAGCGCATCGCTTTTGACTTGCGGGATGAAAGGGGTAAAGGGGTGAGAGTGATTTGTTGTCTTCATGGATCTTGATAAAGGGCACGTATCCGAACTTAAATGGAACGTGCAGCTCTTTGTTTATTGCACTGCTTGTTGTCATTCACATGTGATGGTCAGCGCCAAAAGAATACGGCCCCTTTCACGGGGGTTGATACGACACCCCTCAACTACATGTATGTACCCACCTGCCTGGCTTTTCAGCAAATGCCGCCGTGTCTCAAAACTCCAACGTCTTTTACCAACGCCATTCTCGGGAGCAATACGATGTTCCATTGAGGACTCACCTCCCCAGTCACTCCACAGTTCTCACTCGCAAGAAGAATTGCCATGCCTTTCGATCTCCATCGTGTTCCCCTCGAGCTGCGCAACTGCATCTACAAGTTGTTGTTGATCTTTCCAGAGCCCATCGACCCTCTACACTGGGCGGACGAGTGGGAAGATGCTTTAGTTCCGTACAGGACCGGGCTACTCCGTGTGAACCAGAGCATCCACCGCGAAGCCTGCGCCATCTTCTATGGCCGCAATTGCTTCGATTTAACAGATTGGGACGATGAAGAGCCCGTATCTTTCCTCGAGCAGATCGGAACAGCAAACGCAGCTCATATTCAACACATCCGCATCAGCTGTCATATCCGCACGATTCCAGTTGCATCGATGGTCCATGGTGACAATCTCAGCCTTGTGGACGATGCCATTGATCTCCTCACCAGGTTCCGCAACCGCAGCATCAATATCAGCAAGCTCAGCACTGTGACATTATCAAGTTCCAGCATTTGCTGCATGAAGCGCTTATTTGATGAGCCCGACTTAAATCCCGTTAGCGATGCGCTGAAGGTGGTCGACCGTGCCCTAAGACGCTTTCTATCTTCAGCAAAGATCATTGCAGAGGTATATACAGGCCTCTTCGACAAGATGGAAAAGGACCATATGACGAGACTTGGATGGACAGTTGAGACGAAGGATAATGACTTGCTCCTTTATGACGACTCAGACTTTGCTGCCTAAAAGGCTGGGGTGATTCGGATTTCCACGGCAACGTTGATCATGACAAAGAAGATGAAAGTAAGGATTTCAGCGAAGACGATAGTGACGATAACATTCAGAGTTGATGAGTTTATCGCTCTAAACCACCTCATAACTAGCCTGACCCATTGGACTCAGCCTTATTGTCTTTGATGCGAGGAAGAGTAGGGGAAAAAGGAGGAGGGAGCAATTTGTAGTCTTAACGGAGCTTGACAAGAGGTACATAGCTAAGTAAAGATGATGATCACAACGTTCTGCTTGCTCTCAATCCTAGCCTTATTCACATATGATTCTTAGCTTAGGGGAGATGCGGGCTCAAGATCACATGCGACTTGGGCGACATCAGGTTGGCTCGTGCACACGTTCGTATATCTTGCTTTGCCCCTACCCACTACCTTGCTCCAAGTCTCCGATACCTTCACAAACACCATTTACCTGCTTTTATTAGGAATGATGGAAAGGTACGTTTGATGCTCTTCAACATAAATGAGGTCGATAGCTAATTTCCAAACAGTGAGGATCTAGATAAGACAACCACTCCATCGGCGTTTGAGCGAATTCCTTTCGAGCTACGCAAAAACATCTACGATCTGTTGCTACTTGAATCGGAACCCGTCGATCCTATCTACGCGCCACACATGTCGGAAGACTTTCCGTCCCCACATCGACACGCAATTCTTCGTGTAAATCAGAGCATTCACAACGAAGCTAGTGATATCTTTTATGGTCGAAACTGCTTCGACTTTACTTCACCTTTCTCGTATCACATCGACGAATTTCTCAAGCGGATTGGCCCGAGGAATGCAGCTTCCATCAGAGACATTATTTGCGCCTGTCCATCGATCGTGTCCTCGTCGTCAGGCGATCTACTCACTGTGGCTCTCATGGAAAACTCCATTGGTCCCCTCACCAGCATAAAGGCAAGCTGCACCAATCTTCGTACAGTGAGGCTCTTAGTTACAGGTCAGAGCAACATAGAGTCCATGTTTCAGAAGCTGACCATGGCTGAGGTCAGCGCCTTGATGCTAAGCTTGGACACAGCGCTTAGGAGCTTTCTATTCCCAGACAAGAACTTTAAAGAGGTGTATGATGACGCTACCAAGGATCCGATCAGGAGCGAGATGACGAGGGATGGCTGGATGCTCGGCATCAAGAAGAGCCCCGAATGGGGTACGTTCAGTCGTGGTTTCTGAGACTACTACTCCTCCCATGACGACAACAACGGTTCTAAACGCGACGATGGCTACGGCTACGAATACGCATACAATCCGGACTCACAGCGCAGAGACATTTATGAAGGTCAAGGGTTCAATAGCATATATCGTGAATCGGCACTCTGGGCTCGAGGCAAATGTTCCCAGAATTGGACACTAACTTCCTGCCCAACCCACAATACCAAGTGATGGAGCAAGTCAAGACAAACGGAGTGCTCTGCAGTCACTCGCAGGCAAAACTTGTCGTTCGGTGCTAAATGGAGGAAATTCGTTGACTTGAGGTTGCAACTGATGCCTTCAATGTTTACCCGGTGCCATACAACATCGCACCCCAGGCATAACAACCATGTTGCTTGGTGCGAGATAGATCGCAATCAGATCCCGTCCCACACGACAATCTCCTATCTCTTGTATCATTCTTCCGTCTCGTGGTCTCAAAGCTCATTCGGTACAGAAGTGGCGACAATTTTGCTGTCGATGTCCTGATGGATAGCTCTATCCTTCCGAAAGCGGCTAGCTTAGACTAGAATCGTAGAAGTACTACATACAGGTCTTGGTTGTCCCGACATCGATTAGAGTGCCGTATAAAAGATGAACTGTAGTACCAACACACCTACCCATCGTATACGACTGACATGTCCGACTCAAACGCCATCTTGTGCTATGTAACTCGACCCTCGAAAAGCCCTGCAACCTAATGTATCGACTTGTGCCTCTGACTCCACCCGTGATCGCCTTTCATGCTTCAGCTGGGACAAGTGCTCAAAGGCAGAATCAGTAGTTACAAGCTCACCCGTCAACTACAAGAATCCGTATGGCTTGCTACCTCCAAGTCCGTACCTTTTGCTTCTACTCCTTACCACCCGCCTTGTAATTGACTAATACCAACAAGCAGAAACAGCACGAGTGGGTCAAAGGTCATGGTCAAATATGCGGACCACTTCCGAATCGGCAATGAGCGAGACATGATCCTGCGGTTTCAAGACCGGACACGCCATATCCGGCGGTTAGTTGACGAGATGAATGTCGCGGGGAGAGAGTGGCCAGCTCTTGTCCTGACATGGCTTGATGATGATCTATTACGCGCCAGCCAGCAGAGATTGAGTCGACGAAATCTCAAACATGTCAGCAAAGGTGTTTTAGCAGCTTTGAAGGAACTGCATCAAGACGGTTTCGTGCATACAGGTCGGTATGGCCCGTCGACTAAATCTCGAAGTAGAACCCGTTCCTGACAGCGACAGATATCAAGCCGGGTAATGTGCTTGTCAACTATAACGCTCAACATGGGCAGATCACCGACGTGCAATTGGCTGATCTGGAGAGTACGGTGCATCGATCATCCAAGTACGCCATTGACGGGGAGGAGATCGGCACGCCGATGTTCCGCAGCACAGAAGCCGTGCTCAATATGCGGTGGGACACGTCGACGGACATCTGGTCGTTTGGCACGATGGTATCGCTTTCCTACCTCACCCATCACATGTTGCTGTTTTCAGTCACTGATGCTCCGCTCGATAGCTGATCTCGCTCATCTACGGCGGCGGATTCCATCTTTTCGGACCTAACGTGCCGCCAGACGCGGATGATTACGATCTCAAGATCCTCACCAAGCACCACCAGTTCTTCGGACCTTTTCCAGTCTCTTACATAGACATTGCAGATGGCGATCGGCTGGCGGTCTTGCAGTGGGTGATTGAGCACACGCCTAGGGAGGAGATGAAACCGTTCCGCAATATCACTAAAGCAGAGGTATCGGAAGAAGACAAAAGGTTCGTACTGAAGATCATGAAGCTGGATCCCCGAGACCGACCAACGGCGCAAGAATTGCTAGCGGACGAGTGGTTTGCAATCGAGTGAGGCCTCCATGTCATTATGTTACGCGCAACATCGTCATTACATGTACCTACGTGCGAGGTGGCGCCGCTTCACGTCACGACTCGTCGGGTGGCCTCCCAGCTACGAGGGGAGAATGCTTCCATTCCGCGGGAGCGTGGGTACAACGTACTAAACAACGCAAATGATGCCGCGGATGGTATTCATCCGCCGATCGACCGCGTCCCATTTACCGTGCTATTGGTGTCCTAATGAGTCGCAACGGTGAGAGAGAGGAGCGATCCGGGTGTATCTGTACCTATATACTTGGCGGGAAGTAGACAGTCCAGTGCTCGATCACGTGAGGGCAGCATGGCGATGTGTGTCTCCGGGCGGGCGATGAATGGACGGGGTGCATTGGGGTTTGGTGGTGCGGGTGCTGGCGACTGGAAGTGAGGGTCGACGTGGTGTAGCAGATAGTACAAGGTAAGAATGGGGTTTCAGCGGTGAGGTGCCCGAGATAGATGGCTGGTGGAGAGCAAGAGAGGGTTGATGAGTGGGGAGGTCGTGTGGAGATGGATTGAGATGGATGGATAAATGGAGATGAGGGGAGTTGGAGCTGTCATCAGAAACAGAGATTGAAAATGGAGAAGATTGGAGAAGCGAAGAGTCAGATATGAAAGACCGGCCTACATACATGCCTACCTACCTACAGCCAACCGGCAGCAGCGACGAGCCATAGGCAAGGCGGGATGGAAGTAGTGAGGTCTGTTCAGACACGAAGACAAAGTTGATGAGCAGCAGTGGAAAAAAAAGAGCAGAAAATGTTGGAAAGACGACCCGTTAGCGCGAGCTTCAGGCGTATGTATTATCGGCAATGATGATGCAGCATTAGAACACACTCGAGTCGGTAAAAAGTTGGTAGTAAGAGAACAAAGATGTAGTAGTAGTATTAACAAAGACATGTGTGTGGGGCGGGCGCGCGCGGTTCATCGTCGGGCTCCGAAGGTGAATCCATTAGAGAGTAAACAACACTGCCAACCATCCACATCCCTTTTCTTTTCCAAGTTCAAGAACAAAGGCCAGCCTCCCTCCTCGCTGTATGTTTGAGTATCGAAGACAAGTATACAGAAATAAGGTAGCTTGCATCTCGAGAGAATCAAATGCTTCGGTCTAATTAAAAATCCATGCCGTGGGTCGCGTTTCCTTTTGAAGTGTAATATTGGGTGAAGACGAGACGTATCAAGAGAACAGGATCGGAGCAGACACCATCATCATCACGACTCGGTGAGGAGCAGTACCGAAGAGGGCCGTCCGACCAGACTCAAGAACGCGCTTACAAAAGGAGAGCGACGAAGGCACCAGCGCCGACGAGGGCACCGGCGGCCTTGACGTGGACGGCAGCACCGGTGTATGGGACGGGGCTGTGGGGGCCCCACGAGCCAGTGCCGGATGGGAGAGGAGCAGAGCCGGTGGCGGTGCCCCAGACGGGAGCAGACGAGGTCCAGGTGTTCCAGCCAGGGGTCTTGGTGGAGGTCCAGACGGAGGTGACGGGAGTGCCAGACGAGATGGAGGTGATGGTCGAAGTCTTGACGATGGTGGAGTAGGTGGTGGGGCTGGCGGTGGACCAGGTGACCGGGACGGTCTTGGTGTAGCTGGACAGGATGGTCGAGGTGGTGGTGTAGACGGAGGTCCAGGTGGAGCTGGAGCTGGTCGAGGTCTCGGTCACCGGGCAGATGGTGGTGTAGGAGGTGGTCTCGACGGTGACGGTGACGGGGCTGCCGCTGACGGAGGAAGAAGGAGCAGCGCCCTTGCTGCAGTAGCTGGACAACCAGCCCTCGTAGGAGGCGGACGAGGCGGCGGAGCAGCCAGAGTCAATGCAGGTCTCGACGACGGAGGCGATCGAGTCGCTGCAGAGGCAGTCCTCCGAGTCGATCTGGTACTTGGCGAAGCAGGACGACCAGCAGCTGGGGAGGGTGTAGTTGGAGTAGGCGGCAGCCTGGGCGATGACCGCAGCAGCGGCGAGGACAGTCTTGGCGTACATCTTGAAGATTAAGGTGGAGGTGGTTTGTTTGGTTAAAACGAATGTGATGGCAACGAGTGCACGAGTTGGACTAGTAGGCAAAGAATGAAAGGAATGTAATTTGCTGGCTGACGAGAGGAAGAAGAGAGGAGGGAGGAGGACGAGAGGGAACGAAGCGCAGGTGACGGTTATGTAGGTAGGGAGATCGTACTGTCACTGACCACTGGACGCGCCGAGAATCCTCCTGGGTGTGTCTCTCGCTACCACCAACTACCGCCCTCGCTCGCCCTCTCGACACTGTTTTCTCCTGGCTGCGCTCGTCGATAGACTTCAGTGTAGTTCAACGTCTGGTAGACGCGTGCGCATCGCTGACTGGCTGCAGGAAATGAGATGTCTCGATGTGGGTGCGCTAGTCGGGCGTACCTGCCGTAGCGCGACGGAAGCGGCGGGCGCATGGACGAGGCGAGTGGAGAGTCGGAGATGAGCTGCAACTTTCTCCCTGATGTCTCTTCCACTCACAACCTTACTGCTCTCTCCTGACCATCTCATCGCCTCGATTTCCAGTCCAACACACCGTATTTATCCATGCTACATAGCAGTCCATCTCGTGGCGATCGGCCTTCTTGCGGGCATTCACCGCTGCATTGGCGCCGTCGGCTCAACCTACAATACCCAATCTGTTCCTTCGCCTCCCACGGCCCCCGTTCTCGATCTTCTCTTTATGGCGTCTGTCAAAACTGTGACCGTTGCAAACAGCCCTGGTCATCTCCAACGGCGTGCCGAACAACGTGGTCAATCTGTCTGCCATTCCTGGTCATTCACCCACTTTAGCCGTGTAAAAGTGAACATCATTGTCTACATGGGCCAAGTACTGTGACTACTCGATGTATCGACATTCAAACGTCCAACGTCCGGCTCTATAAAGGGACGATCTTGCCCATCGATCCCAGTAACTCCAGTATCCGACCCATGCTCGGTCGACCTGTCACTACCTCCCCATCTATACGATCATCCGCCAGCCGGGGGAACGCTGCTCAACGAAAACCCAAACGCACTCGAGCACTCTGCCAAGACCATACCCACCGTGAAAGGTTCAGGCGGCGGGCCCCCCTGTTTCTATGTGCCCACTCACCCACTCCCGCGTCCACTTACTGCCACTACCCACGGAGGAAGCCACTCCTGTTAATGTTAGAATACGAAGGCCCCGTAGTGGAAATTATCGAGGCCCTGGAGGATTCTGCTTTTTTTCCCTCGCCTTGTTTACACACCTCCAAGGCTGCCTGACGCGGCTATATGCTTATCACAAGGCGCTCGGATTCCAGCGCCGCACAGTCCAGTACATAAGGTATTGTAGTATCGAGGTCTCAATTCCGGCAGTTCGTCCGTGTTGCCGCATTACGAGATAGGAGACAGGCAGAGCGACGCTGCAACGGCATTGATTCGACCGCACCGTTCGTAATGGGGTGGCAATGCGACAGGTTCGATCGGACCATTGACAGCGATGCTACTGGAAAGACGATGCTGGTGGTATGTAACGGGACCGTCACCGTCATCCAAATGTATACTGAACCGTCATGACCGTGTTTGCGCCACCACCACCATACCTACCTACACACCAACCTTACCGTGTAGGCATGTAATAACAAACTTCCCTCCTACGTACCTGCACAGCCGTACCAAACATCGCCAGCATGAAGAATCGCTGGAACCCGCATATGTATGCACCGTCCATATCGGGTTTGTTGATGTTTGGTGTGTTGATGTTTGGTTTAGGTGTTGCTTAACACACGCCTGCTATAGATTGCGCCTAAGATATGCACTGCACAGTATAAGCGCGTGCCCTCCATCGCCCGTGAAGATCTTCATTCGGTGCATGCATGCTGGACCTTACTTACTTACTTACTGTACGCAGTCGTAGCAGTTTGGGACGAGCGGTGGAGTATGAAGATGCTTTGGTGATATTTTGGAGATGTTTTGGCTCCTTTTCATCCGCAAATCTATGCATGTTATTGAGAACATGCTGAACTTTGAGGTGACACTCGTCTCAGACTGCGTACATGGGTTCATCTACCCTAGACTGGATGCCGACAATCCTCAAATTGGTCATGCGCGAATACGTACATACATACATACAATCTTGCCCTTTGAGCCTCAAACCGCCGCAGAATTCAAACCTCCAACAACCAACGAACACGCAATGTTATACCATTCACCAGCTCTCCAGGCTACAAGGCGATCTCCCTGTTCACTCCCGTTCTTGCCTCTGCAGTACATCCTAAATGCATGGACGTGCATATCTGCATATTCGCATGCTGTCCTCCATGCTAATCCATAGGTATCCCTGCGTTCATAGCCGAGACTGACAGACTTGATCGATTGATCGGACCTCTTCGTCGAACATGGAGGCATATAGATATAGTATCTTATGCCGCAATAGTGCTAGGCATGCTGGCGATGCCGCACTGGAATGTAATTTGTGATATCGCATGCGCTTCTCTAATTCACTATTCCTGCTTTGTGCTGAAGTATGTTTATGACGGCAGAGAGCACCGGCTGGTCTTTGATTGTCTAGGGCTTCTGCACATGTACCGTACCTCGCTACTTGATGTACGTTATCTGGACAGACCTCGATGTAGAACCGACTTGACCTGTCCCTGCTGACATGACATAATAGCGTCAAGCCATAACAATCTCAAGTCACACGCGACGTCGTTCGATGGCTTCCCGACGTCGACGAGGAGCGAGAGACGTGGAAGGCTGCGATGCGCGTGGGCAAAGACCTGCTTGTCGAAGACAAAGGCGGAAGCGATGGCGTCCTCGAAGTGTACTTCACGTGTCTCATGGACCTGGAAGCGGAGTATATTGCACGACTGCTCTCCGAGATGAGAGAAATCTGCTGGGTTGGATGAAAGTGAGAGATACACTGATTTGGATTGGAGTCGTGGAGTGTCATAGTAAAAGCTCGATATGTCGAGAATTAAGAACTCTACCAAAGACGGTGGTCTGTACGAGCAGTCTTATTGAAGTCACGACGAGAATGTCAAGCATATTTGAGGAGAATGGATATAATTTGTTCATGTTCTATGTACAACCGTGCAACCTCGTGATAATGGAAGGAAAAGAAACCTGGAAGTGGCACACGGTCGTAAAAAAAGACCTGACCCCGTACACCCCTTCCCGCCTTGCCTCACTCTAGATGGCGTGCTTGGCATGGGCCTGGAGATGGCGCAGCTTGTGGCCATGTGCGTGAGTGGGCCGAGCGTATTCCACCTCAGTCACGACGACGTAGTCATTGACGGTCACGACATCGGCGGACTCGTCTGCGGCCGGTGAGCTGGCGGCTGGAGGAGAGCTCACGGACGACGAGGCGCTGGCAATTGTCGATGTGGCGAACCCAGAAGTGACGGAAGACGAGGTGGTGGCGGACGAGACAGACGACGAGACAGAGGCGGTGGCATATGAGCCCATAGCAACGACATCGGCCGCTGGGGTGCATGGACCATTGCTGGCGACACCAAGCGAGGCGGGCTGGTAGATGGTGGCAGGGTTGGTATCATCGATGGGGTTGCAGCCGGGAAGAGCGGGGCCTGGGTCAGTCACTTCCTCATCGAATGTAATGTTGAGAGTGCAAGCGTCGTTCTTGGTGGTGGTGTTCTTCATGGCGGTACACTGACCAACATCCTCGTTGCCGTACTCATTGTAAGGGCATGAGGCGAGAAGGGCTGGAATGGCGCCCTCCTCCCATCCATTGAAGAAATCGGCGTGCCAACCATAACCAGTGTTGTCACCCATGGCAAGTACAAAGCTGTTAGGGACGACTTGGTCCACCACACTGTGAAGGTTGAACTGGTTCTCGATGAAGATGTGTGGAAGGCGGGTGGGATGGGTGGATGGGCAAGGACCGGCGGACAGGTCACCATCAGGGTAGGACATGTGAGCTTGGGGGTTGGCCGGGTCAAAGTCGTCACCATTCCAGCAGTGTGGGAAGGTGATGGCACCGTTGAAGCCGGGGTAAGCATCACAGTCAGTGACATCGTTGGGGAATCCTCCATCGGTACCCTGGTTGTAGCCACCATCACCATTGCTGTGGCAGACCCTGTTGGTGATGTTAGATGCCGTGTCTGATAAGATGAATGTTGAGACGGCGAATCGACTTACCACTGAGTGATGTTTTGCTGGTGAATGTTCGGGTTTGCAGCTCGCAAGAAGGGGTTACCAGTGATCATGCGGAAGCCTTTTGGGAACTCAAATGGATCGGCTTTAGTATCTTGGGAATTGCCAGCATCCTGGTAGTAAAGCTTGTGGCCATTGGTCGGAACGCGCAAGTATCCAGATCCATCCTTCTTCTCCATGTACAGAGCTGGATGCCAGTAGATGCTGTGGTCTTGTTCAACACCGTTACCCTCAGCCGAACCAACAGTGGTGCAGGTCGACTGCTGGAGAGAGTCGTAGGTCACCTCGTCGCTAAGAGCATTGGACCCAAAGAATTGGTGGACATGCTGGCTGATACTGCCCGGGTTCAGGATTGGATCGGCACGCTGGACAGCAGTGTCGTCGCCACCAGGGGTGTACATCACAAACTGCTCAGCAGTCGCAGCGGTCATGAACGCAGCCACCGAAGCGGCGAGGTAGGTTCGTGCAACCATTGTAGGGGATGTATTGGTATATATATCGTAATATGAAGGGAAATGCTGCCGTGAGGTATGTTAAACAGACGTCGAGCCTGGGAATTCTTCTCAAAAGAATGTGGTTGAAGGAACGTTGCACAAGCGACCAAGCGACTTGTAGTGGTAGACAGAAGAATGACCAGAGTCTCGAAGAATGACCTGAGCAAAGATGGTTGAAGACTGACCGTTCTGCAACCGCGTGGGCTACGTGAATTAATACATAAAGTGACCCGACCCACCGCCTTCACGGATCGCAGCTTGCGATTCGCGGAATGCGTGGCGTTCAACGCAGCGGACCTCCTGGCGGCACATGTCAGACTATGGCAGGATTGAAGGTGCGCAGGATTCTAGCTGTATTGAAAGTAAGAGTTCGGTCAACGAGCCAATGTGAGGACGGAATTCTCTGCATAAGCGCTGCAGGAGCGGCAGCATCTCAGGACAGATCGCAAAGCCTGACACACTTGATGTTTCAGCATCTGCTCTGGGGCGGCGCTACCTCCGTGTACATGTAGATGGTGAGGCCTAGTAGGGAGATACTTGCTGTAACGTTAGCTGAGAGAGGCTGAAGTAAGGTTGGGAGTACAGTATTTTAGGCCTACACATGGCTCCATTTTTTCGCCGTTTGTCCGACGCCCAACACGTGGAGACGGTCCGAGGTTACGCCTTTCTGGAAACCGTGAATCGCTGTCGTCTGCATGTTTGCCTACTCTGCGACCTGTACCGTAATGTCAAGGTTGTGCATCCTGGCGGCGGGTGTACCGAATGCAAATGTGAACGCATGGGAAGGATTAGTGGCGTGGTGGACAGGAGTAGGAGGATGCGGCAAGTTGTCACAAAACACCCGGACGCGAGCTAGTGTGTATGGGGTCATGCAGGAACCGGCGAGACGCCCAATTCTCTGACTTGACCCTGGCGCTTATAGGGCAGTACTGTATGGAGAAGTACCTATTCTTTCCACATGTAACACCATCATCAAGGTATATGGCTGCTCATCAATTACAGTCGATCGAGTGCTCGATCATGTCGACTTCACAGTCATCGGTTTGCTCCAGGAAGGCCTCGCGCTCCAGCAGATGTGGACTATGGATGCTATCTGGCCAAGCCTCCAGGATCGTTATCTTACCACTTCCAGCACGACTGACATCATCTACCTGTATGGTATGAGCGGCACTTATTGCGATGTTGAGGGTATCTTCTGTCGGCCAAGTGGCAATAGATTCTAAGCGAAGGCCCCGATAGCTATCTCTCGTGTCCACTCTGAAATGCAGGACCGCGAGATTGCATAAAGAATTGGTCAACCTGCCACTTCAATGACGCTACCCTCCCACTGTTCTCCAAAAACAAATGCGAGAATCGGCAATTGGAAGCTCTTTGCAGTGTGATGTACCTGCTACACGAGCTGTTACACATATCGATGGACAGGGACTGTAGGTCACACCCGATCTATTCACCATGTGGCACCGCATGGCGTGAAAGCTTGAAACAACATTGCAACGGATTCTCAATTGCGAATCTCCACCCCGAGCAATCACGATACCAAAATGGGATTTTACCGGTCCTTCACATACCCTGGCGCAAAGGAAGATGGCGCGCAGAGGGCAGTGTTAGGTTTATCCTTATTGGGCGTGTTCCGCTGTGACAAGTGCAGCAACATGACCGAGCACTTGCTATCAATCGGGTGGCATGCTGGTCGACCGCGATTTCTTGCCTCCTTTGGTGATTACAGAGCTTCGCCTAGTGGTAGGTCGATTCACGTTTGGTACACTCCATTTCTCAGGATCCCATGAGTTCGTCTTGCTCGTTTTCGTCCAAAGGGCTACATCAGCCAAGCGCGTCTACATAATGCAGCAGCATCATACAACGTAGGTGCCAACTCGTTCATGCGTTTGTAGAACACAGACAAGCATCCGCGAGCATGTCACCAATGCTTAGGTTGTTGTCTTGCTGATGAGCACTCCACACCAAACGAAAAACAAACACATTGGCCAAGGCCTTCAAAGCTTTGTCTGAGACGGCAAACACCTTGTGTCATCGATTGAAGGGATTCATGTTTAATTCATGGTATCACAATACAGCCATGGCATACAAGAGTGAGACAAAGAGTGACTAACACAGCGTATTGAATAACACCATCACAAGTAAAGATCATTATTAGGCAAGAATAAGGCACCTTTGGCTCAGAATATCTCTTTCTCCATTTACCAAGCCCTCCAGCCATACCTTATTCATCACTGCGTATAACGGAGCAATCTTGAGAGCGAAGAGGCTACGTCTGAGGACAGCACCTGGAAACCGTATGTCGAGCCCCAATCAACACCAACCAGTCTCTCCTGGGGTGGATTCACCGTCCATCAGACTTCTAGCGTTCTCCGGACGGTTTGTGAATCGTAAAGTCAAACAATGCGATCTCATGGAGAAAGACCCACACAATGCTCTGCCCATGTGCAGAGATACAAGTTGCGCAAGGATCTGGACCGTCGCCCGATGGCTCATCATCATCCAGACGTCCCGTTTGCTGTTCATCAAGACGAAAGACACGGAGGACCTGATCAGGAGAGACAACGAGTCAGGCCAGAACACTTGCAAGGCCAGGACCCGCACAATGCGATGTCCATGACTGCTGGAATGCAAATGTACCAAAATGCAAAGCCAACACCACAACTGCACAGCCATACCCAAGCCGCTCACCACCTTGGTCTCACCGCCCAGCTCCTCGAGTCAGAGCAAGCATGCAACGCTCGGCTCAGAACACGTAATCGTGTCCTCACAGGAGTCTGGCAAGCGGAGCAGATGAACAGCAAGCGAACCGAGCGAGAGAAAGATGCAGTGATACGCGAGCTAGAAGCCAAAGCAGACCGTCACGGGATGTGGCGGGTGCTGGCTGTGATGCTGCTCGCGAGCGTGCTGGGCTATGTTCTGTGGCGCTGGTTGAATGCGGCTGAATTTGAGTATTTGCGCAGCGCGAGGAGGAGGGAGTGGGGAGTTGCGAAAGCCAGCGATTGTGAGGGTTGGTAGGTTAGGAATGGGGTTTGACTGCAGGCTGGCTGGAGTGAGCAATGGTGTTTCCCTACGTGAACTGCACGAGGAAGGATGTACGAATTACAAATGGATGGGGTATAGGGCATCTGTTTGTTAGCTTCGAAAAGCGAGTCGGGCATAATTACATCCTGAATACTCCGAACTTGGTCTCCTTCGTCTCCACGCTGCCTCCCATGGCAGCTTGTAGTCCCATTCCTAATACGCGACGTGTGTGACTTGGTGGGATCACGCCGTCGTCCCATATTCGCGCTGTGCCGAATAGAACCTGATCCACGAAGTTAGTAGCCATCCTCGTTATCCTTCGCATGCTTGCATCGTAACCAGTCCTCACAAACTTACCTCGCTCTCCCTCTCAATCCTGTCTCTCAAGCCCGTATCGACTTTCTTCCCCACCGCTTCCATCACCGCCGTCAGCTGCTCAGCACCCATCACGCTCGTCTTCGCCGTCGGCCAGGTCCACAAGAAACGAGGACTATATGATCGTCCACACATGCCGTAGTTGCCCGCACCAGCGGAACTGCCCACCAGCACGGTGAACTTGGGCACATTCGCACACGCCACGGCCGTGACGAGCTTGGCGCCGTTCTTGGCAATGCCGCCTTTCTCCGCATCGGCGCCGACCATGAAGCCCGAAATGTTCTGCAGGAAGACGAGCGGGATGTTGCGCTGACAGCAAAGTTGGATGAAGTGGGCGCCCTTCAACGATGACTCGGAGAATAGGATGCCGTTGTTGGCGATGATGCCGACTGGGTGGCCGTAGATGCTTGCGAAGCCCGTGATCAGGGTGGAACCAAAGAGAGGCTTGAATTCGGAAAATTCGGAGCCGTCGACTATCCGTGCGATGATTTCGTGCATCGGGACGGACTGCTTGAAATTCGTGCCAGTAATGCCATCTAGCTCGGCTGGCTCGTAGAGCGGCTCCTTCCAGGTGGTTTTGCGGGCTGGATTGCCCGACGTCGAGTAGTTGAGGTTACTGATGCTACGACGAGCGAGCACGAGCGCATGCGTGTCGTCCACAGCAAGGTAGTCTGTGACGCCTGATACTTCAGAATGTAGTCTGCCGCCACCAAGCTCTTCAGCGGTGACAACTTCTCCAGTCGCCGCCTTCACCAATGGTGGTCCAGCCAAGAATACCGTTCCTTGTTCTTGAACAATAATACTCTCATCGCTCATGCTTGGAACGTAGGCGCCGCCAGCAGTGCATGACCCCATCACCACGCTGATCTGAGGGATGCCATCTGCACTCATCCGAGCCTGGTTGTAGAAGAACCGACCGAAATGGTCGCGGTCGGGGAAGACTTCGCTCTGATGTGGTAGATTGGCGCCACCAGAGTCGACCAGGTATATACATGGCAACCGATTTTGATGTGCGATTTCTTGTGCTCGGAGATGCTTCTTGATGGTTATGGGGTAGTAACTTCCACCCTTGACACTCTGAGTAGGTCAGTACGCGTGTATGCTGTTGCAATGAAGATCGCAAGCAGATACGTACGTGCTGTCATTGGCAACAATCATGCACATCACTCCCTCTACCGTGCCAATGCCTGTCACCATTCCTCCGGACGGCACATCTTCACCTGGGTAGAGCTCGTGGCCAGCCAACGCGCTCAGCTCCAGGAAGCTGGAGCCCGGATCGATCAAGGCTGTGATCCTGTCTCTAACTAGCATCTTCCCACGCTGGACGTGCTTCTCTCTCGATTTCTCGGGCCCGCCCTTCGAGACATTGGCGTGCAGTGTTGCCAACTTATCGGTGAGTTCTCGCATGGCTGCGGCATTGTCGCGGAAGACCTTGCTGTTCGTGTCGACTTCAGAGGGTATGATTGAGGTCTGCGCAGCCTGGTGGGGAGATGTATAGGTTGCGACTGAACGTGTTTGGAGTCGTTGATGCAACACCGCAGAACGAACGGGCTTTCGGCGGGGGACGTGGTGAGCAAGACGTACCACCGCACGAGACACTGCTGAAGTCGCCATTGTGGGCATACGTCTACATAACGAGCTGTCCAGGAACGAAAGGTAGAAGAGCTGATGTTATATCGCTGTACCATACTGGTACCGTAAAGCCGACAGTAGCCGTTCTCCCCGCATTCAAAGAAGCTCTCAATCCCGCTTGACGTTTCGGTCCTCCAGCTTTCTCACATCATGCCTCCACTCTCACCTTGTCGAACGGCACTTTTGCAATGTTCAGCATCGCTTCGTACGTCCATACGGACGCCAGCGGCGTCATATCTCACATCCCGGTATGCGTCCACCAAGCATCCGAAAGCCTTCACGCCGCCAACCCAAGATGACCTCGACGAGCTACGAGAACGGACGATTGACTTCGCGCGACGCGAGATCACCCATGAGGTCGCGCAAGCCACGGATCACAAGAATGAGTTCCCAATGGACATGTGGCAGAAGATGGGCGAGGCGGGTCTCCTCGGCGTGACAGCGGATGAAGAGTACGGTGGACTGGCCATGGGATACCAAGCGCACTGCGTAATCCTCGAAGAGCTGAGCCGGGCGAGCGGCAGCATTGGCCTGAGCTACGCCGCCCACAGCCAATTGACTGTCAACCAGCTGATGCTGAACGGCAACGCGGAGCAGAAAGCGACCTGGCTGCCGGGCCTGATCAGCGGCGCGCAAATAGGCTCGCTTGCCATGTCCGAACACAGCGCTGGCAGCGACGTGGTCAGCATGAAGATGACAGCCAAGCCAGTCGACGGCGGCTACCTTCTCAACGGCTCCAAGATGTGGATCACCAATGGGCCAGACGCGCACCTCGTCATCGTCTACGCCAAAACCACCCCAGAGGCCGCCAAGGACGGCATCACTGCCTTCCTCGTCGACACCACCACCGCCGGCTTCAGCGTCGCGCGTAAACTCGACAAGCTCGGCATGCGCGGCTCCAACACGGGCGAGCTGCTTTTCGACAACGTCTTCGTCCCGACGGCCAACATCCTCGGCCCGCTGAACAAAGGCGTCAAAGTGCTGATGGAAGGGCTCGATCTCGAGCGTCTCGTCCTCTCCGCTGGGCCTTTAGGACTGATGAATGCGGCCCTCGACGTCACGCTGCCGTACGTCCACGAGCGCCACCAATTCGGCGTCCCCCTCGCCGCCCAGCAGCTCGTCCAGGGCAAACTGGCGGACATGTACACCAAGTACCGCGCGGCGGCATCGTTTACGTACGCCGTGGCCAAGGCCATCGATGACAGCCACGCGGCGCCACAGATCAAGACGCAGGACTGCGCGGGCGCGATCCTCTTTGCGGCCGAGCGCGCTACCGAATGCGCTTTAGACGCCATCCAGTGTTTGGGCGGCATGGGTTATATGAACGAGATGGCTGCGGGGCGCATCATGCGCGATGCGAAGCTGTATGAGATCGGGGCGGGGACGAGCGAGGTGCGGCGTATGGTGATTGGGAGGGCGTTCAATCGCGAGTTTGGGATTCGATGATAGTAACGTAGCTGCGGAAAAACTTGAATGTATCATCATAACACCCTGCTTGAGCTCATCTACCGGCGCTTTCTCCCTAGCTTCTGCCACCACTTCTGGTTATCTTTTAGTACGACCTTGTCTTTGTCCCTGCTACGATCGGAAGAAGAAGCTACCTGACAGAAGCGCCGGTCCTGAAGCTGCGCAAGATTTCTTTGTGCGATCCTCATGTGTGGATGCTCTGCGTTATATCTCTCTTTCATTTTTAGGATGGTAAGTCCTATAAGCGAAATAGCCTCTTCGAGCTGGCCTTGTTCGCCAAGCGTGTTTGAGAGGTTGTTCATCGCTATGATCGTGTCAGGGTGCTCCTCGCCGAGGATCTGCCTCCTCTTTTCGAGCACCTCCCCCTGCATATGCGCTGCTTCTACAAGCTGGCCTTGGTCGCCAAGCGTGATTGCGAGGTTGTTTATCGCACTGATCGTGTCAGGGTGCTCCTCCCCTAGGATCTGCCTCCTCTTCTCGAGCACCTTCCTCTGCATCTGAGCGGCCTCTCCGAGCTGGCCTTGGGCTCTAAGCGTGTTTGCGAGGTTGTTCATCGCACTAATCGTGTCAGGGTGCTCTTCGCTGAGGATCTGCCTCATCTTCTCGAGCACCTTTCTCTGCATCTGAGCAGCCTCTTCGAGCTGGCCTTGGTCTCTAAGCGTGACTGCAAGGTTGGCCATCACCCTAATTGTGCCAGGATGCTCCTCGCTGAGGATCTGCCTCCTCTTCTCGAGCACCTCCCTCTGCATCTGAGCGGCCTCTTCGAGCTGGCCCTGGTCTCTAAGCGTGTTTGCTAGGTTGTTCATCGCCATGATCGTGCCAGGATGCTCCTCGCCGAGGATCTGCCTCCTCTTCTCGAGCACCTCCCTCTGCATCTGAGCGGCCTCTTCGAGCTGGCCTAGGTCGCTAAGCGTGCTTGCGAGGTTGTTCATCGCACTAATCGTGTCAGGGTGCTCTTCGCTGAGGATCTGCCTCATCTTCTCGAGCACCTTTCTCTGCATCTGAGCAGCCTCTTCGAGCTGGCCTTGGTCTCTAAGCGTGACTGCGAGGTTGTTCATCGCACTGAGCGTGTCAGGGTGCTCCTTGCCGAGGATCTGCCTCCGCTCATTTAGAACAAACTCCCGAAGTATCCGCGCTTCCCGAAACCGACCTATATCTTTTAGGAATGCACCCGTTCTTTCAACCTCATCAAGGGTTTCTTCCCCCATCTCCTTATGCGCCTGGCCAAGTCGAGCTAAGGCCTCGTGATTCGCCATTATATGTGGCACAAGCCGGAGCTTACTCTTCGGCCGGTTGCTGCACCCTGCGATCGCTTCAGCAACAAGCTCGAGCACAGTCAGACTGAGATCCTGCTGCATGGTGCTGTCGAGCCTTTCAAAGCCCCATGCGTGGACTAGCTTATGCATCGCGAAGCTGTCTTGGTCCTTCTTCCACTGCACCATTGCATACCTCTCCAACACCTTAAAGCAATCTTCGATTTTGTATGCATCCATCGCCGGGACCGCCTCTGCTAGCATGTTGATGCCCGTGCCAAAGAGCTCGAGGAAAATGTCATCAGAGCTTAAGAACGACAGCATCGATAAGAGGACCGTTGCCTCTGGGCAGTCGCTCTCGGCTATGGCTCGATACGAAGTCTCCCACGTTGTCAGAACGCTCTTGCTGTATTGGTGCACTGCGCTGACAGGCGGTCGATCGAGCAGTTCGCGTCGGCGCTGACGATACTCGGGGAGGTATCGCTTGATGTCAGACTGCAACCGATGAGTGGTTCCCACGTATGTGCCAGCAAGTGTGATGGCGAGCGCTAGGTAGCCTAGCTCGGCAACAATCGTCCTAACTTCCTGAATGCTATCGTCATCCTGCTGCAGCTCGGAGCATCTGCAAAACAGCTCGACCGCCTGCGTCTCTTCCATGTCGCCGACATGGATCCCACCCAGTCGTGTCATCTCCTTTGCCTCCCTACTTTGCGAGGTGAGGACGACATGCATCGATGGCACCTCCGGGATGAAGTCCTTGATCGCGATATACCCTGTCGCCTTTTCATCGTCGATGGCATCCGCACCGTCGAACACGAACAGCCATGGACCCTGTCGTCCCGAGAACCAGCTCTTAACCGCTGTGACTGCCATTTCCAGGCTGACCACCTCTGCACCCGCAACATTCTGCACGCCGTGCAGCGTGTAATACAGGTTGACGAAATCGCGTTCAAGCGAATCTCTCTGTCCAGCATCCACCCAGAAGGTCGCCTTGTATTCGGTCCGGTAGTGCTGAACGTAGTCGAGCAGAAGCTGTGTCTTCCCTACTCCACCAAGTCCCCACACCGCTAGTAGTCTCGTCGACGTCTCTGAAGCGCCATCGTGGAGTCGCGCTCTGATCTCATCACGAAGACGTATGCGAGGGACAAAGTTGCGGACTGGTGCCAAGGATGAACGAGAGAAGTGTCCTACGTAGTCAGGGCGGCTCGCGGCTGCTGAATCTGATACAGTAAGCACAGGAATGGTCCACGCGCTAGACATACTTACTGATGGTCAGGCCAACAACAGTGCCCAAGAGATTGAGGTTGCCGGAGACTTGCGTGTTGTCAAATCGGGAGACTATAACCCAGCTGTGCCATTAGCGAGTGCTCAACACGCTGTCACAAACGAAACTGAAGAATTCGGATGCATTCTTGTGACTAGATCAGATAGCTGACTACGTACTCGAAGGCGCTTCATGGTAAGCCCCATGACTGACAATCAGCCTCCCGCTGCCGGTATTCACGTTGCTATTCACGTTGGTGGTAGGGTGGCCGCCTTCGTATGCGAATATGTTGCCCGGTCCGTAATGCACATTCTTGGCGCTGCCCTCGTCATGACCCAACGCGTCAGTAAGCGCCTGCAGCTCATCCAGCTTGTCGCCGATCACGTAGATCTCCTTTTGCTCCAACAGCTTCAAGTTGTCCTGAATCGTTCCCATGAGCTTTTGCACCTGGCTGCCTCGGCCAAAGAAGACCGTCGTGGTCCCTTTCCAGATGCGCTTGCCGAGATTGTCGCCATCCTTCGGGCACGCCTTCCTGAAGATGTCCTTCAATCCACCTAGAGCCTGCTCGCATTGTTTCAGGATTGGCTCGGCTTTCTTGCTAGCATCTTGCGTGACCTTGCCCTCCTCGCAGTTCTCCCGCGCGCTTTCCAACAAGTCCTCGACGACAGGGAGCTGGTCGACCAATGCTCGCAGCTTCGGTGGTAGTCCCTGCGTATCGCCAACGGCACGCGCGATATCGATGATGGTCTTAGTGATGCCGATGCAGGCGTCAATTAGCTGGATGGCAGCGATGGCTTCCGCACCAGCCATCTTGGATCGCCGGTAACTAGCGTAAGCTTCGTGCGTGAGCTGGAGGCGGGTACTGGCAGTCGGGGGCAGACACAGAGGATGTTGATGATCTGTTAGTGCATCACAGCACGGGAGCACGCCCACGGCTGGACAGCGACAAGGCTGTCGCGAGGCGCATGTGGGCGAAGTCAGCCATCGGTATCGTAGCTCCAGCTGTGTCCTCACAGGCGAGCAGCTCGGCCGGAGCCATCTCGAAGTTCACGTTGTGCGCCGTGGTGCGTGGACATGAACACTCCAGCCTCGAAGACTACATGTAGTCATCGATCTTAAATGGAATCCAAGGTGTGTACATTCGTATTAGGGGTGCGCGTGTTGTAGTGACTTGTTCCTGTCTTATGCGTGGCTGCTTTAATAGTAGCCGGATTTTGCGAGTTCCGCTTCATCCTGGTTCAGCTCAATCATCTTCTCACCTACCTTATGTAACGATGTCAACGAGACCTGATATAGCCACAAAGTCAGAATGCGAGTGTAGTCCGCGACTGAGGCCATCCGTAGAACGGTGTCATGATCCTTGACGTGGCGAGGTATGAACGTGCCACAGCACATGGGAAAGATCTGGCGTAACAGCGGCCGTCTACACGGATACAGGCTAGAAACAGCACGTGGGAAGTTATAGAACAAGCAATCAGCGGAAGTGAAGACCAGAAAACGGTCGTATTAGGTAGCGCGATATATCGTGAAGAAGTGCGAATGTGTCCCAGCACACAGGGTGTCCCACGACACAGGGATGGATGTTAGGTCCGGTTTGCTATGCAAGGACGATTCACTTTCATGATATGGGATGGATAACGGCACGACATAAGGAAGAATGCTTCCTGATTCCAATGGAAGGGGGATCAATTGTTCTCCGGATGTCAAGTATACACGGTCATGCTAGCTTAAAATTTCGTCGTCTCAATCGTGAGGCGTTCATATATGTACTCCATTGTTCCCATCGCAATCGTACAAAAGTCTTCCTTCCCTCCTTCCTCTCTCCTTATGCTATAGAAACACCCTTGGAAATAATCATGCTACGCCTGTGGTGTCATGCGAGGCTCCAGCAGGGGAGAACCTGTGCTTCGATCCACAGCGACGGGAGTGATATTCGAATTATCCCTTTCTTCCTTCTTCGTCACACTCCAATGCAATTTTTATGAATCTCTTTTCCCATGCAAAATCTCAAATGATGATGACCCCAGCAAACTCCTCCGCTCGGAATGATGCAACGCGACATGAAAGCTGGTGATAGAGTGAAAGCAAATATACAGAATTTCGTCGGGATGGGTGTATGGTGATGTCCTCGGTGGAGGAGCAATGGTATGTGGTGGTGGATGTCTTCGATAGAGAGGTGATGTAGTGTAGTGGAGGGCGGTGGCAGTAGCGTGGCGTGCTGAATGCGCTTTTGTTTTGTTTTGGGCGTTGTGCTATAGTATTGGGAGGGTTGAAGCGGACTGGCTTCATGCCTGTGAGGGCAGGCTTTCGAGAATATACACCCGAGTTGGGCAACTTCCAGAACTCATTGGTGAGCAGGACCAGGGGAATCAGTCAGTGGCTGCGGAGTAATGAAGAGCCGTGGAAGGGCGGTCATCAAGTCGATGGTGGAGGCAGCAAGGGTCCCCATATTCCTAGGTGGTTGGCTCAACAAGCGCGATGGTGTTGGGTCTAATTGATGGTGCCGGCATAAGGCATAATCGTGTCTGCCCTGTCTACACTCGACTTCACTCTCCGTCCTCAATACTGCTTAGCTCGGCCTTTCGCTCGGCATCAGCATCTTCGCCCACAGGGTAGATCTCCCAGTCTGGCCGCCGCCACGAATGAGCTTTGCCGGACATGGTGCGTGCGTTGCGAAGACCTGGGCGTTGTGGACGATGTGAACTCGAGGCAAGGTCGGTGGGATATCTGCGACCGAAGGTGAAGTCATGACGATCGTCGTCGTCGTTGTCCGCATTGTCGTCGTCCATGTAATCTTTGCTGTCTTCCACAGGTGGAGTGACGGTGATGGTCAGGTAGTTTGGTACGGGCAGTGCGCCGTTGGGTGGAGTGTTGTCAATCTCCATCTCGTCCCGGAGATGTGGTGAGTGATCGGGCGTCAGACCAGGTAGGTGCTCGTCGTGTGAAGGAGGTGAGGTGGAGTGCCAGCTCGGCTCGGCAGTCTCATGTGCTCGTTGGACCGCACGCTGGAGCGCAGACGTCTGACTTGAGAGCATGTCGTTCCATCGGCTAGGAAGTTCTTTGTGGGCTTCCTGTGCTGCACGACGATCATTGTTAAATAGGGCAAAGTCGGTGATGCCGGCGTTCCATTCGAAATCATCGTCATCTTGATCGTCGTCATCACTGTCGTCGTCGTCCCAGTTGTACTGATATCGATACTCCATGGCCTCAGGTTGTGTGATGAAGTAGGCGTCAGGGTTCTTGTTCAAATCAAATTCAAAAGCAACCTCGTTATTGAGGGATGGCTTAGAGGGTGGAACATCGGATGGAGTGGATCGGGAGCCCGAGTCTGATATAGCAGCCACGCCACCACGCCGTGGGAGTCCACGCCGACTCGGCGGCCAAGTAGCGCTACGGTGATGTTCTGGCACAGCGTCCGGCATGATGAGGGTCGAAAGTGAGGTCAAGACACGGAAGTCTGAGCGTGCGGGCGAGGGAGCCTCAGCGACGATACAACAGCGGCCAGTGACAGCAATGGGCAGACAGACCGACACGCGACAAGTTTCTCGTTGCAGTCCAGCGTGGGATGAGTTGATTTTTTCTCTTGGATGCTTTGGACGCTCGTCAAATGGACGAATGAACGAATTGAAGCAATACACGCATGCAACGTCGCACAGATCTGCAGGTGCGCAATGTGCGCTGCAAGGCTGGAAGTCAGATCCGCCGATGGGGGGATTGCCTCCGAAGTCAGATTCGCAGGATTTCAGTGACGATATGAGATCTTGGATCAGATGCGGACGGGAAGCGTACGGTCCAGGAATGTTATATTGCGGACGATGAAGAACGGCCGACGACTTGGACGCCCGGCGCCCAGCCGGCCAGTGGTGAGCTGATGAAGTGTAAGTGCGGTGGTAAGGTGCTGTAAAGGGCGAAAGGCAACCGTTGTATTATGGTTAGAGCGTGGGGGAGAGGCCGCGACGTCTTTGTAGTGGGAAAAAGAAAGCAGAGCAATCCAGGGAAAAGACGAGCCAGAAAGGAGCGGAAAGGTCGGCGGTCATGGTATATCAATATCACGATCGTGGCGCGAGAGGCAGCATCATGTGCGATGACTCCCGGCTGCCTATCTGTAGCTGGCACCGATTCATGATGTGTGTCCAGTGTGATCGTCGCTGTTGATTGCTGTTGTCAGGTGGGCGAGGCAGCCGGGCTGAGGCCGCGAAAGTGATACATTCCCTCGAGTAGCGTGGGCGGAGTCTGGGCGGCGTGGATGACTGATGCCGTGACTGCATACACGAGGCCGTAGTCATGCAGAGAAGTCTGTCCTGTATGCACCCTTACCAATATTTCCAGTATCGAGAACCCATCGTTGAGGTTCGGTTCTGAGACATGATTACTATGTGGAAATCCACTTTGCACAGTGCCAGGCAGCCAGCTACAGCTGTCCATCTACACATCAGTCTTCCCGATTAGCGACATCCTCAACCAATGCCAAAGCCATCTTATGAAGTACATCTCCCATGAGCAAAAAGCCATAACGCTCCAGTCCAGTCCCTTCTAGCGAATATAATATTACTAGCATCACCCGACTGATGTTACACGACAGCCCATTGACTCGAACCCCAAGTCGTCCGTTCCACCCACGCCCGCGCACTACTGTACCTCTACCCATCCAGCAGCCAGCTTTTCCATCACTGCTGCAGGAACCAAAACTCTCCAGCGGCGCAGTGTGGAGCGGCCCCAATCACCGCCCCCTTCTCAAGGCTGACGCCGCCGCCATCCCAGATCTACGATTCGCCGGGCAGGCGTGGGGATACATCATCGGGCCTACAGGCTATGCATTATGCATCCTGCATCATGCGGGCGCCAATGCAGGCGAAGGTAAGCGTCATCATCGCGCAGAATTTAATGGTCCATGGTGCATGTATGTACAGTAGTTACCGTGCTGTAATTAATAAGACGAGCAGAGTTGAAGTCGATGACCGCGCCGTCTCGTGTCGTAGGATAATAACGTGGGGCGTCTGCGTGGTTGCGCTGCCGGCGGACAGGCCCGTGGGGCCGCTGGAAAGGTTACGCTGTCATCAACTGGTGGAACTGCAGACTCTCCTACTCCGACTCAAGAGAAGATTGAGAGTCACTACGCTGCGTTCAAGATCAGGATAGCCAAGCAAGACCTGACGAGAACGCAGTCGATAGTGAAAATTTTCTGCATGAATATCGGGCATCCATACAGCTGTGTGCGAAAATTGAAGATCTTGGATCGCCCACTTCGTCCCATGGTAGCAGACCACGTGTAACCTTCTGCTAACCCCCACGCGCGGCATATCGGACCCGGCCGCCGTGAGATGCCGCCGAATCAACGTTACCTTACATGAATTTACCAGTGCCGCGAAGAAGCCTGATGGGTTGGCTTGCCCCAAGTGCATATACATACTGTACGCGGGCGAGGACGTGAGACCGCTCTCCTCATGCGACAGAAGACGAGGAGAGTGCGCATGCTTTATGACCTCGACGTGTTATCGTAGGTACTTTGTCTCATACACGATACGGGTGGTTGTAGCTGTACATGTAGGTGTTGGGCACATGACCGCTCCTCCTGCTACATGGACATCAAAGCTCCATGTCGCTTTCTCGAGCACGCGAACACGTAGCTGCCATACATGTATACATACATATACACATGTACATAAGCTATCTGAGATATCCTCGATAAGTGGTCATGCTCCGAATTATCTGCGCCAATCAAGCCCGTAAATACATCGCTATACATGCAGGATCCCATGTGGGACAGTCGAAGCAAGCGAACGAGCCGACGCAGACACAGACGGACATGATTTGGGTTGCTCTGATCTGTGGGGAAGGACGGACAGCTGCAGCAGGTCGCTTGGCTTTGGTGTCACGCGCGCAACTCCAGTGCACAACCTCTGCAGGAATGGATAATATGATGGCTGGGATATGCTTCCGAGATGCTAATGCTGGAGAGAGATTGCCGCGTGGGTGAGGCCAAGTCTTGCTTTGGTTTCACAAGGCTGGTCTTCCTGTCGCGGTGATCATGATATCGTCGTCGGCAGTCCGTAAATCTGGCCCAGCTCGTCGCCCTCGTAGCCGTCCTCATCAGGGCCCACCTCATATGCAGGCATTTCGTCCGGCCGCAGATGGTTCGGGGTAACGGTACGGCAAGTCAGAGCGAAGCGTAGATGGTCTTCAGCAACGACTTTGTGCTCAAAGTACTTCTGGATGTCGTAGCCGTGCATGAGGATGATGTCCCCGTGATTGAGCGGGACCACGATGCTGTCCTCCGCTTTCTTGCTTCGCTTCTCGTACAAGCCCAGCTCTCTCGGTAGCGTCTTCAGGCGTCGAGTGTATTCTTTCATGTCTGTCTCCAGGAGTGGCTGGAGCTCTTGCCATGCTGTTAGCCGTTTCTCGCACATCGTGCTGCTACCTAAGCCATGTGGGAGAGGACGATCTGTGGTCAGGATGCCTGTCTTGGAACAGCCAACGAAATGCTTCATCTTCATGCGCAAGTGCATGGTAGATTTGCCGCCCAATGACAGCGTTCCGATCGTAGGCCCGAGACCTGTTTCTCCATCATCGTGGTACTCGAGCTTCTGCCCTTCCATATAAGCAAATATGAGCTGCTCATTGAATCCGACATCCTCATTCTTGCCGTGATCTACGCACCCAAGAAAAGTCCGCACTGCCCAATTCAATACGGAGCGGGAGCGTTTCACCGGCCAAGGGGCTTCGTCAAAAGACATGCTGGCGCCATTGGCGATGAACTTGTAGGGCATACCGTAATTCATCGAGAATGCTCCCATCATATCACCATCCTCGTGCTCGAACTTCTTGGGCTCTTCATCTTCACCATTTGCGTCCGCGACAACGTCCAGTATCCCGGCCTTGGAAGCATCGGACTCGTTCTTTGAAGATTTGGTGATTTGTGTGTGCGAAGCTCTAGCTATACGAAATCGTCGCCGCTCAAGAGCCAAGTCTTCGGACTGGAGTGCGACGAGCATGTCGTTTGGGCCTCTGCTCTGCTCATTGATCCTTTTGTTGGCTGCAGCATGAATGATCTTGCCATCTACCCCATCGATGGTCCAAGTTGTCACCTTGTATCCGAACATGGTAGTGGACTCGACGTAGACCCCAGAACCATGCTTCGCTCTTGAAAGTGTTGGACCATCCCCGAGATTATCCCAGGGTGTGTGGAGTGCTGCAGGCATGATGATTTGATGTTCAGGAAAGTACTTCCAGGCGCATTGGGGATTCTCGCATACCCACCCTGTGAACAAACGTCGAGAATTACACCTGCCACATTCCGGACAGCAGATACCCCTGGTATTGATCTTTGTGAGGTTGTCGCCCGGGATCTTCCCGATGTCATGAATGCCCTGTTTCACACTTGCTGGTTCCATCTCATTCGACCATGGGGTTCTCTCTAACAGCCAAGCCGGATTGAAGAGGAGAGAACCTCCAGGAGCGACAAACCTTCCATCCACAAACCAAAACTTTGCACAGTCCTCGTTGAGGCAGATCCACCCGATAAGATAGTGCTGAGGATACTTTTCACCGCAAGCTTCGCAGATGTGATACTTGAGCGGCCCAGCCACAGTGTGATCGAGAGGTGATTCCACTTGCGGAGCGAACCAAGGCTTGGGGCTGTCCGCTATGCCACTCCCAAGTCTTTCAAACCGATACATGAGCGTCGTCCACATCTTGCCACTCTTGCCCAGAGTCTTCTCAGCCCACACAGCTGTCGGCTTATACCATCCCAATACGCAATATTTGTGTGGCAATTGTGTAGGGCAATCAATGTTGCGGTCTCCCGCGATTATGATCAGTGGGTTCCGGTAGTCACGATCATTCAGAACGGCTTGTACCTGGGAATCTTTGATGCTTTGATCCTTGCCCTGCCGCATCTGACCGGTATTGTCAGACTCCATACCACCACCGGCTCTTGCAACAATGACATCTTGGTCCATGTAGGCTCGAGCGTGAGTTACCGCATCGAACATGAAGCTGTATACATGCCGGTCTTTGGCATGACAGCCACCTTGAGGTTTCTTGAAGTATGGAACAGTCTCGGTAAGAGCTTGGCGGCTTTCTGCCCAGACCAAAGGCATCCCAGATGGCAGCGGTTTCGCTTCAAGCCGCTGCTTCTGGCACATTGCGACTGCTAATTGCTCGAGTTCTGGAGGTACTGTGGTCACAGGATGGACGGTCTCCGTTAGGGTCTCATCATCTAGCTGATGATCCACCACGCTGTCCTCGGTGCCGGGAGGAGTCAATAGACCAAATGGGAGAACCTGCTTATCAGGGGTACGACGCTCTTGTGCTAGTCGGCGGACCTTCGGTGAGGGCTTGGCAGTCTGCTTCCTCTGAGTAGGTTTTGCTTGGGCTGCTCGGCTCTTCGTGGGTTTTGATTGTGGTGTCTTTGAACCGAGTTGAGCTATACTTACTTTTGGTGGTGCTGGGGCCTTTCTCTTGAGTATCTTCTTAGGCTTGGGTCGCGAAGTCGATGAATCACCATGGCGGGCTGGTTGCTTGGTCGTCCGATCTTTACGTCGATTTCGTCCCACCGTGGATGACTGTGGTGAAGCCACCGTTGGCCTTAGCGGCACTTTTACTTCGTGTCTGACGGTCTGCTCTACTCTGCGACGCAGTTTGATGTTTGGTGAAGATACCTTTATGTCCTCCGTCACCGCAATCTCAGGCTCTGGAATGGAAGTCTCATGGTCTTGAGCTGTGATATCTCCGAGCGGCAATGCTTGGGAGCGATTGACAATGTCGAAAAGTGCGTCTAGCTCGTCTTCAGAAAAGGCACTGGACAAATCGTCGTCATCTTCACTCAAAGCAATGGGAGCAGGTGCCACCGTCACGACAGCGTTTCCTGGAGGACTCGTCATAGCTCTCGATCTCACAGGCTTTGAGTCGAGGGTGCCCAAACCTGGTGGTGGCATAGCTTTCTGACCTGCTAGGCTTGGTGAGGCCGGAACTCGGATTCGTGTACTCCTTCTGACCCATCCTCGTCCTGGGGTGTTGTTCGTGTCTCTTTGATCGGCTTGCTTAGAGCCTTCCAAAAGCTTTTCGACTTCACTCTTCGCGCGTTTCTTCTTCCTGCCAGAATCGGCTCCGATGGCAGGCGCTTTCTTGCGCTTTGGGTTACCCACCGCTGCCAAAGGTCGTCGCCGTGGCTTGACCACTATTTCATCATCTGGACAGATATTGTCCGCTGGAATAATAAGATCCGCGCCTTGGCTTGGACTGATCTCCTCCAGCATATCTGTGAGCACATCTTTCGCAGCTCGTTCCTGCTCCGTTCGTTTTGTCTGTTGGCTCGGAATCACTGTTTCCAGCATTTCTGCAAGCATGTTTTCGACAGCCTTTTCCTGCTCTACATGTGCCACCTCTTGACTTGAAGTCACAGTCGCCAGCAGTGCTGTAAGTTCATCTTCTGCAGCTTGTTCTTGCTCCGTATTTGCCGCTTTTGTTGTTGCCACATCTGATTGAGCAGAGCTTTCCACCGGAAGGTCAATGACCTCTACTATCTCAGACTGCTGTAAACGTAATACTCCATTGGTTGCCGTATCTTCTGTCGTCACAGCCTTGCCAGGATCAATAATGGAAGCATCGTGGGTGTTCGATCGTAAACCTCGAGTAGCTGAGACGGTCGCCTCCGACATGTTGCTCCATGGGCTATTCTCATCCGAATCCACTCCGCCTATTGGGATCATGTCATATGCATCTGATACTGGGATGCTGATGTTGCTCGGCATTTCTCCGTCACTGATTACAGCATCTGGCGTGCTTGTTGGTTCACTCGTAGCAAGGATCATTGTAGGAGAAGACTTGTCGTCATCAGGCCTGGCTGAAAGTCTTGTTTCTCTCTCATGCTCCGGATCAGGAGAAATCGTATTCTCTTCTGCCATCTTCTTTGAATTGTCAACTCTAAATTTTGTTCGGAAATGGTGCTGGTAGTGCTATCAAGGTATTGCGTATAAATCTTGAAAGTTGATTTGTACGGACGCTGGTCAGGTCACAGTCTCCAGCGAGTTCGAATGGGAATGGACATGCAAGACGATCTTCACTGTGCCTTGGGGGAATGAAGTCGGGAGCTGGAAGTGTGACGCAGTGTGTAGCTCGTGATGGCAGACTCAAAGTGAAGTGCGAGGTACCGTCGTTGAAGTCTTCGAACCTGACTGCAGCATCAGATCTCGGCACCATTGTTCTCGGTAGATTGTTGGAGACTTAAGCCTATTGACAAAGTTAAGCAAGTGGCTGGGGAGGATGGCCAACGATGCTGCCACTTTGATCCCTACGGCAGGAAGCTGCCAACAAGAGGGAGGACCGCGTGCTAGTTCGTCAGGCTTATTTACCTTGACATAAAGCTGACCTTTTCGGTACAGTGACAGGACTGTCTTCGTCGAAGTACTGACGAACTACTGACGAACTACTGAGCTAAAGCTGTACCCATCCAGCGTTGTCTGATAGCTTGCTGAATCATGTGGAGTGATCGAATGAGTGGGTGGCGAACTTTACACTACCGAGCTCGTGCATGTGAGAGGTCGAAATGCGGAAGTGAGAGGTGTATACACGGGAATATCACAACATTACATCGACTGCGAGACAAGTGCGCCACAGGCGACGGATGGTGATAAATGCATCATTTGCTACACAAGGTATGTCTTATGTATAACCCATGAATACTACATCAACGTGGTCCACACCAAATACGCGCTGCACCTCACCAACTCCGTGGCGAGTCACGCTGAGCTCCAGCTGTCTGGGCGCATTCTTGCTCGTAGACTGGCTCATGCTCATGAATCTGCGACATTCCGCGTTGCAGGCCCATCGCAGGGTGAGCCATATTGTACAACGCTCTTCCAAATGCTGCAAACTCCTCATCCATGCATGTATGTGCAAAGTCGCCCCAAGGTTTGTATTGTTACAGCTCTGCAAAGCACAAAACGACTGCGTCAATACTGCCTTCGTAGGTGGTGGGTGCTATGATGCTTGAGGTGCGCGAGGCCTCATTGTCCAACTACATGGACACATCGTTGCGACCACCTGATGTACAAGGTCGTTGCATTCCCTTGGTGATCAAGCGAGACGATGCTGCGTCTTCAGCATTGATATTTCGGGAGAGTGTAGAGAATGCAGTGGTACCGCGCATTATCTGACAATGGTTTGGTCAATAGTCACATGAGAGAAAAAGTACTGACAGACCGCCGAACGGAGCAGTCATTACCACCTTTGACCAATCGCGTTTTTAAGCAGCTGACGATCAGGAGCCCAGATGGACAATTTTTGAATCATCGCCAAGGAATTTGCGTCGATAGTCACAGATATGAGCAGCGATTACGTTGACGTCGCTTCCCATCTTGCTCAAACGAAGTTGCTTGATTAGCGCTCCGAGACCTTCTTTCCATCGCTTATTTTCCTCTTCATTTTCGACCGGAGGTCGTGCCATGCCTAGGGACATGAGCACTTCGTTATCTGCGAAATCAGTATGCAGTGTCAGCTTTCCAGACGCAAGGCGTATCTGTGCAGATACAGGAACGGTATCAAGATGTAGAGATGTCATCTGCTCACTGTGAGGCCACTACGCACCATTGAGAGTGGCAGAATTAAAATGCTGCCACTGACAGGTCGGATCATCGCATTCCTCGCCGACGCTTTCACGAGGGCAAAATGCTAGATCTGGGTTGATTTTGTTACTATACATTAGTGATTTATAGCCGCCTGGAACGACCTTGAGGAAATCGGGGTGGTATCGGAAGTCTTTGAAACCGGTCAAGTGGCTGACATAGGGCTTGAAGTATGTCTTCGGCTCCTGTGGGAGGTCAGTATGCTTCCTAAGTGGTTGATATAGTCCCGCACCTGCTTGAATGTCGTGGCTGTTTCGGACGATAGTGGTTGAAGTTCGGGCGCGAGATCTGCTTCTGTATGTGTTGATGAGTTTGCGACATTTGCAGAACTGGCAGGTGAGGTTGGAGCGGCTAAAGCAACGGAAGGCAAGTTTGCTGGCTGATACTCTTCTTCGTCAACTTCTGGCGAGCTTCTAGATGACGCAATTGACGACTCATCGGAGTCCTCGATGAAGGCACCATCGACATCCGTCACGGCGTTAGTCAGTCTTTCTTGGCGCGCGGAATGAGTGCTATTCGAGAGACGATCGGTGACATTCTCATCCATCCCTCCATCTGAAAGCTTCGATACAGGGTTCTTGTCGACATCATGATCGGACTCCTCACCCGAGCTTGAGTCTGGAGTCGAACTAACGTCGGATGCTGCGTCTTCAACAGCCATGTCCACCAAGCTTCCATGTGGAGAGTCATCAACACTTGCTCCTCGATCGGAACGATTGTGTGGTGTCTCGTCGAAAGCCGGACTGTCCTCAAGAATGTTGTTGCTGATGCTCACAGTGCCTCCTAGACCGAGTGCAGCCTCAGGACTGCCGTTCACAGTAGGCAATGTTACATCACGTTCATCTGTCGCGTAAAAGTCTTCGGAGCCAGATGAGTCCTCAGGCGATGCTTGCACTTCAGCAACGTCACATTGGTGGCCTGGAAGTGGCTGTTGATGCGATAATGCAGGGGGATTCGTCTTATCCTGTCCAGAAGGGGTGTTTGTCGAACCAAATGCGTATGCATGCTTACCATTGGCTGCCGCCAGTGGCGACACCTCCTTGCTTACATGAAGTGTTGAGGCAGATGCATCCTGGGAATCAGCGACATCGTTATCGGACAGGGAGTGGGTCACAACAGCGTTGCTTCTGCCAGTCATGTCGCTCGTGCCAACTGGCGTCGACCGGGCGCTTTTTGCTTGTTCAATGGCTGCTATCTTGTCTTTGAGCTTTTGTACGTTTGCTTCGATCTTACTAAGCTGACCGCTCTCGACATCCGACATTACCGACACTTGATGATTGGCATCGTCGGCATCGTCCTCTTCTTCATCATCACTGGCGTGAATGATGAATTGCTCGGTACTGCTGTTGTGGCGACTGCCACCAAACGGTCTTCTAGAAGGGCCGGGGGCCATCTCGAAGTCTACTCCAGCCGCGCGCTTTGCTCCAACAAGCGTATCTCGAGACTCGGACGGGGGATCTGTTGGGGAACCCACAGGTAGGCCAGAGACAGAGCTCGCAGGCATCGTCGACTGTGACGGCACCAAAATTTTCACAGAGTCGGCCATTGGGGAAGCTGAGGTAGGCGTGCTGACCACCGAAAGCCCCGGTAGACCTGGAAGTCGACCTGCTTGTAAGCCCGGCAAGCCTCGGAACGGTGCATGTAACGATACTGGGCTTGGGGGAGCAACTTGCAGCGGTTTTGCAGGTTGGTGTTGACCAGGGATGATCGCGGTTCGGCTGGGAGTTACATTTGGTGTGTTGTCACCCACAGGTAAAGTCGCAGTTGTACCTATATCACGGTCGGTAGAATTGAAGGGAACCGAGGGCACGGCAGCATCTCGTCCGTCAGTGGTCGTACTGACTGCGATAGAGCCGTTCTGTGCGCTACTCAACTTTGCAGCCTGTTTCGCCTTCAAAGCTTCTAGTCGTTCCTTAAGGAGAAGGCGCTTAGCAGCAGCAGTGGCTTCATCGATCTTCGGAACAGGCTTCTTGCTCGATGGACCAGCTTGCACCGGCGTGCTCGCATTAGGTCGCACTGCCGCTGCCGGTGAAGGTATTGATGGTTTGTTTGGTACAAGAAGTGTGGGAGAGGTTGCAACCTTCGCAGGTGTCTTGTTCCTGGCCGCAGCTAGTCGTTTGAGATATTCGGTGCGGTCGGATGGGGGTGCAATTGCCTTCGCTGCTGCTGGACGTTTGGTCAAAGACACTTTACGAGTCCCGATATCGCTTGGCTCGGCCTGAACAGCATCAGCCTGCTCTGCAGGAGTTGGTAGTCCAAGCTTTTGGTATATTCGACGCAGAGGCCTCGTATCGCCGAGTTCCTTCGCAAGGTCCGCAAACGTGTATCCCGCTTTGTGCAGCTCATGTATGAAATCGGCCGACTGAGTATCGGTGGCGAGTCTGCTAGAACTTGAAGATGCCATGCTTGACATTGTATCATTTCGTCCGTTCACATCATGTGCTTTGAGACCGGCTTGATCATCGACTGGCGTTCTGCTGGGAGCATGGATGCCAGATGCAGAGTGGAAGAAGGCGCGAGAAGTGCCAGGTTGTTCTACCTCAGCATCTTCGACTTCGCCATCCTCCTTGTCCATATTCATATCCTCGTCAATTTGGCCATGCAGCGTGTAGCCATTTGCCGGCATACCTAATATGGTGCCCTTCCCTATCGGCGCCGGAGTTGTTCCAAGAATTTGAGCATGGTGGAAACCTTCTACAGGTGCAGTGACATGCATGGATGGTGTCTGAGAAGGAGGCGGAGGCGGCATAGGGATGGCGCCCATCTGAATCGCTTGCAGGACTTGCGCGACAAGCGCAGGAGGGAACTGTGTCAGGTCAATGCCTGCTGTTTGCGCGAAGGCCACTTGAGGCGCAGAAACCCCAGCAATGTGTCCATTCCCGTTCGCTGGGGGTCTAGTATTCGCGGTCGTGCCTATGTGAGGGTATTGGTCATTGTACTGTCCTTGCGGCTGCGTACCGCTAGACGAAGCGATGGACGGTAGTCTTTGCGACATGTTTTTACTGTCCAGATGATATCATCTACTTCAACGCATGTTCACCTAGCTCATAATCGCGTCCTTTTGATGGTATGGCAGTACCTAGACTGTGCCTCCAGCTTTCAGTGCGGTGAAATGTTTTAGACGCGATGTGAAACGCGTGCTTTCGAGGTCATATACTGGATGCAACGTATGTTGGAGCGGTCAGTGGTGAGCGAATCGTAGCGCAGTTGTCTGCGAATCGTGTCACTTGTAGCTCGATCAAAGTCGTATCACCTTTTGCAAGTCGATGCTAGAGCAGAGGCTGGCATCAAGAGCTGAACCGAGGAGTACTGTATGATGGGAAATTTGAAGCTTTCGGCGATATCACGATGAAGCCAGACAGCGGGATGAGCCGCACCACGAGATCCGAGCACGGGCCACCACATCTGCGACTGCCCGCTTGACGATCAAAACAAACTGCCCGAAATGGCCTGTCTGACTTATAGCTGGAAATCTGTATGTCGTGTTCTTCTTCTTCAACGATTACGCACCCACGACTCCCTTTCACTCTGTTACTCTGTACGACTGGAGCCGGTTTGGCAGTACGACTTATACTTGGTGCTAGGAGCTCTGTTGGTACCAGAGCAGAATCAGGCTTTATGGAGCGCTGAAGTTTGGTGCGAATGCGCGTCAACAGGCTTCACGCGTTAAGACAGAGATTTGTGCTGGAAGGACCTGATCATGGCCACACAGCAAGCACAAAGCCGAATGGGATGGCGAAACGGGACACAGCAAGGCTCGCCGTCTTCAGGATCCGCGGCAGAACACACGAGATCAAAGTCCAGCGTCATAACTTCGCCGCTTAACTTTCCCACACCCACGAATCACATCCGCGAGCGATCGCTGCAAGACGCGGTACCTGGTCTGGCACGCAAAGACTCGCATTACCGCTCCGGGTCGTTGCGACAGAGCACACCAACGGGAACATTTGCACCCCAATTCATCAAGCAGGAAACCCGGGAGGGAGTGGAAGAGCGAGTCCGCGGTATTGATGGCGAGAATGACTTCTCCGGGAAAAGATACGTCTGGTTACGAGATCCGGAGCAAGCGTTTGTCAGGGGATGGGTGGTTGAAGAGATGCCGGCTGGTATTCTCAAAGTCCAGTGCGATGATGGAAGTCAACGCGATGTGCCAGCAGACACTATGGACAAGGTCAACCCGGCGAAATTTGACAAAGCCGACGACATGGCGGAGCTTACACATCTCAATGAAGCATCTGTAGTGCATAACCTGCACCAGCGCTACCTGGCAGATCTCATCTATACATACTCTGGCTTGTTCTTGGTCACCATCAATCCTTACACACCACTGCCAATATATGGACGAGACTACATCAACATGTATAAAGGCCGGAGCCGGGAGGATACCAGGCCTCATATTTTCGCCATGGCGGATGAGGCATTTCGCAACTTGGTTGACGAGGGAGCAAATCAATCGATCCTGGTGACTGGCGAGTCAGGCGCGGGAAAGACAGAGAATACGAAAAAAGTGATACAATATCTGGCATCTGTTGCGACGTCCGAGACCCCTCACGGGAAGACCAGTAGTAGACAGCTGTCCAACCTTTCTGAGCAGATTTTGCGCGCCAATCCTATACTTGAAGCGTTTGGAAACGCACAGACTGTACGAAACAATAACTCTTCGCGATTCGGAAAATTCATACGGATACAGTTTAGTCGAAGCGGTCAAATATCTGGTGCCTTCATCGACTGGTATCTCCTCGAGAAGAGCAGAGTTGTGCGATTGAACCAATCAGAACGCAATTATCATGTGTTCTATCAGCTGCTTCATGGCGCAGACACAGCAATGCGTCGCGATTTCTTCCTGGGTGACATGGAGACCGAGGATTTCGAGTATACACGACGCGGCAATGATACAATTTCCGGCGTCTCAGATGCCAGCGAATGGAATGCCCTGATTGAAGCTTTTCACATCATGAACTTTTCTGAGAAGGATCAAAGGTCGATCCTCCAAACAATTGCGGCTATCTTGCATCTTGGCAATATTCATGTGATGAAGGAGAGCCTTCGAGCAGATCAAGCAGCGCTTGCACCTGATGCCATGGATTCAGTAGACAAGTTCTGTCGTCTCGTGCAGATTGACCCTCAAGCATTCGTCAAAGCGCTACTTCATCCTCGTGTTCGAGCAGGGCATGAGTTGGTTGAGAAAGCTCAGACGCCAGAACAAACCAAGCTAGCCATCGATGCGATTGCAAAAGGCATGTACGAGCGGAGCTTTGGCAACTTGGTGGACCGCATAAATCAACAGCTCGACCGAGGATCGTCAGGTTCATTTTCGAACGATACGTCCTTCATCGGTGTTCTCGATATCGCCGGCTTCGAGATTTTCGAGCACAATAGCTTTGAACAGCTCTGCATCAACTACACTAACGAGAAATTACAACAATTCTTCAATCACCACATGTTCGTATTGGAGCAGGAGGAGTATGCTCGTGAACAGATCGAATGGAAGTTCATTGATTTTGGTCGGGATTTGCAACCCACGATCGACCTGATTGAAGTCACCAACCCTATTGGTATTTTCTCATGTCTCGACGAAGACTCTGTGATGCCCAAAGCAACCGACAAGAGTTTCACCGAAAAGCTTAATCAACTTTGGGATGGCAAGACTCACAAATACAAGCGCAATCTTCTCAAGCAGGGGTTCATGCTTACGCACTATGCTGCTGAGGTTGAGTATTCGACAGATGGATGGCTGGAAAAGAACAAGGACCCCTTGAACGACAACATCACAAGACTCTTCTCACAGTCCAGCAACAAGCATATCAGTCAGATGTTCGCGGACTGTGGGGACGTAGACGAAGTTGCCGACGGGACCTCTCGTAGCAGAGTCAAGCGAGGACTTTTTCGAACCGTTGCGCAGCGGCACAAGGAGCAGCTGACGACACTCATGAATCAATTGCATTCGACGCATCCTCACTTTGTTCGCTGTATCCTGCCTAATCATAAGAAAAAGCCGAAACAGCTAAACGCACCTCTTGTGCTGGACCAATTGCGCTGCAACGGTGTACTGGAGGGTATCCGCATTGCAAGGACTGGTTTTCCAAACAGGCTACCGTTCGCGGAGTTCCGTGCGCGTTACGAGGTACTCTGTCCGAACATGCCAAAGGGCTATGTGGACGGGCAAACGGCTTGTAAAGTCATGCTCGAAAAACTCAACCTGGATCGCAGCTGGTATAGAGTTGGATTGACGAAAGTGTTCTTCCGAGCTGGCGTCCTGGCAGAGCTTGAAGAACAGCGCGATAGCATCATCCGCGAGATATTTGGCCGGTTCCAAAGCGTTGCTCGAGGTTTCGTGCAACGACGAATTGTCAGGAAGCAACTGCATCGTGCCGAGGCCACAAGGGTCATACAGCGCAATTTCCAAGTTTATCTTCAGATGCAATCAAGTCCTTGGTGGAGACTCTTTGTTCGCATGCGTCCATTGTTAGGAGCTACAAGACAGTCGAACGAAATGAAGAAACGAGAAGAGGAGCTCAAACAACTGCAAGAGAAAATGTTACTGGAAGAGCAACGATCCGCCAAAATCGAAGAAGAACGTCGAAGGGCGGAGAGCGAAACGCAGCGGGTACAGCAAACGCTAGAAAGCGAACGCGCCCTGGCTTTGGACAAGGAAGAGATCTTTCGTCGTCTACAGGATCGTGAAGCTGAGCTTACTGAAAAGCTACAAGGTGCCCTTGAGGATCAAGACGGACTCGAGGACCAGATCGACGAGCTCTTAGCTGCTCGTAAAGCCGCCGATGAGCAAGTACAGCAACGTGGCACTCAGCTCGAACATGCAGGCAACATCATCTCAAAGTTGGAGGCAGAGCGGCAGGACTTGAACGAGCGCATATCTGAGCTTGAGTCACAACTGATGGAGCTGGAGCAGAGCAAATCACAACGCTCTGAACAGGAGGAAACGCTTCAACAAGAAGTCAGAATGTTGCAAAGCCAGCTGAATCTGAAGGATCGCAAAGCACAAGACCTTGAGGCCAAGATTCTACGCAACGACCAAGAATTGGATGTCAAGCTTGCCAGCACAAGTAAGGATAATCAAAACCTCAAGCAACAAGTGAGAACCCTTCTGGATGAAAACAAAGCCATTCGGAATCAAATGTCTGAACTCTCTTCGACTTCCGCTCGTTTTGAAGATGTGCTACGGCGGAAAGACAGCGAACTTGCCATCCTGAAGACCGACCTGAAGAAATTCCAGGACGATCGAAAGCGATTCGATGAAGAGAAGCAGTCGCTCACATCAAGACATGATAATGTTCAAAATCAACTTCGCCAAGTACAAGCTGAGATGGAAGCGATGAAGACGCAGCACAGTCAACTTCAGCGCGAGGCGGCAGATGCGAAACGGGCTCTTGAAGAACAGACTAGTGCGAACGAGCAAGTCGACATGCTTGAGGCACAACTGCATGACATCAAGGGAGAATTGTTTCAGGCACAGACCGATCTTAGCCGAGAGCGTCAATCTCGCGATGATGTGAAGCGCATTGCTGATGCAGAACATGAAGATCTTAAGCGTGAATTTGACTCTCTGAACGATTCCAAAGTCACGATCGAGAAGGAGATGTATGCTCAAACTGATCTCACAAGGAGGGCAACTGCAGCACGAGAGACTGCAGAGCGAGAAAGGAAGGAGTACCAGACAGAACTTCAGTTATTGCGCAAGAAATTCATCGAGCTCCAAGAAGCAAAGCTCGAGAGTGAGACTGTCGTGGAGCGAAATGTGACCCGCCAGGCCAACCAACGGTATGATGCTGTACGGAAGGAATTGGACACCAAATCGCAGCAGATGGACGAGCTCGAACGTGAGCGCAATCAATCTGCGGATGAGGTGCAAAGATTGAAACGTTTGATTGGCGAATCTGAAAACTTCAAGTTGCACCACGATCAGGACAAATTGCGTCTGGAGCGTGAACTTGTGACAGTCAAAGGCCGGCTTGCAGCGTCCGAAAACGACAACCGTGCACTGTTGAATAAAGTCCAGCAGAAGAATCTTGATATCGCCCGCTCCAGTTCAAGGGCCAGCGACGCACAGCGATCGCGCATTGGCACCTTGACCCAGAGCAAGGCCAAAGCTGATGAAGAGGTGAAGAATCTTCAACGCCAGCTCAACGATGCTCACATCAGCATTACCTCGTTAGAGAAGCAGAAGGAGAAACTTTCTTTGAGCCTCGAAGATCTCACCCACGAGGTGGACCGTGAGCATAAAACAGCACGTACCGCCGAGCAGCAATCATCGGCCACGAATTTGCAGCTTGCAGAGACAAATCGGAAGTTGGAGACTGAACGACAGCTTCGCACGCAGGCACAGCAAGCTACTCGCACCGTGCAAGCGACCTTAGACACGACTAACCAGGACCTCGCTGAAGCTCACGACCAGCTCCGACTTCTGCAGAAAGTCTTCAATCCTGAGACTGGCAAGCTACCAGACAATCTCGACGGCACAAAGCCAGACATGACTAGGACCATTGATCTTGCCAAGAAACTCGAGGCTTCTGAGCATGCATTGAGACTGGCAACCGAGCGCTTTGCGCGTTCGGAGGCACAGCTAGCAACCATGCGTTCCCAACACGTTGAAGAGCTTCAAGAGAACGATGCTCGATACCAGTCATCGAAGCGCGCTCTGCTGGAAGAAATGAATCCCAGTCAGGTGAACGCTCGCTCATCGCCTGGCAACATGCGCCGTGACTGGAATGAGAGTCGCAAAGCCTTTTCGCCAGTAAATGTCCACACACCGATCCATCAACGTCACCTCAGCAAGACCAGCAACGACTCGGCTCGCTCGGATAGAACTGTCGACACGATTTCGTACAACAATCGCATGGACCTTGCTGCTGAACTAGAACTGGTACAGAACCAGCTTCAGATGTCGGAGATGCAAAATCGGCATCTCCAGGCACAAGCCGATCGCAGCCCGGCCAAGACCGGGTGGCAAGAGGACAGCCCATCCCTCAAGCGTGCGCAGAAGCTGGAGCGAGAGAACTTTCGCTTACACGACATGCTAGATGATTCGGCGAAGAAGGTTTCAACACTCGAGCACAGCATCCGAACTGGTCAACTGACCTTGAACGAAATTCAGACGAAAAGTCACGCCGAGCTTTATGACCTGATCAGTTCGCAAGAACAGTCTCGTCGCTCTATCTTGACCTCACATAATGCTGCCATTGCAGAACTCGCTGATGCAAAGAGCTCTTTCGATAACATCAAGCATGCCAAAATCTCGACAGAAGTAGAGCTTCGTGATGCCAAATCTGAACTTGCAGAGCTGCAGTACGAGCGCGAACAGGAGGCGTCCAATCATTCTCAGCTGCTTCAGGAGTTCTCCGACCTGCAAGTCAGGCTTGACACTGAGTCCTCCAAGTTAGGCGACGTGACTTCCAGTCTCGAGCTCTACAAAGCTCGTGCCGACGAATACTTCACTAAGCTCGAGCAAGCTGAAATCTCTGTACTCAAGGCTTCTCGAGCCGAGCAATTCGCCAAGACCCAGGCAAGGGAGGCTGAAGAAACCTGCGCCAGCATCATGTCAGAGCGGAAGCAGATGGACATGCTCGTGGAGGACCTTCAACGCCAGACGCAGCAATACGAAGAAAAGTTGGAAGACGTCTCCACGGACCTACAGGCCGCTTTACAAACGAAGAAACGCCTGCAGCACGAGCTTGAGGACTACCGCTCATCACGAGCTGCTGATATCGAAGACAAAGAATCTTCCATGGAGCAAACGCGGAAGAAGTACCAAGCAGAGCTGCATTCATTGACACACGAACTCGAGATTGAGCGTGACAACGTCATACATGCCCGCGGCGACAACGACCGTCTTCGCGACGAACTAGAAGACCTGCGCAGCAAATGGGATGACGAAGTCTTGAACAGCTCTACCTGGGCGAAAGAGAAGTCTCGTCTCGAGGTAGCTCTGCAAAGTCTATCTGACTCTCGCGATGAGGCAGTCGGAGCGCACAACGATGCCCAAAGCAAGATTGTTGAACTGCTTGGTCAGGTACGCAGCTTGCGAACAGATATTGACGACGTCGCCGCCGAACGTGATCTGCTTGTTAAGGAGAAGAAAGGGGTGGAAACCAGACTTGCAGAAGCAGCCTCCCGTCTCGAAGATTTGTCGCGAGAAGGTTCGCCATCGAAGCGTGATGCTGCATCTATGGACCGAGAGGTGCTTGATCTGAAGTCCAAGCTCGCTCACCAAGAAGACATATCAGCGGCCGCCGTTGGGAAGATGCGGCGCGCCGAAGGCATCGTCCAGGAGATCCAAAAGGACATTGCCAATGCGCGCGAGACAAGTGTGCAGCTGCATAAAGAGAAGGCAGGCCTTGAAAAGAGCGTGAAAGACTTACAACTAAGATGTATTGATCTGGAGACCAAGGGCTACTCAGCAGGCAGCCAAGACGTTCGTTTTCTCCACGGACGTGTTCAAGAGGTAAGTAATCTCCTGAATCTTTTGCTTGCAAGAGATGATGCTAACATGATATCTCCTCAGCTTGAGACTCAACTCGAGAGTCTGGAGGCCTCACGCACATCTGAAGCGCGCAGTGTCCGTAATGTGGACCGCACGGTGAAGGATCTGCAGGCCCAGATCGAACGACGTGAGAAGACAGCCTCGATGCTTCAAGACGACCTGAACAAGTCTCGCGACAAGGTCGAGCGTCTTCTCCAAACCATTGACGAGTTGCAAGCAGCCGACTCGTCGGCTCAACTCGCTGCCAAACGTGCCGAACGCGATGTGCGAGAAGAGCGCGAGAAATGTCTACGGCTGGAACGTGAAGTCGAGGCTCTTCGCTCTGCTAACAGGGAACGAGAGCACAGCACTCGCCGTTCCGGCACGCTGGCAGCGATGAGCGATCTCGGACTCAACGGCAGTCGGCGCTCCAGCGCGATGGGCATGGGCAGTGGGAACGGCGAGGTCAAGATCGAGGTGCCGGCTCGCAAGAGCAGCTTGTCGAAGGGTTTTTTGTAGATAATGGCGCTCCAGGCGTTGGGGAAAAAGGTGAAACCGGGCATGGCATGGATGGCCAAGGTCGGAGGCGGTTTACATTGGTTCGGAGCGAGGCGTTCTTGTGAGCTACTCGTACAGATCTGGCATGATGCAGTCACGACCATCATGTTTTGGTGACCTCGCACGCTCCGGTGGACATGGGTGTGCAGGTTCTTCCTCGCTTTCTCGTATTTCGTAGTGGCGGGTAACCGCACATCATTTGCTAGCATCACTGTACAGACTTTTCTCATACATATTACTGATATCGTGTGACATTGAGGTCTGGGTCCATTTCTCCGAAAAGCAAGGGATGTGTAGATGTTGTCTACATCGCTCCCAGTAGTGCTCGCAACGCCACGTACCCGCCCAGCACGCCGACCAATGTCCCTCCGAGCAATGCTTCGCCTTCCCAAGTCCATCCGAGATAACACGCCAGACCAACGATCAGCTCATTTCGTCTCGCCACAGCGCGTCGCGCTCTCCAGCCTTCTCTGATCGCGAACGGTGGCTCCACTCCATCGGTTCGTACTGGCTTGTCTGGGATGCTGGCCACGAGAACCACAGGCCGGTGATCGCTCGTCGGCTGCACCGGGAGCGCAGTGTATGCGTGGACTGTCGGAGGTGCGACGGCCAGCCAGAGAATCCTGTCGCACCAGCTTGGCTTGCGGTGGGTGGCCCACAAGTGCGATTCCTCAGGCTCGCCTGCAGTAGACTTAATGATGGTGTTTGTGCGGCCGTCAGCCATGGTGCGTGTTTCGGACTTGACAGCATGAAGCACGGCCTTTTGTGCTTCGGATGAATACTTGTACGTTGGTGGGAAGGAGATGGGGGCTTCGGATAGGTTGTGTAAGGTCTTCTCGGCATTGAGTTCACGAGTCAGCTGGTCTAGCGCAAGATGCTTGCTGTAGTTGCGTGGATCTGAGGCGGAAGTATTGGGTTGTGGCCATTCGTTCGTGTTGGTTGACTCTGGGTGATTCTTGGGTGAGATATCTGCCGTGCGGTAATTGAGGTCGCCGGCGAAGAACAAGTAAGACTTGGGAACAAATAGACTAGACTCCTGGTGGTCGTGATTGAGCAGCGGTTCGCTTTCGCCATGGCCTGCTGTAGTAGTCGTGCTTGGAGCCGTTGGCCTCTTCTCAGCATGTTCTTGTTCAAACACCAGCCCTTCACATATTGACCTCCAGTCCGCATTTCTCCTCTCCCAAGCTTCTTCCATGGGTGCCAGATGCGCAGAAACAAAAGTCAATACCGTCTCTTCACCCCCTCCCGTTTTCGGTGCCAACCACAGCCTCACACCCACCGCACCTTTATTTCCCATATCCCAGACCCCAACACCTACACCGCCTGTTTCTAGCCGTCGTATCCGCCCTCTTACACCGCCGCGCGCAAAGACCATGATTGCGGTCATGCCCACGTTACGGGCAAGCACACTTGCATAGTCGGCAACGTCACCGAATCTCGCGGCCAAAGCATCGTGTACGGCTTCTGTGAGACGGGAGAAATATGGCGCAAGAGAGCTACCACCAAGAAAACTATAGCTTACTGGCGCAAGCTCTTGCAGCGAGAGGACAAGTAGATCTGGTGGTAGCGTTGATTCGAGGTCGCGGAGTAGGTGGGCGGAAAAGTATGGGACGTCAATCTGAGTCCGGCCACAATTAAAGGTCGTGAGGTGAATGTTTAGCGAAGGATCTGCCATTTCCGCTTATTGCGATCAAAGGACGTGTGATGTTGTTGGTGCAGTGCTTGCTGTTGCGCATTGTTTCAAGTTATGCAGTGATCTCCATCTACAAATTCATGGAAAGCTCAAGCTATCAAAGCAAGGCAGACGTCATTGTCGTGTGATCATGCCAAGCATAAGGTAGACATGCCTCTAGACCTCCTTCAACAATACCTTTGTTATTATAGCATCAGGTGAGCTATCTGAGCAGGCACAACGTTAAGTTATTCTTGCCATGAGCCTGAGCATTTCAATGTGTGGATTCAAACGCAGGTACATGTAGCATTGGTCTGGCCTTCAACTTCGATCGTGGTTGACGCCATGCTAAGTCCGTAACTCTGATGATCCCACGCTAGAGTAGCACTTGGCTCACTCTAACGTCAAAACTCCTGAACGCGACTACATGTCCTGCTTCCCACTATCATAGTGTGCTTCAGTGTACATTTATGCTGTCTATGATGACTTTTCAAGGCAGAAAGTCACTCGTGATGTCGCTATGATCCCGGACAGCTTCTTCGTTAGCAATGCGATGCTGGCGTCTCATCGTCCAGGTCTAGGACAGTGATACCACGCCGGAAGCACACCATTGCCGCCGGCCAGGGTGCCTCCCGGGCATTCAGTGGCAAGCTGCTAGACATCGGATAGGCAAACTACCACACCATTGTCACCGGGATTTAAGTTCAAGCCAGGGATGTTCTAAGGCTCATGAGGATCAGAGCGGAGGCATGGTGGGCTGGGAATGTCCTCCCAACGATCCGGCCGGACCTCTCACTCCATGCTGGGAGGAATCGTAAACCTTTATGGTTGAGGTGGTCGTGCGACTTATTGTGAAGGGACAATTACTGGAAAACAGTGCCAAGGCCTGACGGATCGACTGCTGGTTTGCGATACAGCTTGATCACATCGCATGCGCCCGCCTGGGCCATAGTGTCAGTGCTGATTTGCACAAAAGATTAGAGATGAGTAGCCGTCACTACACTCACTTCCAACAGCTTTGAGGCTCTGGATCTTGCTCATGTCTCATGGAAAGATGGAGGCTTCAGCTTGAGACGGCCGCCGTCCTGTCGTGCCCAGGTGAGAGTTTCCACTCTGAGAGCAGTCCTTGCTAACATGTGGACACGGTGAAGGAAGCGGATGCGTCTAGAGAAACCAGCTCGTCGAGGATTTAGCTTACTGTGAAAGTGTGATGTCGTTTCGGCCTTTACCCCGACATGCTGCATGTTCTTGACGAACTTCACCATAGGACATCACACTAGTTCGCCTTAGCGTGTTCTGCGTTTGTCAAGACACTGCGGTTGGCAACATTCATCTTCTCCCCTGCCATAGCATAAAAACCCTTACCCTCAGCTCGCCTGCACAATCATCGTTCTTGCTCACACAACCTCCAACGTGTCAAGATGGCAATCTGGCAGGGCATTTTCGAGGGTATCGACCCTTTATCCCTGGCTGCTATGGTCGAGCTTCAACTTGAAGACAGCCGAGCTCTCGCTCAATCTGCCAAAGGCAAGCAGCGTGAGGGTGTCGTGACTGATGCTGAGCTAGCCTTACAGCTTTTCAACATGGATCTTAATGCCTGTCACGACACTCTTGCGGATCGTAAGATGGCCCAAAGCATTGCCGTTGCTGTGATCACAGATGGTGAAACCATTCGCCAGTTGTGCGAACAGGAAGATCAGATTGCTCGAGACCGGCTTCTTGCAATGGGTCTCACTGCTAACAACACCGGTCCAGTCGGAGCAAAGTCAACGAATGATGATAGTGCGACGAAACAGGGAGATCCCTGGGCCGACGACGAGATGATCGAGAAGGCATCTGTGATCTACAACCAGTCGCTCGACTTTGACGTTCACGAGCCAGCGAGCCGTTACTACATCGACGAACCTGACATATCATCTGCTGAGTCCTCTGCAGCCGCTGCTTTGCGCCGTCCCAAGAAGAAGCCTCTACAACGCAACTGCTTAGCTTGTACGGAGCCGACGGCATACTATGATCTAGCTCGTGTGCCCTGCAACCACGAGTATTGCCGCGAATGTTTGACCGATCTTTTTCGTACCTCGATGAAAGACGAGACTCTATTTCCGCCCAAATGCGATCACGAGGTCATCCCTCTCGATTCAGTCCGGATGTGGCTGGCTCCTGACCTTGTAACAGAGTTCCAGGAAAAGTTCGAGGAGCTCAGTACCAAGAATCGTGTCTATTGTCATGATGCAAATTGCTCGGCGTTCATTCCATGGCCAAATTCTGAGCCATCAGCGGAGGAATGGTTGTCCTGTCCACGCTGTGCCAAGACGACCTGCACGACTTGCAAGGCAGCCTCACACACTGGCGACTGTCCTGATGATACATCATTGCAGCAGCTCCTTGAGACCGCCAATACCGAGCAGTGGCAGAGATGCTACCAATGCCATCGCTTGGTGGAACTAGATACAGGCTGCAATCACATTACGTATGTCGAGTCTCTGCTCATTCACCACGTTAATCAATTCGTGCGGTGACTGACCTGAACCACAGATGCCCATGCGGCGCGCACTTCTGCTACACCTGCGGTGATCGATGGAAGACCTGCGCATGTCCCCAGTGGCACGAGGATCGTTTATTCGATCGTGCCGCTGCCATCGCAGATCGTAGGATCGATCCACGACGTCGCCTCTTCCAGCCCGCGCACGCGCCTCTGATGCACCCCCCACCCGCTCAGCGTGCTGCAGATATCGCAGGTATGATGAATCACTTGCGCGATCATCATGAATGTGTGCACGCGAGATGGCGCTACGTTGCTGGCCCGCACGAGTGCGAGGAGTGCCACCACAATCTGCCTCAGTACATCTTCGAGTGTAGACAGTGTCATTTGCAGGCGTGCAACCGCTGCAGGAGGAATCGCTTGTAAGGGATGATGATATGCATTCCAGGATAGAGAAGGGATGCTTTCTCAGTAAGGATTACTGGCCGCGGCTTTAACCGTTTCATCGCGGCTCATGTTGAAGTCACCTTATCGCACGTCACGGAAAATGCTCCCTTTCAACACGCGAGCGCAGGTCTTCGAGATGGAACTTAATAACGTAGAGGGCGCAAACCCTGATATGACTGTTGCTTGGAACTTTGGACAACCTCACGTAGTATTCAGGAACGTCTCGTATTGCAATGATGCTCGACATCCATCCGATGAAATAGGGCGCAATTATACAACCGAAAGTCAAATTCACACAACGCTGCCCATACATGTATGCATCCCTTCCCATAACCCCTACCTTTCATAAGTATATGCAGTCTAGATGGTCATCACAATGTCGTATCACTTTCGCTACGCAGAGCAATCCTCATAAGCCGAGCGCGGAGGAGATACCGCTGGTCAAGTTGTTCAGCGCCTCGGAGCCTCCAACGAGTACTTCGAAGAGGTCTTTGTACGAGTCACTGTCGAACGTTAGCTCAGAACCATCAAATTTCCCAACAAGTGCTGCCATGTACTTACGCAAGAACCTTCACGCCTTCAGGTGCTGCCGCTGGGTTCGCGGCGTCGAGCTCGAGAATCATCGCGCCGAGCGTTGTCAGCGTGACGGCGTCCTTGCTCGGCCGCCAACCAAGCGCATATGGCAGCTTCTCCTGCTCGAACATGCTGCGGATGTAGTGCACATTGGTGACACCCGAGTTGGCATCGCCCATAGTCTGCAGGTACAAGCTGGTCTCGCCGTAGCTGAGGATGAACTCGCGGGCGCCATAGACGACCTCCGGGTTGCGGGCTAGCGAGTCGTTGACACGCGCCCACTTGGCATCCGAAGCGGTCTGAATCGAGGTGAAATTGCTGCCAGCGAAGTGCGAGAGTACCTGCTGCCAGTTCGGGTTGTAGAAGCTGTAGTCCGGACCGAAGTAGGCGTCCTGCCGTGAGAGTGAGGCGTCGTGCTCGATCGGGAAGTTGTGCTCGTCCAGCTGGTTCAAGTCGAAGCTACCGCCGAGTGGGAAGGGCGAGGATAAGAGGCCTGCGGCACCGCTGTGGGATTGAGTTAGAAGATGGTTGGAGGATGGGATGTCTTCATTCAGGTGCGTACATGACAGTAGTGAAATCCGCGCCAATGTTCATTCCCGCGGCCAAGCCTTTAAGGAGATGTGGGATGGTCATGTTCCGGCCATCGTGGTGAATGAAGCCGTGGTTGGCCAGGGTGTTCAGACCTGGGCACGGCGAGCGGACTGCAGAGGTTCATTAGATGAACTCATGTTCAACCAGCTGTTTCAGCAATGAATTACCATCATTAGGCCCGGGAGCTTTCCAATTCGTATATCGAGGATCGCCTTCAGGAGCTGGTTTGAGTCCCAACAGCAGGTTCGCAATTTGACCTGGATCAAGCAAGTTCTGTGCGGTGGCGGCCGAGGTCAACGCCAATGCAAGCAGGAAACGTCCTGCCATTGTGCCTGTGAATGTGATGATATGAGAATACGATATTAACACGAAGGTGAAGAAGAGCCCAGGATGCTCAACGGTCAAGAAAGAGATACAGTGGTGACAGTCCAAAGATAGGCTTTCCAATATTCAAACGGGCGATCGGTTTTCGAGCATTTCCGCCCCGGCACTTCGCTGCGTAGGTGGCAGGATGGCTAACCGCATGATGACGGCGGGGATGACAGACCTGCTCGGACGCGCTAGAGGGGTGGTATCGCCTATTAGCACGGGCATTTTGATGTGAAATACATGGTCGACGTCAAGGTAGTACATTTCTCCAAAGCGTGGCGTCGCTTAGTATGAAGTTGAGATGCGGGCAGAATTTGGGTTGTGTCGATCACCTGCAGAAGCGGAGGCCAACGGTCGTCCTCGGTTGTCGATCTGACAAATAATCCGATCGCAATTGGCGTGAGAGGGACGGACGGCCGGAGATACATGTTACTATACACTGCACGGTAGAATGAGTTTATCTTTAGAGCATGCACGATTGTCTCTGATAGCTGCAAGGTGACGCAGCATTCGTGATACTGTGAGATGGAACTGCGGCTTTTGGTATGTTACTGGACTTCAGCTGTTTCTGGCGGACAACAGGGCCTTCTTCAATATGGCTCTGGACATCCTCGCGCCTCTGTTCGCCTGTTGAAGCGATACAAGCCAAATAGAGGACAGTTGGGTGACATGATCGATATGAGTACTTACTAAACTCGCGATTTGTACCAGGATTACAGCCTTGAAAAGTGGCATGAACTTTTCTTCTCGAAGTAGTCGCTTGAAAAATTGACCAGATCTGACTTGGCTATCATGCAAATTTCTACATTCTATGCATCGCTAAATATCATTGCCCGAGAATACTGCTACGCACCCAACAGCTTCCTTAGCTCCGCGTAGTACTCCTGCTTGAGCTGTTCGTCGTCAATGCAGCGGCCATCACGCCAAGTCTTGAAGTTCTCCGGGCCCAGTACTATGACATCCACAGCGGCGTCCTTTCGTCCTTTCGCAGTCCCATACGCCTCCATGAATAGGTGTGCGTTGCGGTACACATTCCTCGCAACCAATACCGGTGTCCCACTCCAGCTGATGCGAGCATTCAGCGTCAATTTGGTGAGATTGATGCATGATGTGAGCATGGCGAATGCACAAAAGTTCATAGCTCGATGGACGCCACGGCCGTAGCCCCAGGACTCGACGGTAAGGTCCGACAGGCGGCTGCAGTTTCTTGGTCCAATGCTCGCCAGGAAGGAATGCAGTGCGTAGAGATCTGCGAATGCGAAGCGCTGGCCGTACAGAAAGGCAGCACTCTCGTCGTGGATTTGCTTGTTCACTGCCAACAGTGCAGGTGCAAATTGGTTGGCCGGAGTGTATGGCGCCACTTCCCATACTTTCTCGCCGGTAACGGAGTCATGTCTGTACCGTGTGCGAGTAGCGTGGTCGTCGCGGCGAACAGAACGACGATAGGACTTGGTCTTGGTGCATAGGCGGACGGAGTCGTCTGTCAGAGCATAGTCGTAGATCATGTATCTCAGCTCTAACGGCAGGTTCATGAACGGAAACGGGTTTGCACAAAGCTTTTCCTTCGATGCTTCAGCACGCTTCACTCGTTTTGCTTGTCTTTTTGCTGCGATGGCTTTCTTGGATGCTTTCTATGCCAACCTTTAGTATCGTTACTGAGTATTGGTATACTTCTTTCTTACCTTTCCGTACTCAGCATCATCGTCAATCATTGGCAATTCATCGTCGTTTTCGTTGGTGTTGTCATCGTCAATCACAGCCTCCGCGGAGTCGTCAAAGAGCAACCGATCAAGCTCATCATTGTCCTCTGCGTATGAGATCTGGGCACGTTTGCGCTTCCCAAGGAGAGGTTGCATGTTTGCCATGATGTGGATGATATTGGTGAGTGAAAACAGTTCTTACGGTTCGAATTATTGCTCTGAATGGCAGCAAGACACGAAACAAACACGATATCACATGCCCTAAATACTTGCCATTGTGAATTGCTCCGCCTCATGAAGCCCAAGCTAGCCAGGCATCAGCGGCCTCTCATTGGTCGACGACAACGACCCAGTGGCAACTTCAGGCAGGAGCAGCATTGGCGACCACTGCTTCTCAAATAGGAAGTCAGCGGTGAATTGATGCCAAAGTGAAGTAATGTGTGATGATAGAGACTTCGCGGTGATGGAGTGGATTGTGTTGCGTTGATGTGTCGCGATTCCACTCGTTCTCCCGACTTTGCCGACCTGACTGCCGCCCCGCAGCCCGGAAGAACATCCGCCGCAATTGCCGATGACGGAAGAGCCAACATCCTGTCAAGACAATGTAAGGATATATGTATAGACGAAGGGTCATAGTAAGACTTGCACAAGGCATGTCCATATCATTTTGCGAAGGAGAAGTAAGTGAGTGGAAAGGTGATTGTTCTTGAATCCAGACTGCGAATACACTGTGGAAAAGCACGAGTCGACTACAACCTGACATTCACAGACGGCTGGTTGACCATGGAGTTCGCATACACATTCGTACCACGCATCGCGCGCGTTTCATCAATACAAATCAAAGTGGTCCAGCAAAGTAAATACTCATGGCGAGCCAAGCAGCAAATCAGCAGTTCTCGCTGCTTCGCAACAAGCTCGATACTCCTCCGGACAGCTCAGGGTGGCGCACCGACGAAAGTGCGTGGTCAGAGGAAGGTCTTCGACTCTGTGGATGAGGCTGTTGCAGATATTCAATCCGGATCAACGGTGTTGAGTGCAGGTTTCGGACTATGTGGCACGGCCGAGACCATCATCGCCGCTATGGCTCGTCGAGGTCCTGAAAGTCTTCATTCTCTGACTGCTGTGTCGAATAATGCTGGAACTGCTATAGGAGGCGGCTTATCGCCACTCATTGCATCAGGGCAAGTCAATCGCGCGATCTGCAGCTTTCTGGGGAACAACAAGGCACTGGAGAAGAAGTATCTGACCGGCCAAGTCGCCATCGAGCTCACACCACAAGGCACCCTCGCGGAAAAGCTCCGGTGCGGTGGTGCTGGCATTCCTGCATTTTTCACTCCTACTGGTGTCGACACATACATCCAATCCGGCCAAATTCCTGTCAGACTTGATGGCTCCGAGGTCATCGAGGCTGGCAAAGCGCGAGAGACCAGAATCTTCGATGGGCGGGTCTACAACATGGAAACCGCAATCAAGGGTGATGTTGCCATTCTACGCGCACATAAGGTCGACGAAGATGGCAACTGCATGTTCCGATACACAACAAAGTCGTTTGCGCCACTCATGGCGAAAGCTGCCAAAGTCGCCATCGTCGAGGCCGAGCACATCGTGAAGACGGGGGAGTTGAAACCTGAAGACATTGATCTCCCTGGAATCTTCATCGATCGGATAGTGCAAGCGACCGCGGAAAAGATTGTCGAAGTGAAGATGCTACGACCAAGCAACGAAGGGGCTGAAGCGGAAAACGGTAAAGATGAAGCTTTGGTACGTCGCAATCGCATCGCCAAGCGTGCTGCGAAAGAATTGAAGCCTGGTTTCTACGTCAACCTTGGTGTCGGTATGCCTACACTCGCACCGTCATTCTTACCGCCAAACAGCAATGTGTGGATTCAGAGTGAGAACGGTATCCTGGGTATGGGCCCGTACCCCACAGAGGAGGAGCTCGATGCAGATATTATCAATGCTGGCAAAGAAACAGTCACACTGATCCCTGGAGCAAGCACCTTCGACAGCAGCGAGTCATTCGGCATGATCCGCGGCGGCCATATCGATGTCTCCATGCTGGGTGCTCTACAAGTGGGCGCCAACGGCGATTTAGCCAATTACATGATCCCCGGGAAAGTGTTCAAGGGTATGGGTGGTGCGATGGATCTCGTCTCCAATCCTGACGAGACGAAAATTGTGGTGCTCACCGACCATGTGGCAAAGGATGGCAAACCAAAGATTGTGCAACACTGCACTCTCCCACTGACAGGTGCGAGATGTGTCAGCACGATAATTACAGACCTGGTAGGTTTCGCTCCCGTGCTTCAAAGCTGGTACCTTTGCTAATTGGAATGTAGTGTGTGTTCGAGGTTGATCGGAAGAAGGGCTTCCTCACGCTAACCGAGCTCGCGCCTGGTGTCGAGGTTGATGAGGTAAAGCAGAAGACTCATGCGAAGTTCGAGATTGCAAAAGATCTTGGCAGGATGGAGTAAAGTAAAATCATGAAAAAGCAGGGCGTACAGGATGAGGAGTCTTGGTTGTATTAGATAGTAATGCATTGTGACTTTGGCCAATCCAAAGAATGGATTTGGACTGAACATTCCAACATGAGAAAAAGTTTCGACAGCGCTTGAGCGACGTCCGGATTCTCTTGGACGCGTGCATGATGTCCTCTTACAGTTTTCGTGAACCTGGGTATTCGTCGAGTTCGTGTCACCAGTATGTACCTTATGCGTGTATATTTGGGTTGTCATGTCTCGAGGATGGGGTTCCGCAATACCCGCTGACGTCGGCGATGGTTGTTCCGAGGAGTCCATCGCAAGCACCTGCAAGCGGAACCAACATCGCAATGCATATAAAGCATCACAGCAATAAACGAGCATCTCCTATGTGATCACGGATTCAACGACCATTACTACCCATGAATTCGTGAAGTTATCTTTTCTTTTCATCTGACGGACACCATGTCCAAACTCTCCGAGCCGCTCAAGGCCTTCATCAACGCCACCCACGCCCGACCAAATACCACTCCAGCATCAAAACAGATCGCATCGGTATACGAGAAGATCGCAAACGATGCTCAGTCACGAAAAGTCGGACTACCAGTCTGGCTATGTGCTTCGGTGATTATGTACTTACACGCGCGCAGTTGTGGCAGACTACTGACTTGAGATAGACCGCGGCAACCATGACTATGAACTCACCCGAATCGCTGCTACAATTATACGGTCTAGCGACATCCTCGAAGCATGGTGGTAATGGCGTGTACGCTGCAGAATTGATGCGCGAGGTGGGGCTCAAGTGTATTGGGTTCAATGGCGTAAGCTCCTCATGCTACCTGGGAGCGAGTGCAGGCCCAATTACTGATGTTGTGGTAGGTCCCACGAACCATCAACAGCTTGGGCGCATTCCATGCAGGCCTCCCAGAAGACATCAAAGCCGAGCTCAAGAAGCGTCAGCCAAGAAGGTACAGCAGGACAAATTCCATTGCGATCAAGCTGGATGCTGACTGACGAGTTCGACAGAGCACTCACACCGCAGAACGTTGGCAATACCCTCAAGCGTGGCAATGGCCTCTGGGATAGCATCTATCGACCTTTCACCAACAAATTGACCGCAAAGCTAGGCCAGTCACATCCCGACCTTCCCGTACATATCATAGAGTCCGAGTACGGCACTCTGTTCTCCGACCCAGCCTCACCCGCGGATCCCAACCAACTGAATGTCGGCCGGGTGTTGACCTCCGTGGTCGCTGTGGCGTGTCTACGTGCTCAGACTGGTGTTGGTCCGCAAGTCGTCAGCCACGTTTTCGGGCTCAGAAAGGCTTTTGAGGATGGCACTGCGGAGCCTGAGAGCGAGATCGCCGGCGGCAAGTGGTTAGCTAGTAATGAGGGCAGTTTGTGGTTGTTGGAGCAAGTCGATAGGATTGTGGAGGCTATTGGTGGTGAACGGGGAAGTAGTTTTGCCCCAGGCTTTGATAAGGCTGTCAAGGCGAAGTTGTAAAATGTACACATATGCGAGAATTAAAAAATCATGATGGCAACTTTGAACATCCTGCACACATCTCTTTCATTATTAAGAGTGTCCCGACGTTCCTGAATATATCGTTTATTTTGGTCAAGGACGATGTGAATGCCGCACGGCACGCATGTGCCGGATCCAATCCTATAGAATCCGTTATCTCAGCCGATCCACTCACCAACATCCTTATCACTGCAGTCAACCCGAAGCGCTTCGCCGTGCGCAACCTCACTCGTCAAAGTTTCCAAAGATGCTCTACCGGACCGGGTATCCGTCGAAGCACAGGGTTACGAGTCAGCAATGGTGGGAAGGAGTGGCACAGTCTGCTCAACGCTCTTCCTACCGATATATGCTTGCAACGAGCACAGCACATGAACAGTAGTTACTCATCCTTTCTCCTCCAATCTAGATTCTCATGATTGTGCGTAGTTTCTACAAACTCGAGAACCTGAGTGAGCATGGGCGTCTCCAGTACCCACGATGTGCAAGATGTCTCATCTCCAATCCCGGGCACTGTGCATCTGCTTGATCTCGAAGGCACAATGGCCGTAAAGCACGGCAAGGGCACGAACAGAGATGTCGTCCTTGTCCCCGCTCCTTCTGCAGACCCTGATGATCCTGTATGTTTCGTCTTACAACTTCCTCGCAGATCTACTGGAAGTGTGGATACTAATTGTGAAAAGCTCAACTGGTCGCCCACGCGCAAAGCTCTTTCAACGACCTGTATGTGCGTCTACACGCTCTTGGTCGGAATTGCCTCAGCTGCGATCTATTCTGTTCTAGGGCAGATCTCTGCAGACACCGGATTGACACTAGGCGATCTGAACGCTGGGACAGGGTACGTTGATATGATCAGTGTTCTTCTCGCTTCGACTTCTTGCTGACTACATCAACACAGTTATATGTTCTTGGCTTTTGGTTGGGTACGCATATCTGATGTCTTCTTTAACCAGCTACGATGTCTGATGCTCGCTACAGGGATGTCTATTCTGGCAGCCACTTGCTCTGCAATATGGCAAACGACCGGTGTACTTGATCAGCATACTTGCAACGATGGGCATACAAGTCTGGGCACCGTACACCAACAGCAACAGCCAATGGATCGCCAACAAAGTGCTGCAGGGCTTTTTCGGTGCTCCGATCGAATCTTTGTGCGAGATTAGCGTCACTGATATGTGCGTACTGTGACTATTCACGGGATTCTTGATCATGGGCTGACGGGATGTCCAGCTATTTCCAGCATGAACGAGGAGCTTATATTGGCCTGTACGCTTTGCTCCTTGTTGGGTCGAACTTCTTCGCCCCAATCATTGCCGGATTCATCGAGCAAGGGCAAGGCTGGAAGTGGGTTCTCTACTGGTGTGCTATCTTCTGCGGCATTGGGTTCGTCATTCTGTTCTTCTTCATGGAAGAGACAAACTACAGCCGCCACGTCATGATTGGTCACACTGAAAAACAGCCGACACCGACCTCATTGGCCTCTCCACATTCGTACGACAAAAAGGCGCAAGTCGACGATGATTCAGAGCCAGGCGAAGTGGATGGATCGCACTCTTACCACCAGAAGACTTACCTCGACAAGATAAAGCTGTTTCGCTCCGCCGATCTACACAAGCCCAACCGTCTCGCAGGCATGGTTGCAAGGCCTTTAATCTTCCTCACCTTTCCGGTCATCGCCTACGCCGGATTCTCCTACGGCTCGAATCTCGTGTGGTTCAACGTCCTCAACGGCACAGCATCGCTGATCTTAGGCGGAGCGCCATACAATTTCCCAGCATGGGCGGTTGGCCTTTCTTACGTCTCACCACTGATTGGTGTGTTTGTGGGTAGTGTCTACACAGGCTGGATCGGAGATAGGATTGTGCTGCGGATGGCGCGAAGTAATAATGGTGTCCTGGAAGCAGAGCATCGCCTGTGGCTGTTCTTGCCGTCTTTGATCCTGGTACCCTTCGGCTTGATCTTGTGGGGAGTTGGCGCCGCCCACGCCATCCAGTGGTTCGGCTGCGTATTCGCAATGGGCGTCATCGCGCTGACGAACACCATCGGCCTCCAGCTCTCCGTCTCGTACTGCATCGACAGCTACAAAGACTTGTCGGGCGAGGCCATCGTCACCGTCATCCTGATTCGGAATACCATGTCGTTCGCCATTGGCTATGGTATCACGCCATGGGTCACCAATATGGGCTTGCAGAATGCATTCATCGTCGCCGCCTTTGCGGGTATGGCGCAGTGCGCTACCTTCTTTCTCTTCGTCAAGTACGGGAAGAGCCTGAGGGAACGCAGTGTTGCTAGATACGCGAAGTATGTCGAGAAGATGGCGAGTAGTGGCTTGGTACATTGATGAGATCTACACGTACACAAGCGTATTTGCATACAACAAGCCACTTTCGGAATTGGAACGAATCTTAATTGTGACGCCGTGGTAGAAAAGTCCAACGCCATATGAAACAGACGTCTTGGAGACGACGTCCTCCCGCACAGGAGTTGCTACGCCCGTAAGACGTAACTTGTCTTTAAGAGCAGCAGACCGTGTTCAGATTGATCTGCATGATCTATCTTTGCTGTGTGATCAGACCACGCACATAGCAGTTACCAAAGCAACAACCAGCCATATGAGAACTATCGGTACCAAAGACACGGCACCATGCCCAGTCAGACCTCCAACATTCCCAGTCGTCACTGTAGATGAACCACCTTGCACGATTGACCTTTCCGTGTTTGTAGACGATGCTGCAGACGTGACACCCCGCGAAGTCGACTCTTCTACAGCCTCAGAGGGAGCCGAGGATGTAACACCCGGCAAGGTTGATTCTCCTATCACCACAGATGTCAAAACTGGTGCTTGTGTCAGAGTTGGGTTCGCTAGGTTTGTAGACGAGCTTGTCGAGAGTGGCGTAGTTGCTTGTGACGTCGTCTGAGGAACTGGCGTAGTTGATGGTGCTGTAAAACTGGTCAGGCTTGCTTCTACTGTTGCAGTCCAGGATGAGTATTGGGCGTCTGCGCTGGCTTGTGCTACATCTTGAATCGTAAACGCAGTGCTGTAGACGTAGAGGGTCGAAGTCAAATCTTCAATGTAGTAGTAATAGGAGTAGTAGGAAAAGGTCCAGGTGTAAGAATAAGCCGTCAAGAACGAACTCGTTGCGCCATCCGGTTGAACAAGGGCTGTGCATAAGTCGTTGCTGCAGCAAGTAAGCTTGCCGGAGCGAATCCATATGTAGCAATGATTTGGGGCGGCACAATAGGAAGTGCCGCAGCATTCTCCCTAATCAAGTCAGCATTCTGTGTGAAAGTCAACGCCGGAACATATTTACGGTGCTAGGTGCGCAGTGATCCAAACAACATTGCTGATCGGCGCCGCAGGCAAAATCACCGTTGGTGCCCACGCAGCATTTGCTGGTTGCAGGTATGCAGCCATTTCTACAGCACTGCTGAGTAGCTCCACTACAGATCGCGCCCGACTCACAACATAGGTCGTCGGCATTGACACATTGTCCATCTGCGAGGTCTCAGCATAGTGTATCGACTTGTATGTAACGGTAAGCCTACTCGGGCAACTATAACCACTCGAACATGCTCTTCGCATGAGTTGTGGCATTGCAGCCTGTTGCTCTCGTGGTGACATGCTTGCATTTCCGAAAAGAGTAGCATGGTCTTCTGGAACGTTCAATTGCCAGGTACCGAAGTCGAGCGCGTGCACCGCTGTCAAGAGCGCGATACATAGTCGGATGGGTTGCATGATCGTTTCAAGTCCGAAGAGTATCGTAAATTATTAGTCTGTGGAGACTGCAGGCCCACACAACCTGCTGCTTGTCTTGACTTATAGCATTCTTCGGACCGGTCTGAGATGCAATGGACTCAGCCGTGGCTGCGCCATGGCTGCACTCTTCAACCTGACACCAAGTCGCAAGGCTCTGCTGTTGGTGCAGTACATTCTCTGATACGACAACGGTCCTCGTCAGGCCACCGATGACAGCCAATGAGAAAGCAAGATCAAGCGAGCGGTGAAATGCACTGGCTCGATTAGCAGACTTGAAAACACGCCTGGTAGTACTGCCCAGAGCTCTAGCGAGGTCTTCTTGGCAAACGCCAAGACAAGAGAGATCGTGGATGTTGTGCAAGAGTTGAGCCACATACTCAAGCCGGCGCATTGGAGATTGGGGTGTCATTCAATCACGTGATCTTTCTGGCAAAGCCTCGGGTTACAAAGTAGTCAGAGCATTTCTATCCACAGATAAGAACCATATTCTACCATATACTTACCCTGCTCTTCGCTGTAGGGAGCTTCTTTTAAGTATACTATACTTATCGAATAAGCACGCCCTTAGATGCAACTACATGGCAGAAATTCTCCACCCTGCATTGGTTGGACTGAACTCCGTGAACTTTCCGCAATTGCCTTCGCCAATGACTTCATACCAAAAACACAGGTGCAGCACACATCATGGACCGAGACCTGTCGTCACCAACACTTGAATCATGCGATCATTTCATTTGTGAGATATCCTCATGCTCGATCTCTCTTCAACCTAAGTTTCGTCCCAATCTGTGTCTTGCAATCTACGAATCTCCAGCATTTTCCATTGAACCTCTGCGTTCGAATTCCTTTTCTACCATCCGCCGTCTCCTTCCTAAAGTAAATCACACCCTCACATAAGAAAAAAATGCCATACTTCCAGCTGCACATTATCAAAGGCGTCCGCTCGCCGGAGGAGATTCGCAAACTCGCGGACGTCGTGCAGAACGTCTCACTGCAGCATTTCAATGCACCGCCGCGCGATCGCTATCAGGTACTTCATTCTCCTATCCATTACATGCTAGCATTCATGGCTCATAATCTCCCAGATCATCACCCAGCACGAGCCGTACGAGTTGATCTGTGAGGATACAAACCTCGGCTTCACACGGACGGACAAATTGGTGTTCATTCAGATCTTCCAGCAGGGGCGCGATGCGACGGTCAAACAGACGCTGTATGCCAAGTTGGCGGAGGAGCTCGGCAAGCAGACGGGCTTGCGTGGTGAGGATTTGATCGTCACAGTGAGTAGGAATGAGAAGGAGGACTGGAGTTTTGGCAATGGTGTGGCGCAGTTCTTGACGGGTGACTTGTAGAAAGGAACGCGAATGCGCTGGCTGCTTTCGGTGAGCCGTGCTTGTACAGTACCCAAGACAACTTGTTGTTGAGATAGATGGTTGGTGTAAATCAATAGTACATCGTCCGGCTGCGAGGATCCGGATTCCACTCCTCGTTCTCAATGCTCACCTTTAGCTCCTCCATGAGCGGTAGCATCGCTTGCATGTACGTTTCCTCATCCATGCTGTCCCGTGCCGGACGCGCTTCCAACGTGAAGCTCTGCGCGAGATCGTCGTAATGCCACGTCCACCACACCTTCTCCAGATTCGGTGGATCAACAAGATACCGTTCGTGATGGTCATGTTTCATAATCAGCCCGATCAGACGGTTATACCACGTCCGGAAGCTCCCCTTGACGCGTGCGGCGTTGCGCACGAAGACGAAGCGCCGGACGCCCTGGAGATTACGCAAGAGCTTGACGAGGTCGGTCGTGAAGTCCATGAGGTAGTGCCAGGGGCTGGATCGATGGAGGATGACGGTGAGGCAATCGAGATCAAGCAGTGGCATGCCGAAGGCATGTTTACCCCAGTCCTGCAACTTGCGGAACTGTCGTTGATCGGCGACGAAGGAGATTGACCGAATGGCCGCGACCTGTCTCGGATGAAGGACGGCAAGACGCTTGGGAATGTCGCCGAAGAGAGACGCGCAGACGAACGCAGTACGGGTCAAGGCGAAGTAGCGGCCATCGTGATACAGCTGGCGGCAGGTGAAAAGCGGTTCCAAACTGCTGCTCGCGCCATATCTTTCATCTAATAGAATACCGCCAGTGACATGGTGGTTGAGAAAACACTTTGGAGACGAGATGGAGTCCTCGAAGACATGTTCTAAGATGAGCATTCGGATCTACGACATGTAAGCTATTCATGCTGTACTTTGAGGTATTTGGGAGTTATGGACCTCGGCGGGGAGAGATAAGAGACAGCACTCTTGGCTGGGCGATGTTCTGACATGATTCTGATTCATCTTCAAGTCGACTGATACTTCGCAGGCCTTGAGAATGAATGAATTATCTCACTGCATCCGTCTTTAATGTTCTTGGAGCTGATAAGCAAGCTGGTCGGCATTGAGATATCGTAGTACATTTGACAGGGTCCAGCCCCGCCAGCCGGTTTCGGTCAGTAGGGAGGAGTTGCATAGCGGCATCAGGTAAGCATTACCACGTGACGCCAAAGTAATGACAGGGAGATTTGATGTTTGTCCTTGATAATTTGGAGGTGATGCCACCAGTAGAACATTATGTCTCAATCCCGTTAGGATGGTGCCGAGTTTCGACCGACGGCGAGAGCAACTCTGGGAAATGACTGCAGGCGGACCTGAGAGCAAACTGCAGCATGCGACAGATCTGGTCTGGGAAGTCTTCGAGAAGTGTTGATGATTGCATGCAACAACCACCGCTCACCATGGCGATAAACTGACTACTTCGATGCATCCTGAAAGTAGCGGTGATGTATTTTGTTTACTGGTCAATCGGTACAATGTCTTGAACATCTGCACATTGGGCTGGCAGCGGACGGTAGTATCTCAACACACGACAAAAACATACAATGCGATGTTCATTCTTTCATACAAGTGGGTATGTCATTTCATGTCTGTATATCCAGAGTTCCATAACCAAATAATCGTCGCTTCCTATCGTCACAGGCAAATCTATGCCACGAAAGCCTCGGGGGTACGGGCAGCGAGGGCAGCAGCGGCCTTCTTGGCTGGGCCGCAGTTGCTATTGATGGTCAGTGATGTGATCGAAGGTATTGAGACGGCATATATGCTTACCCAGTGATGGCACCAGACTTCTTGACGCATTGTCCGCCGCCCTGCGTGAGATGTCAGTTGATGCTCTGTTGTGCTTCGTAGAGACGTTGGCGTGACTTACGCTGAGAATGCAGTCACCGGCATCGAAGCAGATGGCACCAGTAGCGGTACCGGTCTTGGAGGTGGTGGTGCTGGTGGCGCCGCCCTTGGCAGCACATGTACCAAGGATGGCACCGGCAGTCTTAACACATTGTCCACCGCCCTGTACGAGAGTGGTCAATCCCATGGTCGAGACCAAAGGCAGGCTGGGAGATCATACGTTGAAGAGACAGTCACCAGCGTCGAAGCATTGGGCGGAGCTTTTTGATGTCAGTCTGATGTCGTGGCGACAGCGTACTCCAGGGGTGATTGCACTCACGCAAGGCCAACCGTGAGGGCAGCAAGAGCAACGGTGAAGAACTTCATTTTGACTGGAGTTGGTAGAGATGAAAGGTAGTATGGATTGTTGACGACGAGATGTGAGAGTGCAAATGGGGCACGATCCTAGAGCGGAGACTGCAACATATATATATGCATGACCAGCCTCATATGACCGACTCGTCCAGACGACAGTAGGCTCGACCCATGCGGACGTTGCAGTCTGAGCATAGAGTTCGTGGCGAAGAAGCTTGCTTGGCGTGTTCCAGGTTAGAGGATTGCTCGATGAGTGCGCAAGCTTTTGCATCGTCGCCCCTTGACATCACCCCAGCATGCCTCCCATGTCCTCAACTGCAGGACGGCAGAAGTTAGAATGTAGGCGAGGCGTAGTTCAAGTCACAGATCGGATGGCCCAGTTCCTGAACGGCTGCACCCCACAGATCGTTCTCCCCGCAAATCAGCTACCCGCGCTCCCGCCAGGTTTTGGCTGCAAGGCACGCTTCTTCACCCAATCGGCTGCTGATTTAGATTGCACATCTGCGTCCAGATTCACTTCGGTGCGAGATTGAGACGGTCGAAACGGTGCACCCCTCCCTCAAATCTCTCGCCTCTTGTCTGCTTTGGGTGCCGGGCAACGTGCTGAGACGGACCCCCACTCCCACGTAGCATATGGACCGCTTCTGCCGTGCAGCCAGCAGATCTTTCGAAACATCCTACCGTCCTGCCCATCCACTTTGTATGGTACCAAGCAGCTATTAGTGCTTGCCACACACGCTGCTGACCTGCGGCACCGACATCAGGCCGGGGGAGGCGTCGATCAATCTCGTTCCTGGTTCTCTCGGCCGCTTTACTTAGGCGTTTGCGGGGAACTCCGTCTCTCCGGCATGCTTAATTGCTTGCCATCAATGCCGTTGCAGCTAATTCTTCACTTGGACGAGTGTACAGGCAGCTGTTTGGCACCAAAAAGGTAACGGCTGCGCTTCCGGAGCTGTAGGAACGACTGAGGCTCGCGAATGTAGTAAGCTCCGCGCAACCATAACTGTGGGCCGAGCGGTGAAAAGCAGCAGGGCCATCAGTCTATCATGTTTGATCATCATATGATCAACGTTCTATCACCCAGAGACGTCCGCTTAGCACATGTCGTGGGTGCGTGGTATGTTATGCCCTCGTCATCTTGCCAGTTGATGGGACTGCCCGTGAGACATATATTCGTGCACTTACCGTCCAGGAGGTACTCAAGTGGAATGCAATGCGCCAGGAACCAGGTACCAGAATCCAGAAGTGTTCCTGGCGCATCCGTACATCATGGAGAAACCGCATGCGCTGTCACAATAAATTTGTGATATTGTCTGTGCTGCACCTCTGCACATCGCTGACGATCGTTCTCAATCCTGCACTGTAAGATACCATCAAGAGCCCTCCTCCCCATCATGGCACGCCGAGGTGGTCAGATGAACGAGTTTTTGGCGCACAGATGGCCATCTCTGTCAGCCGTGCACGCTCGTGACCTGTCATCGAGGTCTCGAAGCCGTGATCAAGGTTGAGTGAGTGCGCCAACTAGTCACGCCCGCCACGCCCCTACGCCTTGAAAGTGACATGTTGGCCTTGTTGCTAGTGCTATGACCTTGGATTCCCGATCTTTGCAGGGTTGCTTTCGTCAACCGTTGAGTTCTAAGAGATATGTAGATTTGACATGGTGTTGTCAGGTGATGTTGATATATCCAGACTGGTACCCTACAACGTCGTGGTGTGTCTGCCAGACTCAACATATCGCGCTTCCCGAACTCGAGACGATCTAGCCATACACTGCAAAACGTCGTTCGTATTCTTGTCTATGGGCTCGAGTACTTGTACTCATACTGCTCCTTGGCCTGCTCCCCTAACTTGGCAAGCTCAGCCTCTTTCTCTTGGAAGCCGTCCTCGTTCTTCAATCGGTTCTGATACGCCGTGTTGACCAGCTTACTCTCGCTCGGTACGGCCACACCTCTCTGGACTGCGGGACGCGCATTGATGCGCTCCCACCACTTGTGCAGGTTGGGGAACTGGTCGAGCTTGATGCCCGCGAACGATGCCACGTTCACCCATGAGAAGTTGGCGATGTCCGCGATCGAGTACTTGTCTCCGACCAGATACGTGTTGTCTTTGAGGCGAGCATCGAGGATGCCGTACAGACGCTCCGTCTCGCCGATGTAGCGCTGCGTCGGGTAAGGGATACGTTCTTTGGCGAGGCGGTAAAAGCTGGAAGCAGTCACACGGGGTCAGCGGAGATCTGGAATGCCTCTCGAAGGGCTGGATGAAGTCACATACTGGTTGGCCTGTCCTTGCATTGGTCCCAGCCCGCCATGCTGCCATGCCACCCACTGCTCACACAGCGAGAGCTCGGGGTCTTTGACGAAGGAGAACTTGTGCTCCGGATCGAAGTTTCGAGTCAGGTAGGTGAGGATCGCAGCGCCTTCCATGATTCCCAATCCGCCGTTGTCATGGTCGACCAGTACTGGGATTCTGCCATTGGGTCCTTTCTCAGTGAACCATGGCTCTTTCTGAAGCAACTTGTCAATACTGATGTAGTATCTATGCCAAGGTAGGTGCAGTGACTGACTTGGATGTTCTCGCTGATGTTGATGCTCTGGAAGACGTAGTCGGGCTTGCCGTATGCTTCCTTGAGCTCTTCAAGGATGATCGAAGCCTTGTGGCCTGGAGGTGCTGTCAGCCTGGGCCTTCCTTGCTTAACCCGCGTAGAATCACTCACCATTGGGGGTACCGAACGTCAGCAGCTCGAGCCCCTTGCTCGCGATCAATCCGGTAGGTCTGGACATGGTGATGGGATCGTTTGGTTATTCAGAAAGCTTTGCGATTGTAGTCGAAGCTTGCGTTGACGAGGTTGAATGACAAAGTTGCAAAGAGAAACACCAGATACCTTTATATGTCTAGCATGTAGCTTCACCTCAGAGCCGGACCTGGAGAGGAACGGATGTGACGATGATGTCGTCGTTTTCTACATACAAGACCCGTAGAGGTTTTAAATTGAAACAAGGTGGGGGCTTCTGATGTCGCAATAACTTACGCTCTGTCGAACAAATCCTGGAGTCGACTACTCCTACTATCGATTCAAAGGTCCATTGATCTCGTTAGTAGAGGCCGCCCTTCGTCCTCTACCTGAGAATAGTTACCTGGAAGCGCACATATTCTCATACCTATGTATGTAGCCTTAACTCGGTCAAGCGGGGCGTAGGTACAGAAAACTGGTACCCATCACCCACGCGTCATTGCACATGCTCCACCATGAAACCTGGCCGCTTCACGCCTCCGAGTGGCCCGCGATATCATGAGAATGTGTGGCAGTGTTCACCACGGACAGACCTTGTAGTATTCACGTTTGATTGCCAGCCTTGTTCGATCTTTCTTCCGCTCTAGCATTTCTCCAGCCTTATTCTCCCTGTCTTCTATATGTGATAGCAGAGCCCACATATGGAACTCTAAAAGCAAAAACCCAACATCCAACATTCTTGAGAAATGTCCAATCATCGCACCTACGAGCGCGACGACTCGCGCTCTCCCGAGCCCCGCCAGTCACGACGGCACTCTTTCTCCAGCTCCTCATCCTCACTCTACTCCTCGGAAGACGATCGCTCCCACTCCTACCATCGCCAACGTCCGCGTCCCTCGCGCGCGTACTCCTCACGCAGCTCGACCCACAGCGCGCGCGCGGACGGGAAATCGCACAACTTCGGCACTGTCTCGATCGCGCTGGCGCTGCTGATCGCGGGCGCGCTGCAGTTCTGGTCGCACAAGAGTGCTGCGAAGGAGGAGCGCGCGTATCAGCGGGAGAAGCGGAGGGGGTTTGAGAAGGCCAAGGCGAAGAGGAGGCGGGAGGAGGAGAAGAGGGAAAGGCAGAGGGAGGTGGATGAGGAGCGGAGGAGTGCGGCGGGGAGTGAGGTGAAGAGAATTGCGTATGGGGGAGAGAAAGAGGGGAGGGAGCGGAGTCGAGTTGCGGTGGAGAGGAGGTTAGAAGGCCCGGCGAATGGGGACGATGGTGATGGTGATGGTGGGTATGAGCAGAAGCCGAGCCGGGCTGATCGGGCTGAGCGACGGAGGGCGAGGACGTAGAGAAGTGCAGCGTGCGACAACGTCTACAAACACTTAACGTTCGGAAAAGCTATCGCCATTTGGGGTGTTCATCAATGGACGATTATTCGTGGAATTTGGGAGGTCGAAAACTACTACTTCATGTCATGATAATCACGATGAAATGGAGATGAGATGCACGACATTTGAATGATCGAACCGATCGATTAGAAATTAATACCTAAGTTCGAGGCCCATGGCAATCTCGAGAACCAGGTCTCTATATGTCGTGTCTTTATGGTCGTACGCCCAGACCGGACGCCTTTCCCCCGTTCAACATCCCACACGATACGCTTAGATCAGAGCGACGGCACCACCGATGAGGCCGGCGGCGGCGGACCAGCCCATCCAGGAGAGCTGAGCAGCGCCGTTGTAGACTGGTGGGGCGACGGTGGGGCTCGGCGAGGAAGACGAAGACCAGGTGGAGGAGTACGAGACAGGAGCAGTGCCGGTGGGTGCGACGCCAGTTGGGCCGACGGAGACGGGAGCGGTACCAGTTGGGATCGGGGCAGTGCCGGGGGCCTTGCCGGTGGAGAAGACACCAGTCGACCAGGCGGAAGAGCTGGAGTAGGCAGTCGGGGTGGGAGCGGCAGAGGAGGAAGAGGTGGAGGTGCTGCTCCAGCCCTCAACAGAGGAGGTGGACCAGGATCCGGCAGGTGGACCGTAACCAGCAGGGCCGTAGCCAGCGGGGCCGTAGCTGGAAAGGTTGTCAGTTACAGCTCGATTTCTGAAGTCAGACGCAGCGCGGGCGCGACCGGAGGAACGTACCCAGGAGTGGCGGAGACGGCGACAGCCGCGGCGAGAAGGACAACTGCAGAGGTCTTCATTTTGACGGTCGGATTTGGTAAGAGTGTTGGCGGTAAAGACTTGTGTTGGCACGAGGCGAGAGCTGGATAGAGCGAGTGTGAGTGTTGAGAGCGGATGCAAAGGAAGCAGGAACAAGAATCAGCAAGACACCGGGCACGACGAGCTGGTTATATTATGACGGCAACTGTCAGCCCTTTTCCGCAGATGATCGGCTCCAGCCAATTGGTGAGAAAGTTAGAAGATTGCTTGAGCAGTTGTGCATCTCGTAAAGTTCAGGCTGGCGTAACGGCTGGAGCCCATCCCGGTTCCTGGTTCCTGAATGGTGCAATCTCACGTCGCGATTTCATATGACAAGGACGAGATAGGAGAGGCTGGGCGCAGGATGCCGGCTCGGTCTCGGCACGGTCATGCGTTGCTGTGGGACCGACGTCGTCGCAGGCCTGTTTTTAGACCCTCGCCACCACAACCTGCATCCTTGCACGTATTTGCCGTCGCGGTTTCATTTTGCTCGCACAATGCCTACACTTCTCGTATGTTGCTTACGAGGGTTGCAATAAACGGACTGCACTGCCATTTTGCAGCCGCAATGTGACGCCTTCGCCTACTCGCCATGCCGCCTCTAACAGTAGCTTTCCCCCAACCAACGTGTCTCATTCCGGATCGTGCGGAGGATTCGCCGGTCTCGTCACTTCGCTCGTTGCGCACGGATGCGGCCTGACTGTTTCCTGCAGCTATGCCGTCCAGCCGTTGAGAAAGGCTTTCAGCCAGAACGCACTCTCCTCAGCCAATTAATCTCCCTCGAGACCAGTCAATCGTTGATTTCCCGTAACTCGATCTGGGAAGCAGACACACGAGAAGACTATGTTCATATTGCGGTCGCGTGTCTCGCGATCATGACCATGGCGATAGGCAGAGCTCGGAATGAGAAGATGATGTGCTGTTGATCACTCGCCACACACGCAATGTTCAGATGCGGAAAGGTGTGCTGGGCGATGCTACAGTAGCGCTGACTGGTCACAGGCCCTGCAATTGTTGGCTGGCGAGGCATGCGAGGCTGGCTGCTCCCTGGCTGTTCCCCAGCTCATTGCGATCGGCCTGGACCAAGAGAGCTCTTATGCGTGAACTGCAAAGATACATGCCCACGCGAGATTGCATGCTCTACCGGCGACTGGTACAAACGTTTCATACTCGAACGCTTGCTCGCCAACCGTGGTGCAATTGCCGGCGGATAGCGAACATGAAACGCTTGGACATGAGCCTTCATCGGTGGCAACGGCCTTCCGCAAAGTTCAGGAAAGCAAGAAAGTTCCACGCGTGCATGGCTGGTTTTATGCATCTCCTCGGCTTCTTGGCGTCGGGTGGGCTCTTTCTGGACATGACCCCAGGCGTGTGGGCTGTTCGGTATCCTTGTGCGCCACCACGCTTTCAAGCCACCAACACGTTGTTGGCTGAAGTATCAGGATCACCGCACATGATTGAGACCAGACCTCGATTTTTTCATCCCAACTTCAAGTCAAAGCACGACGCCATTTTAGGAAAAAGTTGTGACTCGCCGCTGTTGCGAACGGGCACACGGGCCACCGGATCACGTAGTGTTTTGATCCGGCCGAGAATGACTTCACTGGCAACGTTATCGCGCAAGCATCGTCGAGAAACTCCGAATGCTCGGGTCGATCCTCTGTTTTCATGATGACTAGATCAGTCGCGTTTTGAAAGAGATTGAAAGAGATAGAAAAGATTGCACCGATCGAGATCAGTCTGCCGCCGCGATGCGTCGCAAGCGGTGAGTTGTGATGTGTAGATCTTCAGAGATCATTACCGTGCTGCAATCGTATTTGCCTCGTATCGTTCGTTTTTGGCAACGACCAGTGCTTCATCGCGATGACGCGTGACAATCTGAGTTGTACTTTGCGAGCGGAATTCCAGATACGTTCGCGCTACGATCGCATTCTGTTCGCGACTATACATCACTAACCAAGAATACCATGGTAGCGATATCTGCATACTACCACCAACAATAATCACAGCTGATGTAATTTGGCATTTGCGCATGAGTACCAAAGAGCCGGTCCATCAAAGATACTGAGATGGCACCAGTGCCATTCGACTTCTGATCTTGCCATGATGCAGATCGTCCAGGACTTCGACAAAATCCTCCAGTGGACGTGTCTCTACCTGTGGACGAAGCTTCCCTGTTGCAACCATGGCCAGTCCTTCCTCCACATCCTGTTTGACACCGCCGAATGAGAAGAGGACTGTGATGTGTTTGGCGACGCATAGGACATTGGTCACGGTAAGTTGGGGCGCAAGCAAGCCAATGCTGAGAACACGTCCACCAAATCGCACTGTGATGCATTGTAAGTCCAGCTACTGGAGTTGGTCGGCGAGGGCACTTACCAATTGCTTGCGCATCACCAAATGTCTGCTCCATTCCTGCGAAGTCAGCCACCACATCGATCTGGTTTTCCAGGCCATTGTCCTTGATCCACTCGGGCACCTTGCTGCCTACTGGCACAACATCCTCAGGCGCAACACCAAACTCGACAGCAGCATCAAGGGCCGATTGTCTGACGTCGGATACGAAGACACGAGCCCCTTGCGCGAGGGCGATTTGGATGGCGTTGAATCCTAGTCCGCCGAGACCGAAGATGAATACCAGCTCGCCTGCCTTGACAGCTGCGCGACGCACGATTCCATGATACGCAGTCATGATGGCATCGGAGGATACAGCTCCAACTTCCGGGCTTACACCTACAAAATGAGGTGTCAGTCTCTTGCCTCGATGCAATCGCGAGGAATTGAAGCGCGTACTCTTTGGAAGGTGGACCAGGGACCGCGCATTGTAGATGGCAATGTACGGTGCCAGTGACCCATCTGTTCCCAGCCCGTACTGTCGCGCCCGCTGGCACAGTTGCGCGAGATTGTCATTGCATGCTCGGCAGTCCTGCTCTGCACATCCAGGAGCAATGTTGACCACGACTCTGTCTCCCTACATTAAGGAGTCAGTGCGTGGAAAGCAATCCTCAGATCCAGCGCCACATACAATTTTGAACTCGCTGGTGCTAACTTGCTCGCCCTTTTGGACTATCTCGCCGCACCCTTCATGGCCCTAGTACTCAGCGTCAGTCCTTTGCTCATCGGTGAAGCTCGTTCCATGAAGCCCCTTCCCCAACTTACCAGTATGTATTGATCTTGCCACCCCGGCCTCTTTTGTAAGGTCTGGAGAAGCCCATAGTCGCTGTGACATACTGCTCCGAAAGACTCATGTTAGAGTCAGTCCATGAGAGAGGAGGAAAGGATAAGACCATACCTCCTGCCGCCAGCACTTTGACCAGGTATCCCATAGCGGGACAAGTGGGTATTGGTACTTCGTCGTAGAACTGCAGTGGTGGGTCTCATTAGTGACACATGTTGTAGAAAATCAAGATATTATATTGCCATGCTATCATCCAAAACAATATGAAAGCGACGGCAGTGGTAGTACTCGCCATCATGGCAGAGAACCAATGGAAGCTATACAGGTGTACCTACCGCAGTGGTCGAATCATGATGCTTGCGCCACGCCTTCATCGTCTTGCCGGAGTCTGCACTCATGTTCGTTTGCGTTTTTCGTAATGTTCCCACTCGGTGTTTCGTACACGCGACGAATTTGGCAAAGCAGAATTGAATTTGAGGGGTTTTGTTCGTCATATATGAGATTCTCAGCTCAGCTAGGCAGATACTGTACCTGAGAAAGAGTGATGTCGTCTGATCAATGGGTGCCCCGCCGCTTAAACCGGCAACCGCTTCATTGGCGTTCTATGCACCGTTAGTCGTAAATGTACATGAACTCTAGGTAGATCTAGTTCGCGTTGGTACATGTATATTCACACGAAGGAGCTGATATTGTCTACATGATTACTTGATGAAAGAAGTGAAACGCACTCGAACGGGCGCGGTAGAGTGTTATCCAGTCTGCAAAGATGGTTCCAGGAAAAACAAAAACAGAAGTCAACAGGCCGTCAATCATGAGCTGCTATGAAACGGACACACAAGGTGCCAATCTCAAGCTTACGTTGTCGCAGATTTCGCACATACAAAGGAGACGTATCGAAAGCAATGGATGGAAGATATTCAGCGCACAGCCTCATCTTCGGAGCTCGTGTCACTGTCTTGAATTCGTGATCCGCGCGATGCTTGAGCTGGTGGTCGACGAAGAGCTTGTCTGAGCGCGGCGGTCGGTGGCGAGGCGGTGTATTGACCTTGAGACATGGATCGATAAGGCAGGCTGGTTGAATGATCTGTACCAGCACTTGTAGAAGTCATTCGGTATGACGACCCAGTAGGCGCACGCGAACGAGTCGCAGACGTGCTTACACTTGCCGTCCTGCTGATGGAGGAAGCGCCAGGAATTGGGATCGGTCGTGTATATGAAGACGTACTGCCAGTCGACGCTGCAGGAGGTGCCTCACGTGGCTGGCGTGCTTGAGCTGGTTGTGCGCGTGGCGACCGTCTGTGATTCCAAACGGCATCGAACTGGGCCTTGAGCAGTTCTGGTGCGACACACATGCCAAAGCTCTTCACCTTGACGTTGTGCTCGACCGTGTAAACCTTGCCGAAGTTAACCCTGGACTCCGCGTGCAGTGAATCCCCGTGTGTGAATGGGTCGACCCTGATCGGGTCCAGCATGCCCTGTTCACCTCGTTGGGGCATTTCGGAGGCGAGTGGTTGCGGGACGACGCGATCTCCTCTCCTGCCCGTGTAAATGATGGCATGCTCGGACTTGACTGTATGGGGTTTCGAGACGCCCTGCCAGCCATAGGTCAAAATTGGTCTGTAAATAATCATTAGCCGTGCGGACAGGTGTGAATTACCTGCATTCTCACTCACATCGCTGCGCATGAGTTGGTACCCTCACGGACCACCACAAACCGACGAATCTTGTGATGTATCGGTTCGGAGAAGAGCCCATGCGTCACTTCCGAGTAATTGGTGTTGTCAACATTCCCAGCAGGTTCCGGCCAGAGTACCAGGAAGACCTGTGCTAACGTCAGCCCGTATACACTCTGATGACAAAGAATGCAGGTATGATGTGTTTCTTACCTTGCCAATCCGGAAGAAGTGATGTGGATCATCACGCTTCTTGTATGCTGCGGCTTGTCAACTCAATGCAACTTACTCCTCAAAGCTGTCAATCATGGCTTACTCGAGTCGAGCAGCTCGGAGCTCCGGGGCGTTTCAAACAATTTCTTATAGGCGGTGTATGCTGCTGACTCGGCGATCAAGTGTTGTGGGCCACTAGCCGAGCGAATCGCAACGCCGTTGCGGTCGGTATACGCAAACACGTTCCAATACCGCGCATCTGGCGCTGACTGATGCTGATTGGATGGCCCATTGGAGGAGTGTGGGAATACAGGCTGTGCTCGTGGTGTTGCGTCCGGATCACCATATTGCGTGTACGGAGTTCTGTCCGTAAAGAATTCAATATGTCAGAACAGCTCGATCTTTGGATTGTCACCGGCAAGTAGTCACTGCTCTTCCATACATACCTTGGGGTCTGAGCGATGCTTTGAGGTGAGGTCGTTAGCCGGGGTTGGGCTGGACCCCAGTGCTGTCTGTGGCCGTTCTCGTACTCCCAATAGAAGCAACCGTTGTCCTCAACAACCTGGTAGTACGCTCCAGTCTGGCCATTCTGAAACCACTGCCCTGTCAGAGTCCGCGGATCGTTCAGGTCGAGTACCATCGGTTTTGCTACTGGCGTCGTGTCCTGTTATGATACCAGGAAACGACATGTACCTCCAACATCAAGGACACCACTTTAAATGTCGAGGCCGCGAATCATCGTGCAGTTATATCGAGTCGCTCTATGATATGCGGCTCTGCGAGTGTCACAAGCAATAGTGTGCCACGTCCGACTTCACCGGAGGTCGCGAAAGTGGTAGGGTACATGGATTACAGCCTGGTCCTTGGTGGTGTATGTCATCTGGCTTTGATTGGGCATTGCGAAGCTGAGGTGGCTTCAAGAGACGGGATGAGTACCGCCACCTAATGGCAGTATGGCATGCATCCTTCATCCTTGAGTACTGAGGTGCAGTGTGATGCACGAAATGAGGTGCTGCTGATCGTATGATGGATTCCCTGCATCTGGGAAGGGGGTGTCGCTTCACCGGTCAGTGTGCACGAGCTTGGCACATGTATAGGTATCTCCGATAAGCAGAAACCAACCCATGGCAGGACTGCACTCAGGCCCGAGCTGCAGGATCTCACACTCGTTTCCAGTATTTGTGCGACATCGACCCTGAAGTACCTGGACACCTCATGATTTTCGCCCAGCGCAGCTTCATGTCACTAACATACCTTATTGAGACGCGCTTGACGCGCAAACAGCGGCGTTTCTGGGCCACCATATCATCACAGCCGCTGATGTGACCTGCCATTGTAACCTCAAGATGACCAGAGATCGACCGTGGACACGCAAATCAACGTCACCCTTCCTGTCGCGCCAGCGGGTGGGTGACAACCTACGCAAGTTCTCTCGCTCGGTCGCCTGTCTGGCGTTCAATCCCAACGAGAGGAAAGAGTCTGGAGATGAAGGGAAACCAAAATTACACTACTCTCACTCCGAGCCTTTACCTCGTTCCGTTCCTCTCGGCTCTTCCAGGCGTACAGCACGCGATGTTGGGGTGCAGCATGATGCCCCGCTGTCGCGTAAGACTCCAGATCGTACCAAGGAAGAAGTCGTCGCAATCTGCGAAGCCCATCGAAGCCTTGTCAATGCACGACGCCACCTCGCCGAGGACCAGGTTCAGATGCAATTGGAGATGAGCAATGTCGATAGCGCACTTCGATTCATTGGCGAGTCTCAGCATGCGTTTCTCGATTTCATCGCACGCAGCAATCCATCCTGGGAGCCCGTCTCAGAACTGACCAGGATTTTCGAACAATTACAGGTCGACAATGATACTTTTCGATCGAATCATGAAGCCTGGAGACAAGCGGCGATAGAATATCACGAAACGACTGCAGAAGTGGCACATCACGATCGCGCATTCATTACTCACGTCGAAGGTTACGTATCCAAGCAACCTGGGCTCCCGGGCATGCCTGCTGAACTTGGAGCACTGGAGGAAGATCGAGGCAAACAAAGGGCCTCTGGGATCAGATCGCAGCTACTGGACGACTTCCACGATCAGAGAGGGAAGGTCTCGATGCTCGAAGGACGAGTGTCCGAGCTTGAAGAGGACTATCAGGAGGAACTCGCGACTCGGGACCTCTTGGAAGATCAGGGCCATGTCTATGACCAGTCCCGCGAAGACTTCATACTGGATTACTCCGCGGCCCTCGACCGGACCCGCCGTGAACTAGACGATGCTAAGTCTCATCTCACGCGACTGGAACGGAAGTGCCGCGACGAGAACCTGGACATGTCCGAGATCAGAAGGATGTCGTCTGATGGCGAACCTTTTGTACAGACTGCTTCTCCTCGTGTTCTTCCCAGAGAGCAGATATACAGCCCAGCATCCACACTCATTCGGCCACGCCTAACACCAGCCTTCGTTGCGGCCGACGTGGCAAGCACATATATGGTGGCCGACGATCTCGAAACCAGAAGCCATCAGAGCATCAAGAAGGCCGATGGATCACCGACACAAATCGATCGATGGGTCCAGAACATACCATCTCGACTCGGCTCGAGCCAACACTCGACGCACGCTGAGGACGACTCGCCACCCACGACTGGTTCAACAAACCACAACTACTCTGACCGAGAAGACCGATGACCGAACGCTTCTGTATTTCCAATTTTGATGAATGCAGTCAAACCGTGTTTCGAGCGTTCGCCAGCCTATGATCTGGAAATGCGCCGCTTTTCGTTGTTTAAATATACCACAATACTGTGACCGTAGCGACATTGGGAAGACTCTTGTGCGTGGCATGTCATGAACTGACATGTCAGCCATTTCCTTACCTTTTTGATTAAGCTTTGCTGATCCAACTAACGAACTGACGGCCTGAATAGCTAACCATATACATATGTATTATATCTTATACAACTCTGCACGATCCATCCCGTGACACTGAAGACACAATTCTTCGTTCAGTATGGATACGGTCTTCTAAAGCTAGCAGAGCACCGTCATGGAGACACCACCAAACCTACAAGCAAACGTCTTGATTTGACATCACGCCACGATATCCCGGTTGACATGTGAAATGCCGTGGCAGATTTGAACTAAGCCATGTACATCCATGAGGCTTGTCACACTGACCTGGGTATTACAGCTACATATGCATATTATGACGATGTCCTTACTGATGTATCTATATCTACTGCAGTAGATGCGATCACATGCAATACTGTTGCAGCTATGTGGACATGTATGCGTGTGGCACCCACATGCAATATGCAAGGCTGTCAAGCCACCTGTACGGCAGCACAACGTGGTACCACACATCCTTCCTCGACAACCTTGCCGACGTCCTCGGCATAATGTTGGAGGTGCCTCCAGGCTTTGAAATCTTGATACCCACATATATATTGGATGACATGATCGACCTAGGATATTGAAGACTCATCATGTACTTCGTCGATCTCCTCACGTAAAGTCCATGGAGATGTGATCCAGCCACGACCACGACTAACTTTGGTCAGATGTGGAGCATGAGCGAATGCTCTGTAGTGAAAAAAAGAAGACGCAACCCTTTAACCTGAAGCCTTGTGATGTGGCAGATCGATCGTCGATACTGGGTCGACAAGGCTGGCATTCGGAAAGAGGTAAGATCTATGCTGATACTGCATGCAGCTGGGGATCTCGTTACTGACAGCGGTACTTGCTCTTCACCGGTCGAAATGCAAGCTGCACGAGCTCACCTGGGAAGTCAAAGAGCTGCATTGGCCGTAGCTTTTCAAGTTGATCGGACGCACGGTGCTGGATGTAACAGAGTCACTGGTTTGAGCCGAGCCATCGTTCCCGGATGTATGGTCCCGGCTCTCGACATGAAGTCAAGCTCATACAACATATATATCAGACAACCATAGGATGCGTCACACCACCGAATGTGTGGTCCCTGTTTGGGTACTGGGAGATCTTGGCATCTACCTGCTGTACCTCTGGCCAGTAGAAGTGGACGGCTCGATTACGCTGCCTGTATACATCATGCAGGAGTAACCCGATCGTAGTCAGTGAATGGTACACTGAATCCTCCTTGTAACGTCATGCATCGCATACGTGATGGTGTCGTAGCCGACCCTCAGGGACATGTCGCCGTACAGCTACCATTCTGGGCACTCGGGCAGCATGCGTCACGGTCGACCCTGCAACAAAAGCAGTTGTAGAGTCGTCCCAAACAAGCTGTGACAAGTAGTACTACGTCTGAGCCCATATGCTGTTGCCATGGAACCAGGCATCGGGTGCCGACTACAGTGTGGCATGGTCGTACCAGTTGTGAGCTGACAGAGATGCAGCCTTTGTTGATCCGCTCAACGACAAGGACACGATCATAATCCCATCCTCCATTTTTCTCGTTCGGCCATGCTTGGCCTGGCGTTGTAGAAGTATGTGTAGTATACCTATATACAGTGCGTCAATCTGGCTCCACATCAACATTCACCTGGTCAACCGGATCTCCGACGTAGCAACGTGGTCCTTCTGGAATGTCCTGAAGCCATCTATCGATGGCCAAGTTCTCAGTGATGTGCGTAGCAGCGGGCGCTCGTTTACCACCGACTGCGATACCCTGCGAAACTGCCCACGCGTCGAGCCTTTTGACATCCTGCTCCGTATTGCTCTGCTGAGCACCGAGCGACTCTTGATCATCTACAGGAGTTGCCCCAGCCCCCGAAGCACTCGTGTCTGATTCTTCAGCGACTAAATTCATGTCAAGCTCAATCTTATGACCCGCCTTCCGACATAGCTCCTCGAGACGTTCCACATCTGCTTCTGCTTCTCGCAGCTGGTGGTTGATCTCCTCTTTTCTTCGGTAGTACTCGCGCTCGAACTCTTCATCCGTCTCGCCAGGAAGTTGCTCCTGATCTGCAAGGAAGCCTCTTTGCACCTTGTCTTCGTGGTACTGGTAATCTAATTCCAACAATCTTTCAGAATGAATCCCCACATCTCCTTTTCGATCGTACAATTCTGCTAAGAGCGGAGGCGTATCAGTCGTGGAATCGCCAGCCAGAGACGCATCACGGCTGACATGTCTGATTGCTTCGTCGCTGATACCTAAGGTGGAGCCAATAGTTTGAACAATACTGGCGAAGCTCTCCTCACTGCTATTGAGGTTATACTCAAGATTACTTAGGCGGTCACGCACTTGTTTAGTGGTACACCGTTGAGCATCGTATGAAGTAGCATCTGCCAGCCAGCGGTCACTAAGGGTCGCAATGTTCTTTTGCTGTGTCGCCCAGTTCTCCAAAAAACTGGCTTCACGCATCGCATCCATTAATTCGCCCAGAGATTCTCTTGCAAACGTTTCACTTTGTTCTTCCTTGGACTCCTCGAACCGTAACAAGGTCCGACATTGAAGGACGCTATCACGAAGTTCTTGCAGTTTGTGGGAGCTCTTGGCGAATAATCGTATTTGATCGCTCGATGGAATCCGTGCTGATACGGTCTCTGTTGTCTGCAGCTGTAGTTCCAGCTGCGATGGCCCCAGCGAAGGTAATTGAGTTACAGCATCAACCGCATCCCTCGCACCGATCGATGTCGGGTTGACGTGCAGATCTGGATAATGGTCAATCTCCGAGAACTCGACACCTTCAAGAAATTCGCCATTCGTTTTCGAGCTTTTGTCGGCTTGATCCTGGGCTGCACTCCCAGCACAAGAGGTGTTGCTTGATATCTTCGTGGTGGTCACATCGTTTGTGGAGACCGTACGCTCAATGGTACTTGTGTCATGATCGCGCGACTCGCCGTCACCTCTTGAGTCACACGATAATTTGCGCGCATTTTGTTGTGGCCGCTGCCCGCTTTCCAGTGGGGGTTCGGTTGGTGAAACACCAAGCTGACGCTGCTTCCAATTGAAGCTCATCTGCCAAAGATGAATGTTTCTATGTGGTTGTATTAGCTGGAGAACAAAGCGCAAGAGGTTAAGAGATGAGTGGAGACCTTGACTGCGGTGAATTGTATCGATCACAGACACTGGCTCATGATGGAGTATTGTAGTGACCTATGTGGGACCTTCCACGCTGTTTGCGTTGCGCGAGAGTCGTCCCAAATCACATGAGTGCTTGCGCGAGTCTGCTTAGCGAACAGAGTTTACCATAGAAATTTTCTGTATAGTATCAGCTAGGTCATTATATATTGCGCCGAACGATAGAAGAACGATGCAGCACACATGAATGAGGCCGCTTAATCGCCTCAGCCTCGTGGACCGAAGTGTGGGTGTCATGGCTTGAGTAAACCACATCACACTACCCAATTCATAGTTGGCTTACTAAGTATGCACGGGCCAGAACTATGAATGGAGCCAGCAGAGGATCGTGCTGCCTGCCTCAACTACTATTTCCTTACAAGACTTGCATCGAAACAAAGGCATTCTATAACGCCTATATGATTCAGCTGCAACCACGTTTCATTTCTACGAAGATTTGAACCTCTCGGTGGGTATCATTTGTTCATGCAGGGGTCATAGTCACATATGTGAAGAGCAGAAGACAAATGATTGGACATCATCAAGCCATCAGAAATCGCGAAGTTCTCCTTGAAGTGGCGTTCTCTAAATCCAGGAGATGACTGCTTTACGTATGGTATCGCCTGCCAGTCATAAGGATGCCGTTGGGTGACTCATACGCAGTCTTCGTTCAAGGCTGCCACGAGGAGGCTCTTTGGTTTGCCACTATCTGTTGTCGGTTGGGTCGCACCATTCTGGTGGTCCAGCGGGACGACCATGATCTAACACGAGTCAAGGCGACGAGAGAGCGATGTGGATGTTGTCTGGGACACACGTTACTGACCTTGGTACAGAAGTGTGGGCTGTGCTTCGGACTCCGTAGCTGTTGGTTAGCAGTTGAATATGTTGCCAATACCAGTGTGTGGTACATTTCGACCATGGTAGGTACCATGATGGGTCGTGAAATAGAATCTACTTTGGCCAGAGCTCGCCACGGTGCGTATTCCGGGTGGATCTTGGTATTCGAGTACTCTCGCCCGTATGGTGAGCCACCTAGGATCTCTCATCGATACATTGAGGTACGGTCGAATTCGGTGCCGATGCGGAAGGTAAAGCATAATCTGATTTTGTCGACGCCCATGAGACTGTTCGAAGCATGAAGCAATATATTCGTCGAGGACAGAATACGACGCTGCAGTTCGCGCAAGATATGTAAGCTTGATTCTCAGGAGTCGATTGGCCGGCATTACATGATCGTTTTGCTTTCACCGTGTTATACCGCATCTGCTAGCGACCAGGCACATCATCTCTAAGTACATAGACGGGTTTGCAACCATCTGATGCCATATTGGTGTTATACAAGCATCTGTAAAGTCCCGAAGATCAGCCAGGCTTGTTTGTAGCAACGGAGTATGTACTCACGAACCACAGCCCGGTCGAAGGCCCCAGAGTGCTGATGTTGAGTTATACGTTTCACCGCATGGACGAAACATGGAACCTAGGTCGACGGTGTGCCGGCTCTGCCCGTAGCTGAAGGTAGAGTAGACTGCATGCTTCTGGGCCATTGCGCAGACTATATTCCAGGAGCTTGTACTGCCGAGACTTTAGATCGCTAATGGAAATCATGAGGCGAACCTCATGGTGGGCTAGCAGTCTCTCGATTGGCGTGCTTTGCAGACCGGTGATGGCTGCAGCTATGAACCTCTACCCCACGCCTCGAAAGACTTACAGTCACGCGCTTCTTGGGCGCCTTCGATCAATATTCATATGAGCTTGCGCTCATCGACGAACATTATTATCGTCGATGCAGTGGAGGGAAATGTCGCAAGATTCTGCACATGTTTCGCCTAACTGGATCTGGGATGCCGAGAGCCAGTCTCATTGCTGGTATGATCATCAACACGACCAGTTGGTATGGCACAATGGATCCAGAACGCCACGGCCCCCGCACATACCGATTCATTTCTTGTTGAATCCGCCATCTTCAGTGTCGAGGTAACATCAAGCTGGTCAGCTATGGATGGCAGTGCGCTGATACAAGATATTTTCTACAAAGCCAGCCTCACACCCCGAGCAGCGAGTCTGTTCCCAAGAACAATCACCATCGGTGGCTACGCACACCTTCTGTGAGCAGCGCTGCCCCAATGCTCGCACAAAACCAAGCCTCCAACTACACATATAATCATAATGCAATTGTGCGAGACTTCCTACCTGCAGCTTTCGCACCATTGTCTCTACAGAATAGCAATAGCTCAACATTATGTGAGTCGCAATCCGTGTCCAGCGGAAATGTGGCCGACTATTACGACTCTACAGCTGTTCCCCGTGGTTCCGTTCAGCTATGTCCAGGAGAGAATATGACCGAACTGCAGCCCGGTCACCGCGGTACACAAGACAATGAGTATTTGCAGAGGGACCCTAATAGGGTCGAAAAGCTCGATCCAAGTAAGCGTCATGTCTAGCGGATATTGGCGATGAAATTGACCATGCTCAGCATTCAAACGTCCCAAGAGACCAAAGCACTTCTTTGTGGAAGGAAAGGTTCGTACAGCGAAGATGGCAAGCGCGCATTTTGCTTACGATTGAATAACTTAGGTATTCTTAATATGCTGGATCGAGCCAGCTGCGGAGCCGAAACGGAGCGATATCACGGGTGTGACATCCACCCCGAGCGTCGAGTACACCAAAAATCGTTACGGGGAGCCAGTTTACTCCAAAGTGAGGCGGTTCGTTGTGATCAGAGAGGGTGATCTGTTCTGTACTGCCCTGTGAGTTCTGCTTTTGATCGTACGCGACCTATGATAGTGTCCAAACTGATCAAAGTCGAAGACCCATCCTGACATACAATGGGAAAGGCGTTGCCAGCAAGAAGGCGAGAAAGTCTGATCACGCAATCATTTACGCAGGTCGAGAGCCACCTCTGGCAGGTTCTGAGGAAGCTGCAGTACGCGGAGAGCAAGGCATGCGGCCATACGCGATACGTATCGATCCGGACAGCAAGACTGACAAGCTAGATGACATGTCTCGCATCGACTTTGGAAAACCTCACACCATCCATCATAATTTGAAGGTGAAAAGCTTTGGAAAAGTCAATCGCGCTTCGATGCAGCATCTGAAATTCCAATTCCAGCAAGTATGGGAAGATGGAAATGGCAAGCAAGCTCCAGGGACATCACTCAACACCACTGTCCACCCGATGGCCAGCATTCCACACTTGCCACTCTTTGAAGATATGTGGATCATTGCTTATGATGCCTTGATTAGCAAAGGCTACGCACCTCTGCAGGCAAGACATTTTCTCCAAAAAGCACATTTAGATGAAAATGCGACGGCCGATCAGCAAATAAGCCCTGAAGCCCGCAATTCGATCTCCAGTGAGGAGGGAGACATGGACAAAATGCACGAAATGGGCGATGTGGTTTGGGAAGAGCAAGGATCCCGCATGAGCGCTCGACGTGTCAATGAAGCCTCTTGAATTGAACACATTTCGTATCGATTCTTGTTGACTTCTTGCCAAGTCTTGTAAGGCATGGATTTGCTATGAGCTGCGCTTTGTACGTCGTGTCATCGCTTCTGTCACGGTCAAGCCAATGCGAAGCTAGCCGGCACATCTTGACGTCCTTCCGAAACATGTAAGAACAAACTGTACGATCACCGAAGTGCTGGCTGCATGCGAAACAACATGGGCGATATCATCTGGCTTAGTGCAAGAAATGCCAGCACATCACCCGTGTCTAAATCAGGAGCTCACGCCAGTACGATTGGTCACCATCCACCCGATAACAATCGGCCACGTCCGATATGGAGCTGGCCGCCGTATCTCTTAGCGCAAGGCAAACAGTGCAGAGAGTCAGTCACATGAGGACATTGGTGGCCGTCATTGGTTGTGTGAGCAGCAGGCAACGATATGGCTTGCGCTTTCCGCCCCGTACAGCACATCGTTCTACATTCTACTCCGCATCTCTGATCCTTAAGACATCGCTGTTTCTTCCATACTCGAGGAGCTTCACGTTGCCCTGGTGTCACGACGTTGAATCTTGGACGTACAATCATGTATTACTAACAGTGCTCGGTCATCTCACTAGCTCATCGGGCTCCTACTACCGATCCTGTAGGTTCCGAACCTTCTGATGTGGATATGGCGGCGCCATTTACAAATCATGCTCGAGAACGCTCAAGACGCGCGCAGCAAAATCTAGAACCAACCCCCTCTAGCTATATCAACTGGGGCACGGCGAACCCTCTCATCCCGACAGCGGGCGCATCCTTTACCACCAATAGCAGGTGGTATTCTTCAAACCCAGGTCTGACACTGAGGGCCAAAGACCAGGTCGGCTGTGGTACCATTGAACTGCCGCCAACTTTCAAGCGTCGTCCAAAGCCTAGGAAATTCTTCAGGCCCGGACGAGTATTCTGGGCGTGGCATTTCGAGACTGCTGGTCCTATTGCTGATGCAAGGATCCGTTCAGAACTGTCAGCATCCGGGAATGCTATGCAGCGAGCGCTCCCTCAGAAACGTGCCTTTCTTGTTGTGGAAGAGAACAGTAACCATTGTATATGTTCGTTCATCACGAGTTACGATCGACAAGGAGTTGCGAAGTGGGGAGTTGTCAAATCAGATCATGCAATTATCTATACTGGAACGGTTCGGCCGGAGCCTACCGATGCGGAGCTGAGACTGATCGATGGAGAACTACCAATGTTACCGTTTCCCATCTGCATACATCCAGACGTTCAGGGTAGCCGCGATCACCAGCTCAGAGACCTTTCCCGCGTTAATTTCGGTAAACTAATCACTGTCGACCATTATTGGCCTGTCCAGTCCATTGGCTTTGCAGACGAGAAAACAATTAAACTCATCGATGATTATTATTGCTCTGTACGCAAAGCCAAACAGGCCCGCGACACCGCCGGTTCAATTGACCACTCTGCCACCGAGACCGCTACCCCGATACACAGCGGGATCACCAATGAAGCAGGTTCTTCCAGAATCTGCGTGTCACAAAATCTAGATCACGCCAAGGATGTCTATATCCATCCTTGGGATTCATTGTACAAAGAGCTTTGTGCCATTCCAGAAGAGCATCAATCAGATAATCCCAGTAAGAATCCATGAAATGTGAAAATGGTCTCGAAAGCTGATCAAGTATGACAGGCTTCGTCACCAGAGCCCCAAGCTGGTTCAGCAAGTTTAAGGTATGCTCATCTAAGGTGCCTTGCTGCTACAGAGAACTGATTTCGGTTAGGTCTTCCAATTGATTCACTATGAGGAGAAGCAACTCGGATATTTCCCGGACCAAGAGACTGGTACTACGGAGGCTGTTGTGGATGTCTCTGAGTCGGGAGCACCAACTCTGTACGCACCTCGATGGTTCGTAGTGGTTGAGGAAGGAGAAACTCATTGCATCTGCCTGCAAGTTACCCAAGGCTTTCGCTTCGTGCTTAGAAGCTGACTATACTCTTTACAGCCGAATCTTGACCTACGAAGGCCAAGGACTTGTCCAACTTCCAAAATATCGAAAGATCAGCGACCACTCTGTCATATATACTACTAGACATGTCCCAAATCTGTTACCCGAAGAAATTCTGGACTCGGCCGATCAACCCAGAGCTCCTGTCCGAGTAAAACAGAATGATCTAGCACAGATGATGGACCCGCTCGCTCGCTTGTTGTGGAGTAGACCATACAAGGTCATGACAAACGTCAGAGCTTACGGCTTTGGCAAGATCCACCGAGAGTCAAGGGCTGCTTTCGACATGCAATTATGCAACCTAGGAAAACATGTTCTAGCTCAGACTCCACAAGTTCACAGCAATTCAGGCGCACCCGAGGCTGCAGAAATCGAGGCAGAGATGATTCCCATCGATCGGCAACCCTGGCTCGACCCAAGTTTAGAGACTTCCCACACCAAGGCTAGTCATCCGTCGCCACTTCGCCCTCACAATCATGGTACCGACTCTAGCTCGCGGATTCCGAATCCCGTGTTTCACCCAGGCGACCCAGTGATCCTTCTGATCAACAAAGTCAGAGGAGTCTCGACTCCACGGCTCCGGACATGCCGCATAGGAAGTAGCTACTTCGATCAGCCCCGACAGAGCTGGCAATACAGCCTATTATACGAGCACCACCAAGGCATGTACCTCCAAGGAGAGTTCTTCAACGAGGCAGTACTTATGCGACGGTTCATGTCACGATAGCGAAGGTTAAGGTTAAGCACCCGGAATATGAAGTGATGAAGTCCACGACTTACGGCCACCAATGTTGAAGTAGATTCATTGCATAGCGATCTATTCCATCTGATTAGCGTATACGTAGTGACACATAGAACTTACATGTATTCAACAAGACTGTCTTTTGTCGTCCATAGAAGACTTGTCGATTCATGCAGCATCATTGTGTCATTTACAGTGTACTCTTTAGAACAAATGGTCGTTAAGAGAAGCGTTCTTCTGATGCGCTGCGATCCAACCACAAGGCTAGAACTATACTACGGTGGGAAGCTTTGCCGAGCACACTGAGCGAAATCAAGGCGCATCATCTGGTCATGCCTTCAATTTTCTTCGTGCCACAAGTCGGTCTGACGATAGAGTGGCTATATTGGATAGGACGATGTTAGTCCCGATACGTCGAGATGTCGTCTGAATCGACAAGCCAGGGTAGTAGCGAAAGCAGTGTCACTTCGAATGTCATATTGTCCAGCTACTTTGAGAAGGCAGGATTGGTGTCTTTGTACTTCGGGAAACTCCTTGACCTGGACTCTGAGAAAAGACGCGAGTTGGCCAGCCGTGAACTCTTGCGAGATCAAGAACGTGAGCCTCGCATCTCTGATGCGAATTTTCAGCAGGCGTATGAACGAAGACGGCGGGAGTTGCGTGATCGATACATGACAGCTGTGAGAGACGCCGAGACACTGAAGGCAGCATGTATCAACGAAGGTCTCGATGTTCAGATCGAGAGATGGCGCGGAAGAAGTGCTTCTCACAACACTCGAGCGTCGAACATCCGTAATCAGCCCACAGATCGAAATGTTCCGCAGCAAGCGCATGGAATGCAGCGCGACGTAGGTCAAGATGACATCCATGGAGTCCGTTTCAACTTAGCAACAAACACTGGCGGCCCCGACACCATCACTGATCCCGCTCTACGCCAAACAGTAGGTGTGATAGCGCAGCTAAAGGTGCACGGGACCGAAGGTCTTAGTGAAGAGCTCGATCCGAGTGAGTGATACTTGATCGGTGGGGTGGAGACTCAAGTCTGACAGAACATAGCATACAGCATTTGCACCAATCCTCACGACTTCTTCGTTCGAGGGAAGGTAGGCTACAGGTTATAATTGTGGAGTCACATGCTAAGAACTTAAGGTATTCGCAGTACTCTGGGCGCAAGGTCAAAATACCGCCAGCGATGCTGTCAGTGCGTCTGAGATTACTCGCGACTCAAGGTTTGGTCAACCGATCATATCCAAGATACGACGCCTAGTCGTTATTTCTTCTTCTAATAACTACTGTTCTGCAATGTATCGACCTCTGCACCCCAGTCTGTTTCAGTACTAATTTATCAAAGTCAGATCAGCTATAACCGACTGGGCGTGGCAAAATCTGGTGCTACGAAGTCGAACTTTGCCGTCATTCACACAGGCAATTCGCCGCCAGATATAATGCAAGGGGAACGAGCCAACCGCAATGAAGCTCCCATCCGGCCATCTGCCATCCGCGTCGTTCCAGATGAGCCCGGTTGGAAGTTACCTGGTTATGCACGTCTTGACTTTGCCAAAGTGTGGACCATTGAACATACTGTCAAGGTCAGGTCATGGGGTATGGTACATCGTAGATGTATTGGTGATCTATGGTATCAGTTTAAAGAGGTTTGGGCTCCTAATCTATCCGCAAATCCACCGGCACTTTCAGCACGAAATGATGGCCAAGCCGCTTCTGGTCGAACAAGAAATGCAGAGAGCTCTCACCATACGCAAGTCCAACTTATGGCGGAGTTCGAAAGGACGTACACTGATATCTCGGCGCAATTCCGTCGCCTCACGCTACCGCCACCTCCTCGGCCCAACTTGCAAGAGCGGCAGGTTCTGCTGTACAATCGGGCTGCATGGAGAGCATGGGTAGACAAGTATACGCCACAGCATAGGCGATCACTCAATATCCATGTCCGACCAAGCAACATCGTTCACAATGAGGAGAGGGGATCGAGCCAGGGGAACGGAAGTGATGGCCAATCGGAGCATAGCGACACAGGTGAAGGCACCGAGCTTGACGACGACACAGACAACGATTGAGCACAGGGATGTTTTGAAAGACAGAAATCAAATCCTACAATATCACAAGACGATGGATCCGTAACATATCTTCACACTCGATGAGGCAGACGCAGGCGCTTCGTAGCCATGAGGGGTATTGAACAGGATACGAATTGACCAAACTTTGGATCGTGAGACCCATACGATAAAGTGCTTTTGGCCCTCGGCGGGCATGCTCAACCTAAGCCCAAGGACTCCTATTATTCGTCTTAAGAATCTCACACCTGTCCGGTTCTACATATATGGTTGCCCTAAATTTACCCACGACATCTTCGTCTAATTTTACACGCCATTACCCAAACTCTATATCTTCTCGGAGCGAACATCAATGGCACTATCCCAGGAACAAGTGCTTCTGCACGCATTCTCTTCGAGACCAGATAGGTTGCGCTCGGTTCCGTGCTTGGTGGTTGGGCTCACGACGAAAGTTCTTGAGGCTGCTAGGCCAGAGTGGGCTCCATTTGATGCAGTTGTGATGGAATCCAGGCGGTACCATGAAGGATGAGAAGGATCGAAACCCTGGTCGATGCAGGTCATCTTCAGAGAGTCGATCTCGCGTACAATCACGGCATGTTTTCTCACAAGACCGTGCAGTCTTTCGAGGTAGATCAAGCGTAAGGTGTCGTTCAGAGCCATATCGTGAGTTCCTGGGGCTTTAAGACGCGACGCTTCTGTTTGATCCAGTTCTATGCGCCGCTCTTGCAGGATGGATAGATCGCCAAGTCGTTCCAAAAGGTTCACTATGGCCTCGGGAATGCCGCTCGAGATATCTGAGTCTGCTGCGCTTTCGGATCTCCTCGAACCCACATTTTGAATGGCGCAATGGTCCGCATTCAGCAGATATGTTGGGAGCTGACCAGTCAAAGACTTCAACTCAGCATCGAGTCGATCACATGCTGCATCGTTGCTCTTTATCTGGCGCAGTTGGCTGCCTAGCGTTTCCAGATCTGCAAGGGAAGAGCCGTATGCTGGGGAGGGACATATCGACGATATTGCATTCTTCGGCGGCGCTTCCGTAACGGAACTCTGCAACTGGGACAAGACAACTTCCAAGCATAGTGCAAAACTCTCGCGACTGAGCGTAGCACTAGGCCTTGCAACACGCGAGCTTTCCAATGCTTCAAAGAGATCGGGTGACATGTTCCTGAGTCTCATAGCGACATGCCCGGGTCTGAAAGCTTCTCCATCCGGACATCTGTTTGGCGTCGAACATGCGATTCTGCTTCCTGGGCTTGAAACCTGTCGTGTCGGGTCGAGTTCGTCCTGCTGGCACTCTTCTTCCCAGCCATCGCGGTCGATTTTGCACCAGTCCGAATCAGGAAAAGTCTCCTCCGTAGTGGACTTATGCGGTCCATCACTCAATGAACATTGCGCATGCTTGGAAGACATCTAGCATCAGTAGGGGATTATAGAACGCCGACCCAAAAGAACGCCACAAAGAAAAGATCAGAATGATTGGCAAAAGGAGCAAAGAACGAGTTGAAGTCAGATCACTAATGAGGACATCCCTGTTATCAGCTACATATATCCGTGCCGTCAACCGTGGCCGTGCTATCCTAGATATTTCCCGATGGCCGTTGCTTCTTCCGCAAGGGCTTACGCGAAACAAGACTGGTAGCCGGTTATGTGATATAATACATGCAATCTCGCATCTCCGCAATCCCGCTATCTTCGGAACTGGACGCGCTGAACATCCTTCTATACACCTTGATCATTAACATCCCGTCCGGACCGTGGGGGAGCTCTTGTGGCGGCGCGGGAGGTACTCTGTACTCCTCCATTGCAGGGTAAATGCGCCGAGGTGCTGCACCTCGTGATGGATGCTCCTATAGCTCCCATCCACGAGCTATCAGGCTAACGATGTGCTCTTTACATAACGGACCAGATCGGAATCTGGTGCCCACCTCACGATATCTCCACTGCCGTTGTCTTGGATGGCGTATGGGCGAGTGTACCTGTAGATATAGAGCCGCATCCTGTTCACCGGTGCGCAATATACCTTATTAGGTGCCCATAACCTGGGGCGCTTATAGCCTGTCTGTCACACCACCTCATAGCCCTCTTTCCAACCCCTCATCGCCTTCATTATGGCACCTACCGGGCGCCATGAATGGATAACCTCGCACGACATTGGCCAAAGAGTTCGCTGGTCGGACAAGAAGAATTCATATATCTACGAAAATAGAAATCGTGTTTCGCCGGAGGATAGGGAGAAGATTGAGCGAGCCTTGTACGATACATCTGAAGTCATACTTACCTAGTAGCGGCCGTTGCTCACGCATAACAGAAGATCACCATCTTCACCGAACGATCCATCTGATACAGATTTACGGGAAGCCTTCGAAGAACTCCACGTAGGCGCTTCAGGCGTGAAAACATTCGCCAGTCGCCACCCAACAGAAGATGTCCAAACCTACTGGGAAATCAGTCCTCCAGAACGCACGTCCGCGCGTCCCTTTATCAAGAAGAAGATCCGAGGATATGACGACAATGATGCTGGTCCACCAAGAGATCTGAGACAAAGTATGATCGTCGCATTCATGCCGGACAGTTTGGATGTCTAATAACACTTTTAGGCTATGGATGCAGTAAAAATCCAGTTGCTGACTTCGTCAGAGGAAGGGTACCACAAGTCGCAACCATACGCATTGAACTTCTAATGAGAACTAACACTGCTTCAGGTCATAGAGATGCTCTTGGTGCCGCCCCCGGAAGGACATACACATTTAACGCCACAGACAAACTATAACCAACCGGCGAAACGTCGATTTGTGATAATCAAAGGTAGCTCGGTTGAAGATCCTGGATTTCAAGCTTTGTAAGGTTTGGTTTATGCTCTCACTCCAGCAATGGCTAACACCTTACCAGACCTATCAAAACATACAACGGCCACGGTGTGGCAAATGAGATAAAGTCACATCACGCTATCATCTATACAAAGCGAAGGAATGAGCCCATACCGCAAGCCACCCCAGCCGAGATGCCCAGACGCACGGCGGGCAATGTACTGGAAGCTCCTATGCTGGCCCAGGCTATTCGTGTTATACCTTACATGGTTACCAGACCGCTCGATCCCATGTCCAGGTTGCACTTCTTCGATGTGCATGACTTCGATGGCAATGTCCACAACATTATGCTCTACGGTGAAGTGCATCCTGACTCCTTGGCTGTGCTTCATTATCAGCACCGGACAGTATGGGACAGGCTTCGCCAACATGTTAGTCCAAATGTGGCTACCGCTCATCCTCGTGCTCTAGCTACCACACAGTCTCGAACTTCAGATGCCATCAGAGTCCCTGCACCAGACCCAGCACCGGCCCTAGCACCGGGCGAATTGACGGTTGACCAGGTTCGGGCTATCCAAGCCCGGATTCACGCATTTGCACATCACGAACGTGTTGAGCCGCCAGTGGTGCTCAATGCACAACAGGAAATTCAGCTTGCACGCAACCAAGAAATGCGTGACAACTGGAGAAATCTTTGTTTGCAGAGAATACGAGGACTCATTAGCCAGAGACCAGAGGAGAGCGGCGGGGAGGAGGAAACTAGCGAGGAGGAGGAAACTAACGAGGAGGAGGAAACTACTGAGGAGGAGACCAGTTCGGATGACGAGGACGACGACCCATGAAGCTGACGAACCGCGACGACGATGCCGAGCCACGGGGAGCGATGGCACCATAGACCCGACGACCTTTTTCTTGACCTTTTCCAGATCGTGCATATACGTGTTTACTGCGCGGAGCTTCCGGCCCTGCTGTGGGAACAACCATTACTTACGACTTCTTGAAACCATCATTATCCAGCCGAACCATGATCTTGACCGACGAGGACAACTACGGCCTCGTCCCACTTCTTCCTTTGTGTTTGATATTGGCTTCCGCTGGACCATGGCTTTCGTTCTCGTGGGTATTGCTAGCAGCTTGTCTATAGCAGATTGTAATGATTTTTCCTGTGATAAAATCTTGTGCTCGAAACGCTTGCGTATCAGTGTTATGCTCCAATCTATTTCATACAGCTCACAGGCTTCCTGTAAGACATGATACGTCATCATAGGAACCAAGGTCGTTCCTCGCAACACAGTCATAGCACATAAAGGATACTCAATCATACAAAGCCCAACTTCCGGAACCCGCTCATGGGGTACAAGGCCGTCATTCGTAGACCGATCATTATGTACATAAGCCAACCGCCACTTAGCCATAGTCTGTACAGCGCGTCTCGATCGCATGCCAGAGGCAGAAGCGTTGCAGGAGTTGGGAATTCTCCAGTCGTAGAGAGCTGGATCTCGCTCGCACAAGTGGTACCGATCTTGCTCTTCCACGGACTGGGGCTTGCGCGCTTTGGATCCATACATCTGATTCCTTGGGCAGTGCTCGACAACTGGATCTTCGTTCAATGGCACGCGGCGTTCTTTGCAGGTCTTCGAAGGCCTGAGCTGCTAGGACATTTTGCTTTTGGGCTGAAATGTGCACGAACTCATGATCGTCGCTGCCACTTACTGAGTAGGAAGTGGCTTGCTCATGCACGATTCGAGCTTCCATATTTTGATCTTCTACCGGATCAGCGACAAGGCTTTGCATCCAGCCTCCAATACGAGCCAAGGTGGTTCTCGAATTGGACGAAGTCGTTGTCAACTGAACTGAACCTTCCAAATCACGGTCAATAGAACCTGATGTCTGTAGCACGGGGCTTACAAGTGTGTCAAAGCCAGCCTCTGTACACTTGCTCGCAGTCATTCGTGCCTGTTCACGTGCTCGCGCCAGCTCTGCAGTGATGACCTGCCTTTGCGCATTATATTCCTGTTCGAACTGCTCGTCTGACTTTTCCAGCACTTGCTCTTGATCTCGAAGTAGATCGCGCTGGACCAAACTTGCAGAATGCTCCATCTCGAGCTCCTGTAGACGCTCGGTGAAGATTTCTGCTTGACCTTGATGATCATAATACTCTGCCAGCAGAGTCGGGGTTTCACTTATCGTGGATGCCTCGGAGGCCGTGTCGGAAAGACCCAGATCCTGTACATCGGTGTCCTCGCTAATATCCGGTATTCTTCGTACGACATGTTCGACGACCTTCTTCATTGCCTTCTCCATGCCAAACAAGCGATACTCCAGCCTACTCAACTCATTCCGTATCGTAACTAGCTTAGCCTCCTGTAATTGGAGGATGCGGTAATCACTTTCACGCTGATTTTGCCTTCCATTGGCGGTGACTTGATCCCCCGTCGCGCCAGTACTTTGCATAACATCGTCTATCTTGGTCACGCTATGTCGAGCAACGTCGAGGTGGCCGTCAAGAATCTGCAGCTCGTAATTGTACTCTGTACGTTTGAGCAAGATCTTGTCCAGCAGGTGCACTAACCGACGTGATAACTGCATCAAGCGGTGTTCCGAGTTTGGCACAGCTAATGACCCCGCTGGACCGTTGCTGGCCATTTTCGCTTCGAACGAGAATTTTGATCTGTTTCCGATTGAGAAATTACTGTGAACCATGTGACGGCTCGATGACCATCGAGGTGTGGTTATCATTGGCGTGTCTGGATTGAGACGACTTGCTGTATTCTCGCGGCTGGCACGCGTTGTTGATAGCAGGGCAGCTCAGGGATCTAGCTCCTTCAACTACTTTGGGACTGGGCACAAGACCTTATGACACGTCAGCACTGTACGTATAGCGACGATGGCACATTTGTCGGCCGGGATTGAGACTGACATTCGAAGATGCCGCGTAAGGAAGTTGAAAGGAAGCAAACATGACCTGGGAAGCGGGGCCGCGGCAAGACTCGTGCAAGGTAAATGATACTGCATATACAAATCAGATGACGCTCAATTGATAAGGAAGCAGCTGATACATCAGTCCAAGCCGCGGCAGAGGATGAGGGAGTGTAGTTGATCTGGACACATGAATATGGGTGTGTTATCGTTCCATAGTGGACCAGTTTCGCCGGCCAAGGTGAAGTCAGTCATCAATAAAGAACACCCAATTTCGGTCGTGCCACCAATGGGGCTTTCAAGAACATTTGATAAACAACCCATTCAGGTTTCTTCCGGCCATCTCGGGGGCCTGCGGCCTCAGCTGGCCACCTTCATGTACTGTACGACGGTACATATCCTGCAGTGCTATCTTACGAGGCTCCGAAGCGTGGGGTGTGCAGGGGCCAGCCACCCGGCTCATCCATTAACCTTGCTCAGGCCTACTGTGTTGCGAGTATTCGCAACAATCGAGCCATTCGCACAAGGGATGACACGCCGGTCAGTACGACCCAGAACCAGTAAGTCTGCATTGCAACCCTTTGATCTGTTTAGGGGTCGAAAGCTGTAGATGAGTAGCCCAACTAAGTAACTCTGTAGCTGGGCCGCTTGGTGATATGCAAAGCAGCCCCAGTGGTGATTCAGCAAAGAGCATTTGACCAATGACTGCTCAAATTCGAGAGCTATCTATAAGACATGCTTAACTGTTCAATCTTCGGATCGTCAAGCGACGTGGGCGTGCACAATTCTAGTCGCTGAATTTGACATACGCACAATACTGATAGACCGACACAGTCTGAGCCATTTTGATCAGGCTCCTGAGGGCCATGAAAAAGCCTGCAATCGATGGTCAGAAGAATATCCCTGCTTGCGCCGGAAAACGAATCAATCATCAAGTAGCTTGCTTGAATCGAAAACCTCGAATCTTGGCGCAGCAGAACCGGCATAGCATGTCTATCACCAGCGCAACGAAGCGTGGTCTCCCGAACAACAAGATTAAATTTGAGTTCCAATGCTTGAAGTGAGTTGTCAATCGGTCGATTCCATACAACTCCTTCCGGAGTTGCTGCTGGTATATGGGCACGGGAAGTTTGGCTTGACCTACCGCTACTATGCAGCTACGTTTTCAGGGAGCGACAAGGCATCTAACGTTGGGAGTGCAGGACCACGGGAATCGTAGCTTTCCTCAGAAGAGTAATACTGGGCGCCACGCCTCCTATTGAACGTGTTCGACGATTGAGTAGCGGATGTGGGATTGGCTGTCGATGTTGGGCTATGAGAAACGCTACTTTGGCGCTCTCTTTGATGGAACGCCACTTTTGTTCCCTGCCGTGCCCAAGTCAACTGCTGTCTTCGCTACCCAAATCAACCCATCAACGACACGCACTCATTTCAAGTTCTCGACAGCTATCATACCAATCGTTCTGGCAAGGCCGGGAGTGCCGGTCGATTGGGTTACGCTCAGAGCCTTTCCGGCCGCAGCGGCACCCTGACAATCATGCATGGAGGCTCGGAAGCGAATCGGACAGTCACACATGTCAGATGGTGCCGTTACCATGATGTCGGTACGACACCGATGGAGAAAGGACCAAGTGCCTTCCATCCTCGAGCTGATTGGCGACCCTTGTTCACTCCGAACTTCCAGGAGCCATGAATTTCACGATCAGGGCTGGAAGCTTGACTTACTGGCTCAGATCGCAGGATTAGGACGAAGTCGGCACTTTGGAAGCCAGTAACCGCAATACCGAAGGAGTATTCGACTGCATCCTACTCGGATGCTCCGGGCTGACGTCCCACGTAAGCCTCGTGCTGACGACGAATAAGTTACTGGTGTCATTGTGAAACGTTCCACCGACCATGAAGTAAATTGACCACCATGGGCACCGATGCGGGTAGCCACCTGACTTGGGCGTCGTGCAACAATGCTGCGTCAACATGTATGTCGCACCATGCTGCAACATGATCTACGTTGCCAGCCTGACTAAACTTTTCCCGCCGAGTCGATGTCTCCGCCCGACTGAGGATGAGCCTCACATCAGCAACATATCTGGCGATATCATACTCGTAACATTAAGAAGGATTGCAGGACGAGCCGTAAGCAAGACTCATCCTTGCTTTACCAGGGCTCACCACGTTTCCCGAGAACTGCGGATGTCTTTCCAATGATGACACGGTGACCAGATCATCCGTTGCCATCCTCATTTGCAACGGGGAGACCGGGAGGCATGTATACCTATTGCGCACCCCTGTCCGGGCGAGGGATCTAGAAATCGATCCAGCGCCGCTTGCTGTGGCACATCCAAGCCCAGATGCAGACGTGGAAACAGTAACAATCCTACTTCCCTCTGAAGAGCCAATTGCTGCTCTATATGCAGATTGCACCGTTACAGCCGTTGTAAGTATACCCAGTCGATAGAGCTCTGCCAAGACATCTAGCACAGCGCAGAGGACGCCTTACGATGCCCAACCGTAGCGAGGATTCAACGTAGATCAGCCGCATCCGTTGATTTGGAACTTGTTTGGCTCCTGTCTTGCAAGGAATGGATACATGCTGTACATGGGTCTTGCACCCTTCGATGTGGACACGATCTCACCGCACATCTCCGAAACACACCGCAAGTGCCTCACCGCTTCGGGGTTGAGCGCATCCTGATGCTATATGCAACACTACTATCACGAAGTTGTGGTGTGTCATGGGACTATGTAATGCGATAGTGAGGAAAGTGTCCTGAGTGCTTCATCAAAAGTGAGATTGAGCACTTCATCCCACTCTGGAATGAAGGTGACATGGCAGTAGGATTTGAATAGCTATATCCGCTATCTTATGATCTTGACTTCCTTCACTTCGTCAAGATCCAGTCACTGACTGCATGTATTTTGCAGTGAGAAGCCGCCCTCATGACTGCAGGCGAGGTGCCCACCCATCGTCCACAAAGCCATGGTCGAATACAAGCAGATCTGTCATAGGCCTTTGCTCCGCGAGCCCGAGAAGCCGAATAGATTTGTGGGATGTACAGGTAGTGCTTGCAAGGTAGGATGGACAGTCTGCGGCCTTCGGTCAGAGGAGGCAGTACTTGACGAGACTTCAATAGGAGCGGTCAAAGATCTCGCTGAGGTGAACGTGGGAAGTGTTACAATATTGCGATGTAGGATCGGCTCGTCCGTAGGCAGCAATGGCTCCACGTTACCAGTTTTCGCGAGAGCTATGCCTCCGATGCTCGGCGTCATGAAGCGGCCAATAGTGCGTGGCAGCTCGTTGGTAGTATGGGCTAATGCGTTGTCGTTGACATGCTTGGAAACCATTTCAAGCATGTTGGCCGGACTTTGTAACGCGACCAACGTCTCTGCTGCAGTTGAAGCCAATGTGAGGTCGGCATTCTTGACGAGAGAGCCACCTTGTACTGGTGTGATAGTCGGAGCAAGCAAGGCAGACGGTTGATGGGACGATACAACTTCCTCAGCTTGGGTTGGCAATGCTACCAGGTCGCTGGTCTCGACGTGGATATTCTTTTCCATCAATGTGACCACCAGGGGACTGACGAGCCGTGGTAACTGTTCGACAGCATGGACCGGTGCATCCTCAACAATGTGAGTGCCGACCGGGTCCGGCGAACTGCGCGCTTCATGCAGCGACGCGGCCGCTTCTATCTTGAGTGGTGGCGGCGCCATATCACTGTTCTTTGCAACAAATTTCTCTTCGACAGGTAAAGTGGTAGCGAATTCGACGAGTCCTATAAGCTTGGCGGCAGCTTCATTGCCAGTGCTGACTGCATTAAGCAACTTTGACGGTTCATGCAAGGATGCAGTCACCTCTGCTGGAAGAGATTTGGGATCTAAGTCAGGAATCTTGACGGAAACTTTCTCTTCAACCAGTGGAATGGAAGGCAAGGTAACGAACTGTGGCAGCTTCTCGGCAGCGTTGACCGCTTCTGTGTCATTGTCATGCTTGGGGCCCAGCTCAGGCAGAGCGAGCAGCCCAGGCAATGACGAGGCGGCATCATGCAAAACCTCCACTAGATCAGGCACTGGCACCGCGATGGGCACAGGCTGGAAAACTGGCGTACAATTGTCTGTGGGTGACAAGGCTTGCTGTGACTGTAGCGGGGTGTCGTGATCATCATCTGGTATCAAGAGTGGCTCTGCGAACCCGATGGCGTTTGGCAGACAAGTTGCGGACGATGTTCCTTCAACTGGATTATGTACAACGGTATTTACAGAATTTGCAGCAAGATCAGAGAGTGTCTGCTGCATTTGTCCAAAGGCATGCTATGACGGGTCCAGAGGCAGACTCTCAGTAGTTGAGTTAGAAGTGGATGACCACCAGCCCTCGGGATGTGTTTGTCGCACAGTCTTCACGCTCGCCAAACTTTCTGTAGTTTCAGCTCTCGTGGGACTGATAGCGTGTGCTTCTTGATCGATCGGGCTCGCGATCACAGGTGGTGATTGTTCACTTGTTGTGGTGATGGCAGGCTGTAACGCAGCTGCCAGATTTTCGAAAGCGTCCTTGACACGTGGAAGAGCTTCCGCCGTGATCTCAGTCTTGCTGGACGAAGCTGAGCCCTGTCCAGTCGGGGTTTGCGCAAGGATGTCTGCTAATGCTGACATGGCAGCCTGTACAGGTGTAACTGAGGCAACGAGCGAGTTTGCGGCAGGGGACTTCCTCGCGTCAGCCCTCGGGCTTTGGATACGTGATGCTTCTGGCGTTGACCGTCTTACCGTTCGTGGTGAAGAGGAGTTTGCCAAAGCAGCTGAGCTCGACTGAGCTTTTCTAGCAGATGACGACCCGCTTGCCTTACGCACAGGCATGTCGTCTGAAGAAGAATCTCTAGCGAGTGTTTGCGATGCTGTTGATTTTGACTCCGCCCTACGACGAGCTTCTTGCACTGGTGTGAGCGGTTCACGATTGGTTTGTCTGCGTGGGGCATTAATACTCGTTTTTCTCGACGAGGACGAAGCCGAAGAGGTCGGCCTCGGGGAAGCTGGTCCACTTGAACGTACCGTTCGCTTGCTCGACTTGGTGGGGAGCGGCAAGTCTGATCCTGATTGTGTAAACTACGTTGGTGTGTTGTCGTCGCGCATTGGAGGCTTGAAATCCTCGTCATCCACATCAGTCTCATCAAGATGTTCTTCCGTGACGCTTGGAGCATCATATGCTTCAAAATCTGTTGCAGAACGCCCTCTATCACTGATGATCCCTGCACCATTTGTGATGGTTCTCATCTCGTCTTCAGAATAGCCGGGTGGGAACGAAGTGACGCTACCATCAGTGCTCACCAAGCTTGACCGTTCGAGAATCCCTCTTTGCACCGTCCGCCATCCCAGCGCGGCTTGCTTGGTCTGGCCGGGAGCTGCATAACTCTCAAGAGCGTCTAGGACATGTGGGAAGACGAGCTTGTCGACATCAGCTGCCCACAGCAGATCGAGATGCTCGTATTTCGGAATGCCCTTCGCGATGGTGTGTTTTGGTAGCTCCTTAAGCATCAAATTGATATCAACCAAGCTGTCGCTGCCGCCATAAACCAGGACAATTGGAGTTTTGATATTGCGCGTAGGAAATTTGGCCACCTTATAATATTTGCTTCCGTTCCCGACTGCGAAAGGTGCTGACACCTCATCGTCGTACATCTGGAAAGTGCCGTTGCGGATGATCTGAAACCAATGGACAACACTCTTGACGCTCGTGAAGGAGTATAAGTGAGGGTATGCAGCGAGCTTCTGATGCGGTGAGATGTTGTGAGTCTGCCAGTTGAAGAGGAAGGAGAGCGATTTGTCGATGCACCAGATGAAGATGGCCGGATACAGCAAAGCCTGCCACATGGTAGAGCTGCCCATCATGGCACGCCGACCAAATGCCAAGAACAGGACTTGCGGGTTTGACTTGACGAGAGAAGACACCACTCCACTCGCAAGACCTGGTGGCGCCATAGCAGGAGCAAGTGCTACAAACACGTCGACCTTATTGTTGAGCGTAGGATGAATCGATAGCGTTGCAAAAGCCTGGGCGGTACCTTGCGAGAAGCCAATATAAGACAAGCTAGGCTGATTGGTCGTTGCCAGTATATAATCAATGCTGTCCGGGATATCGTGAAAGGCGAATTGGTCCATGCTGAAGTTCCAAAACTGTACATCCGTGGGAGCATGATGCAACGATTTCTTGCTATACTTGTTGCCGCGGTTGTTTCCCAGCCAGACATCATAGCCCTGATCGACGAGCGCGAAGGGCAGACAACGCTCGTGCTCGGTGAGACAGACCCAGACCTCGCTGTTCATGAGTAAGCCGTGGTGGAGGTATACGACGCGTTTGCGGACGCAGCCGGTGCCGTCGTCGTCGGTGTTGACTCGACGGTCCTCCTCGCCACGGCGGTAGGCCAAGCGGTGCAGCCCCAGCAGATAGCCATCCTTGGTCTGCACGACGTGTTCTTCCGCGTGGTACCCGAACAGCTCGCATAGCTCGACGAAGTCCTGCGCCTGGGCGATGGCGCTGCTCACATGCTTCTTACGGTTGCGCGCGCGTCGCGAGTAGGGCGAGGAGAGCGAGTTGAAGGCGTTGCGCGAGATGCGGTAGAAGAGCCGGATGACGGGAGTCGGAAGCAGGAGTGTGATGGCGCGGGCGATGCTTTCGAGGAAGAGTATCAGGAATGAGGCCGTCAGTGCGAGATACTCGTGGACGTGCAGCCGTCCGATGAGTGGGATCGGCGCCATGGTTGCTGTACGGCTTTGAAAGAAAATATGCTAGGGAAAGATAGCAGGCATGCCGTAACAAAAGACAGATGATGAGCACTAGGGAACGATGGACTGTATCGTCTGTATTGTAGGCCAAAGAAGCAGAGCTATAGATGGAGAGGTCGATGGCATTGAGCTGGCGCTTGGTCCATCTCAACTAACGTCATTACTCAACCTTTCACATGTGCCATTGGCATGTGATCGCCGCATGAATCGCGACGCCACCAATATGCTATGAGCTCTATCACCCGAACTTCTACTTCAATGAGTGCATGTCGGTGGAGTATAAATGTGAAAGACGATGTTGTAATAATGGTTACATGTACGGAACGCTCCAGTCTCTCTGTACAATAAAGCACGTCGACATTACAGCTCCCCTCCTCCCTTTCCTCCATCTCCTCGGTCACACTTCAATGCGGCTGCACTTCTCCCAAGCGTGGTAAGAGAAAAGGGGTATCAACATGTACTCGACATAAAATCGTGAAACCGTCAAACAGCAAGCATGAAAAACGCTACACGTAACACTCCACCTCTTCTGTAAAAGCTGTTGTTATCTCTCTCAATGTGCATGCACAGCATCTCGACATTGATTCATCACGACGGAATGCGTTAAGTTTGCTGTTGGGCGCTTCCATCTCTCCACTTGAGATCTTCTCGACCCTTTCTACAACTCATCTCTGACACGGCTCGTCACAGAGCTTGCGACACTGCTGACACTGCTAGCAGCATCGGCGATGGCCTCAGAGGCGCTGGAGATGGTGTCTTGCGCACCCGCACTAGCTGCAGCACCGAACCCGGCGATGCGGCTCTGCGCGCTGCTCATAGCAGCAGCGATCTGAGACTGCATACTCTCGGCATATGTCTGTTCCTCGCCGTAGATGGCAGAGCTGACGGCCGCACTGACTGCTGAAGCCTGAGATGAAGCGGCGTCGGTGAGAGACGAGTACACACTGGCAGCACTGTTCTGTGCAGCTTCAACTGTGCCGGTGGTTGTGCCGAAGAGAGCTTCCGAGATGGCTTTCGAGGCAGAAGCAGCTACGTCGATGACGCTAGATTGTGCGGCTTCTGCGTAGGCAGTCTGACTGCCATAGATAGCTTCGCTTACTTGGGAAGCAGCGCCACTGTATACACTCGCGGCAGCTTCGGTGGCTGACTCGAATGTGCCCTTTGATGTACCATAGATGCCTTGGCTGGCAGCATCGACAGCAGCATTAAGCTGCGAGTTGACTTGATCCATCAACGTATCAAGCTGAGCTGGTGGGGTGAAGACTGCGGAGATGGCAGATGATGCAGACGCGTATGCCTCGCTTGCGTAGCTAGAAGCCGATGCAGCCACGGCCGGGGCGCCAGTAGAGTATGCGGAGTGGAATCGGCTCATGAAGCTCTCGGTAAAGTCGGGTTCACGACCGCTGATCAGCTCACTGAAGAGTGATTGTACCGCGACGTATTGTGCAGCGGCAGCGTCGGTGGCCTGACCAGCGAAGACACTGGCCTGACTTGCGACAGATGCCGTGAAAGGTAGAGGTGCGCCATAGACTTGCTCGCTTGCACGTGCCACTAAAGCCTCCCAGTTCTCGGATGCCTGCGACGCCAAAGCTTCATTCCACGGCGTCTCGCTACCGTAGATTGCTGAGCTTGCGGCAGAAGCAGCCCCATCATAAGCGCTGCCAGCGGCCTCTGTTGCTTGTTGGTATGAACCCTTGGTTGAGCCATAATAAGCCTCGCTAGCCTGGGACGACGCGGCCGCGAGCTGGCTGGAAGCAAGAGCAAGTGCTTGCTCGTACTGCTCAGAGAGCGTGCTCAGTACAGATTCGCTCGGAGTCTTCTTCTTCCCGACGACAGCTTCTGAGGCGGCAGCTAAAAGACTTGCATAGTTGTCAGATGCGGCACCCAGGGCAGCGCTGTAGGTGCTTTGCGCTGCAGCGAGGTAGGCTTGGTAGCCAGTGGTAGGTGTGGCACCGACCGCGCTGGATGCGGCAGCCAAGAAAGACGAGTAACGATCATGAGCTACGCCAACACCTTGATAGTAGGCTTGCTGTGCCGAGGCGAGGTATTGTTGATGGACAGGAGTAGGCTCGACACCGACCGCGACCTTAGCACTCTGGTACTGTACGGAAGCAGCACTCAGCGCATCTGCCAATCTGGATGATGCAATGGCCGAGATGCTCACATATGAGTCCTGTGCTCTTTCGAAGACGGGAGCTGCTGTGGGAGCAGAGCCAACAACATCCTGCAGACGACTACTTGCAGCACGGATCGCCTCAGAATAGGCAGACTCGGCGGAGGCAAATAACTGCTGGTGGACGGGCTCAGGTGTGCCAGATATCTTGACAGATAGTTGAGACTTTGCGGCTTCGTACTGTGCCGATGCTTGACTGGCGGCATCGCTATAGCGAGATCGTGCGGGTTCAGCAAGCTTGGCAGCCTCGCTCAGATGCGAAGCGATGATGTTTGAGACAGACTCTACAGCCAAGACAACTGAAGAGGTAGCAGCAATGACCGCAGACGGAGTGCCATAGATCGCGTAGGAAGCGCTAGAATCGATTGTTAGCTTGATTTGCGGCAGAAGGGCGTACAGAGTACTTACGCTGCGACCGCACTTTCGTATTGCTCCCTTGCGGCAAGGCTACCTTTGCTCGCGACACTGGTAGTACCGAAGAGAACGCTGCTCGCTGCAGCCATAGCACTTTCGTACTGCTCGTTGGCCAAGCTGGTGATGCTCTCCACAGAGCCCTGCGTGGTGGTCGCAGGTTTAAGAGCATCTGCGACAGCTTGAGTGAGTTTCGCGGCCTCGTCCAAAGCCACACTAGCCATGGACTGTACGCTTTCGCTGAAAGAGCCATCCGAGTCGACTTCATCATCGAGGATGGGCTCGCGAGCCTCAACAAGGACCTGAGCCATGGCACCACCAAAAACCTTCTTTGATGCCTGGGCACTGACCGATGAAGCGGAAGCGGACACGGTGGAGCTGAGAGAAGATAAGCTCGACGCTGCAACATCCGTGGCAGAAGATGCACTATCGTATACCTCGGACGCAAGCGAGGAGGCACTGGATGAGCCATCGGACGCTGCAGAGAGGAGACTGGAACTTGCAGCATCCTTTTTGGCTTTGCCTGCTGCGAGGATACTTGCGGCTTTGGGACTCAAACTCTTGCTGGCACTGGAGACCTGCGACGATACCGAGGATGCAACACTTTCGGCTGCAGGAGTTTCTGAGCCCAGCAGGGCAGATGAAATGGATGAAGCAACGTCAGTCGCTGTGTCGGAGAGGTTTGACTCTGTTCCGATGATAGCTTCAGAGGCAGCGGTGGCAACACTCTCAGCACTCTCCTTGGCTTTGCTGGTAAAGCTTTCCACGATGGGTTGTTCACTGCCCAACAGCGCCTCCGAAGCTTGACTGGCCAAGCTTTCAACGGAGCCAGTGGATGAACCAAGGACAGACTCTGAAATGCTTGACAGAGCACCAGACGCTTCGCTGGCCAGACTTTCAACAGACCCGGTCGACGATCCAAGTACAGATTTCGACGCATCGGACAAGGCTTCCGACGCTTTACTCGCCAAGCTCTCAACGGTACCAGTAGATGAACCAACGACTGCTTCAGAAGCGCTGGATCCGGCTTCAGATGCCTTGCTAGCTAGGCTTTCGATGGTGCCAGTGGATGAGCCAAGCACTGACGCCGATGCACTCGAGAGAGCTTCCGATGCTTTGCTTGCTAAGCTCTCTACAGATCCAGTCGACGAGCCAAGGAGCGATTCTGACGCGCTAGCGGCAACCTCAGAAGCGCTGGAGGAAAGGCTAGCGGCATGCTCGGCAGCAACAGATGTTACAGATTCAAAGGTGCCTTGCTCAGAGCTTCCGATGATGTTTTCCGATGCCGCTGCAACCTTCGCAGCAAGTTGCTTGCGAGCGCGCTCAGCGGCGGCAGGAAGCGTCTTGGTCTCGAAATCGTCAGTAGCATCTCCAGCGACAACCTTCCATTTTCCAACATCCTTCAGCCTCACAAGCTCCTTGGCAGCATCCTCTGCAAGAGCCATGGCTTGCTGCTCGACTTTTTCTGCAGCAGCCCTGGCACGCTTCACATCCGAGTTGCCGGTGGTGACCTTGGAAACGTCGTTGCGCCAGGTTTGGGTGTCCTTCTTCAGCTTGTTGTACTTCTGCCATTCCTTGTGTGGGATGTTCTGATCCGAGTATTTCCTGCCAATCTCCGACAGACGAATTTCTCGAATGCTATCGATGGTCTCCAGGGTCGACTCAAGCGCTTTGGCGACGAGTTCATCAGTCTGGGAGTCAAACTTCAGACGCCACTCCCGTACGGCTTGTGCACTCTGCTTGACAGATTGTCCGTTAGAGCGGATCGCGGTGTTCACATCGTTGGTAGCTGCATCAAGCAGTTTACTATCCGCATCGTCCGAAAGGCCTCCAACAACGGTCAAAATCCGAGCCTTCACACTGCTGAATGCACTCTCAGACGTTCCTGCAAGCCGTATGAGCAGAGCATTTCCCGTGCCCTCCACTTGGCTGCTTATCTGGCTTGTAGCAATCTCCGCAACGTGTTCACCGAGATGATCCGCGCCTTCTGCAACGGCCTTTGAGCAGACATTCTCCCAGCTCTTGAGATCTGCACGGAATTGCTCGGTTGGTGAAATGGTGGGTTTGGAGGATTGCGAGGCAGCAACACTGGCGGCAGATGACGGGTTCTCGCTGGCAGCAGACAGGGTTGACGCAATGGAAGCAGCAACCGATGAAACACTCTTTGACGCTTCGACCAAGCTAGAAGACGACTCCATGCTGTTGATATCAGCTTCCAGTTGCTTGCTATCCTTGTAACGACCAAGACGTTCCGTGATGCGCATGAGCTGTGGCTCGACGTTCTCACCATACAAAACTCGTATGGTCGGCCAGATCTGACGTACCCAGAAGCCCCATGCAGCACTGCCTGCGTACTGGGCTTGTGGGAGAGCCGTTTGGACTGCAAACGTTTGACCTTGCGTGAATAGCTTTTGAGCATATGGTGCGGTGCGCTTGTACACAGGCTCGACCTCGAGAGCCCAGATATCCGTCGCCGACGTCTTGAGAGACTCAACGTATGGCAAGACCGCATCCCGGGCTTGGTTGACATGTGGTGCCAAAGTTGCATCATACTGTTTGCCGGCTTGTTGTCTCGCAACATCGAGCTGCGGCTTGATGGTCTTCTCCCACTGCTCGAGGCCGTACTGCTGTGCTTGGGAGACACGGGGGGCGCCATGTTGCTGGTAGGCAGCGAATCCTGGCTGATAGACTTTGGTGTTGATGGTGTCCACGTATGGCTGGGCTTTCGAGACGTGTGGTGCTAGGTATTGGTTGTACAGTGGTTGCGCGTGAGGCCAAACGTAGTCCCGCACCTGGAAGTATGGTGCACAAACATTGGGCGAGTCTGCGGTGAGGTCTGCCGGCGACGATGGACAACGGAAGACGACATTGTAGAGCGTCCACCAGACAGCAATCTTGGCGGACTTGTCGAGCACCCAGCGGGTATAGGAGGAGGATGACGTTTTCTTAGTTCGGCGTTTCGACCGCGACGAGCGCGACGCGCTGCCGGATGGTTGGCCGTTCATGGCGGTACCAGCAGGAGATGGGGAGAGGAGGAGGGGAGGGTATGGAAGGGAGGGATGAGGTTGAAGAGGAGAGAAGGTCGTTCAGACCGAAGGCAGCAACGATATGCCGCTGGGATGGGCGTGTGTGTGATGTACTGTGACCTAATGCAGCAAGTCGTGCTGCCGAAGCGAGAGCAGAGCACAATTTCGTCGGCCCAAGCTTCCTCCCTGCGCTTATCGGATTCACGTCTCGCGACCAGCATTCAAGACCTGGAATAGCAGAAACATGAATCAAGATAGGAGACCGGGGATTCCGTCATCGAAACGCGCCAAGGTGCAATCTATCTTCATATCATCCCTACATGTACCTAAACTACATGTATGCTTGGCCTCGTTGATGTCAGAGTGTGTACATCCCATTCATTACTTCTACAAACAAAGGGAAACCATGCAGTCACATGAAAGTCCGAAAGCAAGCCAATCCAGCTTGTGCATAGCGCAATGCTGGAGCAGTTAGCTAGTCCCTTGACCTTTATAGGCTGAGGTCATTGACGGGCTCGTCCGGGGTTGACTGGATCGACAACGCCGACATCTGGCTGACTGTACATGCACTGCTGGTCATATACTGCATTCCACGCCTTCAAGTGCTCGCACGACCAACATCGTTGGAATACACGTACGAGCCTTGCAGAGACTCCGCATCACACGATCGTCCTCTTCACTCCTCCCAGTACGGCCAACACTCGCTTCCTAATGTCCGTGTCATAAGCGCAACCTGCCGCTGGTGCGGCCAACGGACAATCGCTCAAACATCCGCACAATCATGGCTACAACCGACTTGCGCCGTGGCGACGATGGCGATAGTGACAGCAGTAGCGCACTGGATCTGATGGACGAAGACCTCGCCGCGATCATGCCAGCACGGCGTACCGACACTCTATCCTCCAAGCCTGCGAGCGAGACCAACACAGACACTTGCCGAATATGCCGCAGCGAAGGCTCTCCCGACGAACCACTCTTTTATCCCTGCAAATGCTCCGGGAGCATCAAGTTCGTGCATCAGGACTGTCTGATGGAATGGCTGGCGCATTCCCACAAGAAACACTGCGAGTTATGCAAGACACCGTTTCGCTTTACGAAACTCTACGATGCGAATATGCCGCAGACTCTACCATGGCACGTCTTTATCAAAACTGCATTCATTCACATGGCGAAGACGCTTGTGAGTGCCTGTCGAGGGATCATAGTGGGCACAGTCTGGATGGTGATTTTGCCGTGGCTCGTACGCTGGGCGTGGAGGTGGATGTTCTGGATGGCCGATGCTGGCTGGGCAAGAGAAGCGTTCATGCACAAGACAAAGTGGAACGCGACCAGAGGGAGCCATTCGGACAGTAATACCACCTCGGCATATGCGGCAGCCTTCCAACAGTTCCTTGGTGCAGAGAACTGGCAAAATCATACAATTGCAGAACCCTTGGCGCTGACTGTAGCAAAGGACGTCTTCAACCGTCTCGGTCTGAACAGCTCTGTACTCGGCACATTCTCCGTCAATGACACCTCGTCGGCTCCAACAAGCATGTCGTGGCCTCAGGCGGACGACTCCGTCCTTTCGTCGTGGACGTATCTTTCGGAACTCACTCCCAATCCTGCCTTTAACCGTGTGCTCCTTGATATCTTCGAAGGACAACTCATCACTTGTGTGGTCATCACTGGCTTCATCCTGGTCTTCCTTATTCGCGAGTGGGTCGTGCAGCAACAACCACTCGTCAACCTGGATCACTTAAACAACGTTCAACAACAGCTTCGACAAGCTGCAGAACGCATGCAAGCGGAAAATGATCTTCTCATGCAGCAACAGGAGCTTATAGACCGTGCAAGACAACGCTTGGCTGAGCTACAGGACACAGCAGATGCACTCGAGCAGATAATGCCAACAACGTTCAAAGGTTGGGATCAGCTTGAACAGATGTTCGATCAAGCGAATGAGCTACTCAAAAATGACAACCAACACGACTTCTTATACCAGGCCTCTTTGATCACAGAACAGCGGGTTGCCGCAAGGAAAGCAGGCGTGGATCTGGATGAGTTTAACGTGAGGATGAACAACAAACTTGCCTCCTTTTCCGAAGAGGAAAGAAATCAGTGGGAACTGGTTTTATTAGCAGGGTTGGATCGAGCTAACCCTCGAGCTGGGGGGAGAGCACCTGCTTCTACCCTCGATCTCGGTCCTGCCAGCCAACAAGCACAGGATGATCAAGGTTCTGTCGAAGATAGACCGATTCGACCGCGTATGCCTTCGCGGCAGACCTCATCGCATGCAACCGAAGTGAAGCGGCTGCTCGACGAGGTCGAAGCACGTAGGAAGGACTATCAATTGTCGACCTCACCTCAGGATGAGGCTGAGGATCCGCAGCGTGACCCCTCGGTACATGTTACACAAGGTGGCGCTGAAGACGATGAGATGCCAATCACCAACGCTGGCCCAGACGCAAAGATCAATATACAGATGATGGGGCAAGGGAAGCTGAGACCACTACCGCCACCTGTGGACGCTGTACCTCTACTCACCGCCAAGGAGCTGGAAGACAAGAAGGCTACAGACGAGGCGTTGAAGAAACTTGAGAAGGAAATCGAAAGAGAAGATGAAGAACGGGCTGAAAGGGCCGTATCAAGTGAGGCCCCAGCGCAGCCAAGAGCCACATCACCACAGGTGGGAGACCATATACAGGTTGACGCCATTTCGCGGTTGGAAGAGCTGGATGATACATCGGCATCAGATACGCCCGAGCTTGTTGAGATCTCTGGCGAAGAAGAAGAGCTGTTCCCGCGCGACTCGGGCTCAGAATATCTTGACGAAGCGAGCTTGGAAGTGGCAGACCAGCCAGATATCGAACAAGACAGCTCTAGCGAGCAAGCACGCCTTGAAGGCCATGCAGATCCTCCGACGTACTCTCGGCGCCTCGCAGAGTGGTTCTGGGGCGACATTCAACCAGGACAAGAGCTCGAAAATCCACCGCCGCCACAGGAACAGAGAATAGACGGGAATAATCTGCATAACGAAGCACCCTTTGTTCCCGTAGATGCTGGCGAGCTCGTCTTGGATGCCGTGGCTGCCCCTGCTGCTGTACCACTTCAAGATCGCGACCCAGAAGTGCTTGCTGCTGCAGCTCAAGCTGGTGTTGATGCGGATGCAATTGAGGATGCCGAAGACCTTGAAGGCATTCTGGAACTTCTTGGCCTGCAAGGGCCTCTCATCGGCCTCATTCAGACGTCAACTTTCTGCACCGTCCTCGTGATAGGTACAGTATTCGGTGCTGTGGGCCTTCCTTACATCTGGGGTAAACTTGTGCTGTCGTTCATTGGCGATCCTATCTACTTCACCTTCAAGATGCCTCTTCAGGTTTCATCCTTCATTGCAGATTTCATCATCGACGTCGCCCTCGTGGTCACTGCTTGGGCATTCATTGTGCTCACCTTGGCTGGCGACTTTCTACTCTCTGCGTTGGAGGCTTGGCTACCAAACCTTGGAGGGACTAAGATCATGGAGTGGATCATGGAGCTTGCCTGCAAGACCGCAGAGTCATCATCGTCGAGACTGCAGAACATCTTTCTCTCATCCGGGCCGTCTGATGCGATGGGCTGGAACTGGGCGTTCCTAGGAGCCTCAGTCCATGCTCATGCATCGCTCAAGAACCTCGGTGGGGAAGTGAACGCAGTGCTGAACGCCGTTGGTGCAACGATCACTGCTATCGTGGAGACCATATCCTCTGGATCGGTGTCCATTGTCTGGCAGAGGACACTCAGTGCCTGTGGACGCATTCCCGAAATACCAGCGCGCTTGATCGCTGGCGTAGATGTGCAGCAATACATGAAACCAGTCCTGAACCTGCTGTCTGGTCTCAGATCTGGCGCGCTTACATTTACCCTTCCAGAGTCGTCGCTAGATCCGTCCCTCGTGTACTGGTCATCCACCGATCGTTCGTTGGCAGTCATGACAGGCTATCTGGCGTTGGCTGCTCTAGCTGCTGTGTATGTCGCACTCGACACACCCATCACCCGCTCGGAATCGGGACAGAAGACGGAGAAGATGATCCGCGACACACTTCGTCAGGCCGGCGGAATCTTCAAGGTCATTCTCATCATCTCCATCGAAATGCTCGTCTTCCCATTCTACTGCGGCGTGTTGCTCGACATTGCTTTCCTCCCGCTATTCCAAGACGTCAGTGTGGCGACACGGTGGGCCTTTGCCACAGAGTATCCCTACCTCTTTAGCTTCATGCACTGGTTCGTCGGGACTTGCTATATGTTTCATTTCGCACTCTTTGTCGGCATGTGTCGCAAGATCCTGCGCAAGGGTGTGCTTTGGTTCATTAGAGACCCCGACGACCCAACCTTCCATCCAGTGCGAGATGTCTTGGAGCGCAACGTAACGACGCAGCTGCGGAAAATAGCCTTTTCGGCATTGGTCTACGGTGCTCTGGTCATCCTTTGTCTTGGTGGTGTGATCTGGACGATCGGTCGCCTGTTCCCAGGCATCTTTCCCATACACTGGGTGAGCACGGAGCCAGTGATTGAGTTCCCGGCCGACTTACTATTGTACAACGCGGTGACTCCCTTCTTGGTCCGCTACTTCCGCCCTAGTGACGCAGTCAACACTCTCTATGCCTGGTGGCTCAGACGATGTGCGAGACTGCTACGTCTATCGCACTTCCTCTTCGATGATCGGCGGAAGGACGAAGAAGGGCGTCAAATCCATACTAGCTGGCTGAATTTGCTCATGTCACAAGCACCACTATCCCAAGAGAAGCAGAGCATGACTGTGACTGCTGAGGGGAACTCTCCAGATACAGCACTCGACGAATCCTTCCAAAGGGATGGCAAGTACGTGCTCACACCATGCAACGATCAATACCGGCCGCCGAAACCTGGAGAAGCATTCTTACGTGTCAACGAGCCTTCCGATGGTGACAGTGGCGACGTTTTCGTCGTTGATAAAGATGGCAAGAAGAATGATCACTTTGCCAAAGTCTACATTCCACCTCATTTCCGCGTGAGAGTGACTATCTTTATGGTGTGTCTTTGGATGTTCTCGGTCTTCATGGGACTGGGAAGCACTCTAGTGCCTCTAGTTTTTGGCCGGAGAGTGCTGTCGTCCTTCCATGTCGTGGCTCAGGCCGGCAGGATGAACGACATATATGCGTACTCAATCGGCGCTTATCTGCTTGCTGGTGCACTCGCACTGATCTTCCAAGGACACAAACTCCTGCAAAAGGCGAGAGAACAGGCGTCAGCAGTCGATATTGCGGCCTTCCTCTCTCGTACTGCCGAGCTGACACAGCGATATGCACTTCAAGCGCTGAAGTGTATGTACGTGTACGGCTTCGTGGGGCTGGTACTGCCTATGCTCTTTGCACTATTCTTACAATTCTACCTTGTCATACCACTACATACTTATGTGGCTTCTTCCGCCACGACGACGAACATCTCGCATACTTCAACTAACAGCACGCTTTCGACCGTCAACTCGACATCTCTACTCTCTGCATCTGAAGCCACTGAGTCGACATTCGCGCTCGCAGGCCACAGCATCCACATCCTCCAAGACTACTGCCTTGGCCTACTCTACGTCCGCATCTTCGCCCGCATCCTTTCCTCGCCATCGAACACCCGCATCGCCGAAGCCCGCCGCCGCATCTTCACCAAGGGCTACCTAAACCCAGACGTCCGCCTGGCAAGTCGCTTCTTCGTCCTCCCTACTCTCCTGTGCACCGCTGTCGTCCTTCTCGGGCCTCCGACGCTCGCTGCATTTATCCCGCCTTCCCTCCTCGGCATCAACAAGGCGAAGATGTACCGCTACTCCTTCCCCGTCGCAGCAATGGGCGCCGTCGCAGCGCTGCTCTTCCGTCTCGTCGCCCGCTTGACAAGCAAATGGCGTGCGCGCATCCGCGACGAGGTCTATCTGGTTGGCGAGCGGTTGCATAATTTCGGCGAGCGGAAACCACCTGTGGGCAGTCGGACGGTGGTGAGAAGGGAACGCTAAGAACGCTTTTGACAGATGAGGACTACATGGAGATAGAGAAGCTTGAGAAGATGTGATGGTTGACAGCATTTCGCAGCTCACATATGCCACAATGGCGAACAACCAGGTTTGTTAGATATGAAGATATGATCCGACTCCCATTTTTCTCCCTATGTGTTTTGCATCTGAACTACCGAGCGTGTATACTTAGTGTCAAGAGCACCTACCTTGCCTCTTGATGAACGACGTTTCGATGCATAACTCTATATGAAAGTGCTCTGAGACGGCAGGTTAACACAACATTCCATCCCGATATCTGCTAGGACACCGTTCACCATCCTGTCCACGTCACCTCGGACACCAATCTGATATATTGCAGTCCGTTCGAGAATGTATTCTACATGTAGAGGTAGCGTTTGGGTTCGGGTAGCACAAGCGTGCCACTCTTGCTCGGAACCGCTATCTTCGACCCATGGTTCACCACTCACAACATCATCCGGGACAACGTTCAAGATACTACGTTCGGGCGTTCGATTACTTGACTCTGTAGGCAAGCTAGCGAAATCGAAGCGATGTCTCGCAGGAAGGGTTTGTTATCGCTTGTCAACGTCCATATATGCATACAACAAGATACACACGTACAGCCGAAGTGGAGTGGGACACATCCGCAGATCAGGTGATGAGCAGGCTTGTGTGGCTGAGCAGCACATCGATTCAGCCTGCACCTAATTCCTAGGTATCTTGGAAAGATCTAGACTCGAGCCATGAGATACCTCGACCGCTGACTTACATTGCATGATCGTGGTGAAGCTTTCGACTTCAATCTACGGTCTGCGCTTGAATCTTGCAAGGTTCTGTCGCATATGATGAGATCCCGACGCGTATGGCTGGCACAAGGCTGAGTACATGGCATTGGGGGGTCCAGATTGAACATCGCTCCTGAGCATGATCCACAATCATCTATTGAGTTTCATTGGTATTCAAAGAGGCAGGACGACCAGGAATTTCTCCATCTGGAAGGGTCCAGGTTACAGATGCATCTACATGCGCGGCATTGCTCGCCTTTGATCTGGCTGATTGCCACTCGACCACATCATGCGTCTTCTGAAGAGAGACGATAAGGGTGACTTCAGTCTCACCAAGAACCTCATCGACAGCATACCGCCATATGCTATTCTCTCCCACACTTGGGGCTCTGACGAAGACGAGATCAAACTTTCAGATCTCAACGATGGGACATATAAAACCAAGGCAGGCTTTGCGAAGCTTGATTTCTGTGCTGCCCAAGCCGAAAAGGATGGACTCCAACATTTCTGGGTCGATTCAGCATGTATCGACAAGCCCAACCACTCTGAGCTCTCAGAAGCCATTACGTCTATGTTTCGCTGGTACGCAGAGGCCAAGAAATGTTACGTGTATCTTTCTGATGTCTCCGCCTTAAAGCGAGACAGAAATAACCCTCACACACGCCCGTGGGAGACCCGCTTCCGAGGCAGCCGATGGTTCACCCGCGGATGGACTCTTCAGGAACTCATCGCACCTACAATCGTCGAGTTCTTCTCGTCGGAGAGGAAACTGCTAGGGGACAAACGTAGCTTATCTTCTCTAATAGAGGACATCACAGGTATTCCTGTCGCAGCACTTCTCGGAGCGCCGATGTCAAGCTTTACATATCTTGAACGCTCACGGTGGGCATCTGTTCGCAACACCACCGTCTTTGAAGACAAGGTGTATTGCCTTTTGGGGATCTTCGATGTGTCTATGCCTATCATCTATGGCGAGAGGGAAAAGGCGCTTGGCCGACTGAAACATGCGATCCACAAGAACTCGCGCAGTGAGTTGGACGAACTTGACGATATATTTGCGAATACGAACATCGAAGAGAGCGCTGTTCAGCCTGTGGATCGAAGCTTGCATCATACAGATCCACCCTCTCGTAAAGCCACAGTTGTGGGTCATACCCCGGATACTCGACGGGAATTTGCATTGAGATCATTGGGCTTCGTTCAAATGGAATCTCGTAAGGAAACCATAAAGAAGGCCTATTCAACAACATGTGCGTGGCTGCTCGAGCACTCTGTATTTTCCAGCTGGAATAATGCTGGGAACATCAGCGACCACCACGGGTTCTTATGGATCAAAGGCAAACCTGGCGCAGGAAAATCCACAATCATGAAATACCTTCATGCACACGCCGAAAAGCAGAGTTTAGCGGACGATTTGATCATTGTCTTCTTCTTTAACGCGAGAGGAGACGACTTGGAGAGGACGACTATCGGGATGTATCGTGCTTTACTGCATCAACTGTTCAAGCAGGCCCCTGACTTGCTATACCTTTTGGACAGCTTATACAGAAAAAGTGGGGATCCGTTGCAAAAGCTCAAGTTGACAGAGGAGTCTTTGCGCAATCTTTTAGAGTTGTGTGTTGAGAATATGGCCAATCGACACCTCAGATGCTTCATCGATGCTCTTGACGAATGCGACGAACAGCAAGCCCGGGAAATGGTTGCACATTTCGAAGAATTGAGCCAATTGGCCTTTGATCTTGGTGTAAGATTCTCTATCTGCTTTGCCAGCCGTCCTTATCCAACCATAGATATTGAGCACGGGCTTGAACTGATCCTCGAGCATGAGAGTGGCCACGGAGAAGACCTGGCCAAGTATGTGCGGAGCCACCTTCGAGCTGGGAAGGGAAAGGCGATTGAACACCTGAAGGCACGGGTCACAGAGAAGGCAAACGGCGTTTTCATGTGGGCAGTACTCGTCACAGACATACTTAATAGACAGCTCCGGAGTGGCCGTCTTTATGATGTAGAGAAGAGACTGGAAGAGATTCCGGAAAGTCTCGGCGAGCTCTTCAAAGATATTCTAAGAAAGGACAATTCGAACATGAGCGATATGCTGTTGTGTTTACAATTGGTCCTTTTTGCAAAGCGGCCGCTTAGTCGGGAAGAATTCTATTTCGCCATGGCTGCTGGTAATGGAGAGGATCCAGCTGTACTTGGTTCATGGGATCCTGAATATATCACCACGGAATACATGGATAGATTGGTGTTGAACTCGTCGAAGGGGCTTGTGGAGCTCACAAAGTCGAACCGACCAACTGTACAATTCATTCATGAGTCCGTCAGGGATTTTCTCACCAAGGATCGCGGCCTCTACGATATCTGGGCTGAAGTTGGCACGGATCTCGCAAGCTTCAGTCACGAGAGACTCAAGCAATGCTGTGTTCATTACCTTCAAGTGGACCTCTCTGCCTGCATCGACATCAAACAGTCATTGCCCGGCGCAACGTCAGATGCAGGAGTAGCGCTTCGCGACAAGATTCGTGACAGGTTCCCGTTTCTCGAGTATGCGAGTCAATATGTGCTTTACCACTCAAATGAGGCTGCAAGGGGGATACAGCAATCCGGATTTTTACAAACGTTCTCGTTTAAGAATTGGATTTTCACTAATAATTTATTCGGGATTAACGACAAATCCCGCTATTCTTTTGACACCGAGATTGCTTACATACTTGCCGAACACGGCTTTGATCGTCTGATAACGGCGATACACGGACAGGATGCCGCTCTAAAGCTACAAGGAGGCGTGTATAGATATCCACTCTTTGCTGCGTTGGCTAATGGCCATCTTCATGCTGTCAAAGCACTACTGCCAGACACTGATGAGCATGCTCTCGAGCAGATGATGCCCAGCTTGCCACCAGGTTATGTGTTCAGCATGCCTGGAAGTTCGACACCATTGGAATGGGCCATCGAGAAAGAGTGTCCGGCACTAGCAAAAATCCTACTCGATGTTCCTGGTGTCGACTTCCACGACATGGAGAAAAGCTTGATCGAAGCATCACGACGAGGCTACCATACCATTGTGAGACTACTGCTAGCCAAAGCAAGCGATCGCAACGACCATCGTCCGGACCTCCCCATTGAAGATGCGTGCAAAGCAGGTTGGATTGAGATAGTGAAGCTGCTGCTTGGGTGTAGACATTTCAAACCCCGCATATGGAGGTCAGCGCTCGCCCATGCCTCCACTTACGGGCAACTTGAGGTCGCCGAGCTCCTACTCGGTCTCGACACGGACACCGATGCGCAATCCTACATCGATAACGCGCTCCATTCAGCATCTGTCTACGGACATCTAGAAATCGCTCAGCTGCTTGTCATGCGTGGCGCTAATGTCAATGCAAAGGTGGGGCATCAAGCCTTGGTTGCTGCAGTCAGCCAGGGCCATACCTCTATCGTTGAATTGCTATGTAGCCACGGCGCTGATGTTAATGCGCGGGCTGGCTTGAGGTGTAGTGCCCTCCAAGCTGCGGCATCCGTTAGTAGTACGGAGAACGTACGTACACTTATCCGATTCGGCGCCGATGTGAATGCATGGGATAGTCTCTGGGGTGATGCGCTCCAAATATCGGCCATCAATGGCAATGTACAGAACGTGGTCATGTTGATCCAAGCCGGCGCTAATGTTAATGCGCAAGGAGGCGCTTATGGCAACGCCCTACACGCGGCGTCAAGCAAAGGCTGCTCGGAGATTGTTGAGATGCTACTCGAAGCAGGCGCGATCGACAATCGGGGTAGCAATCCAAGCGTGACTTGATCATTGGAGCCACAAGATACTGCTAGTAAGGCCTTGTCCAAGGAATTGAGCTAACGGATGCTACAAGTCTTACATACCCAACTTACGCATCACGTCCTCATGGCATGTAGGCATGCACGGTAGCATGTTTTGCTATATGAACGATATTCCAAATTCCACCACCTCCTGATACTGCCTCATCTGAACAGCGTGACCTGTAAGTACAGAACTGGTGATAATCACTGCTACCAGGTAAGTCCGATAATACAACTGAGCCTTATAGAGTGCTATTTGGAAGTCCGTGACGAGGTGGAATGTCAGATGCAAATATGAATTTACAGCTCGGCTCGGTTGACCACTGAGCGACTCGAGGCTTCTACAACATCGGGTATGTTCCTTGGGCCTGAGAACAGCCAATTCCAATGGAAATAGAAATGCAGGAGCATTTGGTATGGTAGCGTCGTGGGATGGAACGTGATGGCAAGACCCTGGTGTGATTTATGGGGAGGTTGTAGAAGGCTAAGAGCTCAGTGTTCAATATTATATCTTTCACAAGCGCTCGTTGATGATTGTGCTGTTCATTGGGTGGTGAATGCAATATCGACTCTGTGACATGAAGTTCCCAACAATCTCGCCGGCGATCTGATGACTGACTTCGTTGTCGGCCTGCGTATGTAGCGGTCCTCACATGTCAAATATGTATACAAGTTGTATAATCCTTTATTGTAATGCACGAGTATTGCCCGCTTCCCCATGCGGGCAGAACTCCTTGAACGCCTCTTCATAAAACCCTCCTTATCCACTGCTTTCCAGATCCAGTCCTTCTCTAGAAACCCGGCGGGTTGAGCCTTTGACTGACTCTCGTCCATTTCGGCAACTTATGTACACCCTTTCGATACTTCTTAGCCTTGCGATCAAACATGGTGTATTTATCCTTGGGCAGCATTTCCGCTTCTGTGGGCATCTCCGCCTTCCATCGCTCAATCAAGCGGATCGTACCGTTTCTTCGTGCTTCGTCTGAGAGGAGAACGCTGGGGGCGCCAGGGAGGAGATCACCGCGCTTGGGACCTTTGTGATGCCGGCGAGTAGCCTGTGATGATAGCGAATCCGCGGCTGTGTCGCTATCTGGTGTTGAACCTATGGTCTCGGAGGTTTGCGTGGCGCCATTGACCGCGAGATTCTTTTGCCGAGCAAGCGCTGTGGCTAGAACTGTCACCACATTGTCGACATTGCGAAGTCGTCTTCGTTGGCGCAACTTTTGTGGAGAGGACATGCGCCAGGGGATTTTCCTGTTTCACAATGTCAGACACTCTTGCAAGGTAAAGACTCCTGTGAAAGGTTTTACCAGAGGAGACCACCGCAAAGGCGAGCGGTAGGTTTAAAGGGACCAAACATTATGAATGGATGAAATATGTGTGTTGCGCGTGATTGCGGCCATGGTCTCGAGACATGGAGTTGAAGTGCGGCATGTCGGGAGTGATGCCTGAGGCTGTAATTCAGCTAGCCTTCACTCTACGACCACGCAGTTTGCTGTAAGTCCTTCAGCGAAATCATGCGCCAGACTCGTCCAAATGTCTTACTATTTCTCTATAATAGGCACTCGCGATAATCCGCTGTTCGAGTTGGACTTTGGTACTTCGAAGATTGGTGGAGATGGTATCGCTCGTTTTCGCGAGGAGGCGAAACACATGAACCAGTTCATCGTTCACGCTGCGTTGGACATGGTTGAAGAGCAGCAATGGGCCACCAAAGATCTGTAAGACTGTCTCTGTCCTTGTACGCTATCTTCCATTGATTTTGTGTATAGCTATCTACGCAAAGTCGACACATTTCAGAACAACCACATCCATTGCTTCCTGACTGGCGGCAACGTGAAATTCATGCTTCTCATGAACCCTGACCCCAATGCTACAACATACTCCGCATATACAACGTCGCAAAACTCAAGACCTTCGACGGCGAGACAGAGCACCACTTCGATTGCGGCAAATCCAACTAGTCAGCAAACCGAGGAGGCTGTCCGGCAGTTCATGGGAGAGGTAAGCTGAAGCGGAAAGAGGGACGTACTTATATGCTAATCAGTCACAACGACAGGTGTATGAAGCTTGGGTAAAATGTATCATGAATCCATTCTACCATGTCAATCAAGCGGTCACTAGTCCGATTTTCCGCAACAGGGTTGTTACTGCGGCAAAAAAGTACTTATGAAGGATTGTGGTTGGTAAAGCCGAGACTCTGCAGACCTCAGAGTTCTGTTCTCCTACGCCATGGTCGATATCATGATCGTTCATGGGGAGCTGCCAACCTTAGATGGGCCGCAACAATGCTTACCAATGTAGCAGCCTACTCAGGCTGTCCACCGAGCAGCATTTTGGCCCGACCAACATGGCTCATCTGCCCGCCATACCAAACATCCACACTCCAGCAAAGTATGTCCGGGGTGCTCACTACTGATGTCTAAGAGAACGTACGCCTACCCCTGGATCGCCACACAGTGAGACACCGTGCATCCTGTGCAATTCTCTTGCCAGGGCCATACTGGAATATGTAGCTGCCTGCGCCGATAACTTTATACGTGAACGGAGCTTAGACTGATGGACGAGCTTACTTGCCCGGGGACGAAGATGCGAGAAGTCGCACTGATATTGAGAGCTGAAGCCAGGATTTTGCATGGTAAACATGGCAAAGCAAAGCCGACTACAAGCAACCTAAGGTCAAACGCATTAGCTTTATCATGGGAACACCTCAAACATTCACATCTTCCATCGTGCATGATTTTTGGGGAAACTAAAAACGATAAGTCGTAAGGTCCAGTGCCACCATTATGTTTGCTGTATGTCCTCAAATTCACAGTTCCCACCGTGCCCACCTAGAAACCCCGCGGTACAGTATTTCTCTCAACGACATACACGCACCTCTACAACGAAACAAAAGTACAGCTACTCGCTTTATACAGCGTACTTCTTGCTTGATTCTCTTCGAGCAATCACTCCCCATCACGGACTTTCTCCTCCAACTAAGATACGTCGTCACTGATTTTGCCACCTTTGGCCATCCCACCCACAGTCTACTGCACTTTTCGTTGAAATAATATATCATAATCATGACCGATGACGCGCCAGAAAGCTGGGATGACGATGCACCCGACAATTGGGATGAGGAAGAAGATATACCAAAAGCTACGAGCGGAGTATCTGCACCACCCCAGCCGGGCAAGTCGACAACTGAAATCAAAGGCTCCACCGCCAAGACAGAAGACAAGGCTGGGAATCCTGGCGAAGAGCAAAATGAGAACGACAGTAACTCAGATGAGGATACTGACATTGCTGCTGACGGAGATGAAGATGCACAGCTCCTGAATCAATACAGAAGATTGCTTTCGCGCAGAGTAGACCTCGTAGGGGATTACGCCGGAAATGAACTTTTCCTGATCGAAGGAGACTCATTGCTCTTGCGATGCTTTTCGGACGATCAACTCGATTTCGACGACGGATTTCAGATGCTTCATGCTGCTTACAATGTTGAACATTTTTTGCATCACTTGGCCCAGCGAAAATGTAATTTTCACATTGCTTTCTTCGACAGCAACAGAAAACTTTGCTTGCCTCCGCATGTAAGCAAGCGGAACGAAGGGAAATACTTTTTTGCTCGTGTTGCTATCATTCGGCATCTCCAAAAGAACCTGTCTAAACTCCATGCTGGTATCGTTGTGCACAGCTTTCCCTCATATACCTCTGCCAAGTTTGCAGACTTTCTGCAAAATGTCAGTCCATACTTTATCATGGCCCACGACGGGGCTTTACCAATTGAACGGAAAGGGAAACACATCCAAGAGCGCAAGGTGGAATCTGACCACGGCAGCAATAGAATACTGCTAAGGAAGATGATTGTGCACTTCATTCGTCGCGGATTCAATGTTGCACTGGTCAATGGACTTGAGTGGCGCGATACGAAGGTCATGACGATGGTGCTCGAGCGAAGAGATTGGCGAGCGGCGGCAGATAATCTTATCGCCTCGGACAGTGCTCCATCAGGGATCACAGGTCTTGACGTTTCTCAAGATCTTAAACTTGATGCGGTGTCCCATCTTTCCGAGCGGCATCAACTGGCTGTCATAACTCTGGCCAGACTTATCCAAGATCCGCCAGAGTCTATCGCCAAAGGCGAATTGTTGCGATTGTCTGCAGCTTTCCTGGTACACGAATCGCTGCTTGAGCACCTGTCTCTTTCCTCACGTCGCTTCGAACACACTCGGGCTTCCGAAGAGTCGCAAAACTTTATTACTGCGCTGACGGATCTGAGTGAATGCGTGCTTTCAAGTCCCAGTTGGGCGGAAGCAATGCGGCCGGACGATTCAATTTGCGATGTTGTGGATTTTGTTGATGGTCGCCTGTTTGCACAGGTATATAGTGGTCACACTTCACTTGATTCGGCAGCGAGAGAGACCTTGAATGCGCTTTTAACAGCTGTCGAGAAAATCTCGGCAACTAGCATCGCAGTAGATGATGCTTTACTGCAAGGAAGTGGTGTTCCGAACGAGGCGGAGAATGCAGCAAAGTCCGATCTTACTGTGATGCCATTCTCCAATACTGTCTTCGACCAACATCTGGCATCCGTGCGACTGAAAGAAGACGACGCGGCTGCCGGCGAACAGACTCTAGCCTCTCACAAGATCTTCAGGGAGATGACCCACTGGCACAATGCGAAAAAGCCGATCGTCGTGAAGGGTCCACCAACTCCGCAGTCCATCAAACAGGAGTTCTGGATCGCAAGGCGGAACCAATGGTTTATGGCAGAAATGCGGACTTACGCCGCAAGTCTGACTAATGCTGTGGGTAAAAGCCTGGAACCAGAGACTATTATCGTCGGTGCTCAAAAGCCTGATGTTGATCGTCCTAGCAAAGGTCTGATCAAGAAGAATGGGTTGGACTCTCCCGCAGATTCAGATGCGGACAGCAATGCTTCAAGCTCGAAGGGAAAGCCAAGTGGCAAGAAGGTCGGAGGCAAAAATGCAGCAAAGAACGCAGGCAAGCAAGCCATGCTCGAGAATATTGCAGCAAGTAAAGCGAAGAAGGACGAAGCTGCAGGCAACAAGATTGCAAACGCGTGGCAAGTCGCATGCAAAAACTTCGACGCTAACAAAGACGCTCGATTGAGGTATCGACAGGCGAAGGATTATCTGGCAAGAATGCAGTCCTCGTGGCAGGAGGTGGTTGCGGCAGAATGTGAGCTCTATATGTTGAGCGCATTGCTCCAATTCTGGATCGATGCTTGTCGGAAAGGAGAGCAATCAAGACATATGGAGCTTGCTGCGCTCATCTGGAGTACCGCTGGTAAGATTCTGGAAAGTAGTAGTGTCACCAAACAGATTGTGTCGTCCGTGGACTTGACCATCAAGACACTCGGACTACCGCCGGTGCCGTCTGTCTCGGCGGCCGCCCTACCTGACCGCAAACTCGCGTTTACGTTTGCTTTACCATCTAAAGTTCAAGGTCTTGCTACCGGCCTCAAACCAAGAGAGTTCCAGCTCCTTCATGGTGGACCATATCTGGAGCGAAGTTTCGATTCGGCAGAAGATAGCCGAGTGAAGTTTGCACCTGATGGCTGGCAGAGAGAAGTCCTGGATGGCATTGATGCGAACAAAAGCTTGTTTGTGGTTGCACCTACTTCCGCTGGAAAGACTTTCATCTCATTCTATGCCATGGAGAAGATTCTCAAGGCTTCGGATGACGATGTTTTGGTTTATGTCGCTCCCACAAAAGCACTAGTGAACCAGATCGCCGCCGAAATCCAAGCCCGGTTCTCAAAGAACTTCAAGTACGGTGGTAAGAGTGTGTACGCCATCCACACGAGAGACTACCGCATCAACAACGTGCTTGGAGCTCAGGTGCTAGTGACTGTTCCTCACGTGCTCCAAATCATGCTCTTAGCTCCGTCGAATGCCAACTCTTGGTCCAGCAGAGTGAAGCGTATCATCTTCGACGAAGTTCACTCTATCGGTCAGGCGGAGGATGGTGTGGTGTGGGAGCAGCTGCTGTTGCTTGCACCTTGTCCGATCATTGCGCTTTCAGCTACTGTGGGCAACCCGGGAGAGTTCAGCGCTTGGCTTACGACGACTCAGAAAGCTATCGGAGTTGAGCTCAAAACTGTCCATCATCCTTACCGTTACTCCGACTTGCGCAAGTACTACTACGTGCCGCCGGAAAAGTTTAGCTTCCATGGCTTACCTGCTAAGACGTCCTTTGGATCGCTTGGTCTGGAAGGTTTGACTGGGTTCAACTATGTACACCCCGTTGCTGGTTTGGTTGAGAAGTCGCGCGGCATCCCTGAAGACTTGGCTTTGGAGCCGAGAGATTGTCTCTACTTATGGCAATCGATGACGAAACATGCCACTCCAGAGTATCCTGTGCCAAAGGATCTCGACCCTGCCCTTGCACTCCCAGAAGTCTCGAGAAAGGTGAACATACTGAAATGGGAGAAAGATCTAAAGAAGCTACTGCAACAATGGCTCACCGACCCATCGTCACCTTTCGATCTCGTCCTAACCGATCTTGCACGGAGCTTCAGGGATGTGAAGCGAGAAGAACTTCAAGCTACCAACGACAAGGACGAGACTCCATCTGTCGTCAATATTGAGAACGAAGATGACGTGATCACGACTACTCTTCCCCTCCTTTGCAGACTCCATCAGCAGGACGCACTGCCCGCCATTCTGTTCAACTACGATCGCCACCAGTGCGAAAAGATCTGCCAAGCTCTCACCGAGAAGCTACAGCAACAAGAGCAAGAACAGCAGAAGACCGGTCCCAAATGGCAAAAAACACTCGAGCGATGGGAGGAATGGAAGAAAGTCCAGGCCAAAGCTGCTGCCAAGAAGGGCAAGGTCGCTAAGAAAGGTAGCAAAGGTGATGATGACGACGAGCTGGGTTCGAAGCTGGATCAGCAGCGCGATGCTGGCGAACAAGGAGTCGATGTCTGGGAGTCATTTGATCCTGATAAGCCGCTCGAGGGCTACCATTTCGCCGACCACACAAGAGTGCAGGCTTCTGAATTGGAGGTTTATGTGAAGCAGCTAGGACGCCGCGACATTGCCCAGTGGCTCATTGACTCCATCGGCCGTGGTATCGGAGTACATCATGCCGGTATGAATCGCAAATATCGGCAAGTTGTTGAGATCCTCTTCCGTAAAGGTTTCCTCCGCGTTATCATCGCTACAGGAACACTTGCGCTTGGAATCAACATGCCATGTAAGACGGTGGTCTTCAGTGGTGATTCGGTCTTCTTGACAGCTCTCAACTATCGTCAATGTGCTGGTCGTGCCGGACGTCGTGGCTTTGACCTGCTCGGAAATGTGGTGTTTCAGGGCATGTCTCGACACAAAGTCTGCAGGCTGATCAGTTCAAGGCTTCCGGATCTCAATGGCCACTTTCCAATCACTACGACACTGGTACTGCGTCTATTCACTCTACTACACGAGTCAAAGGGTGCTAAATACGCTGTGGGTGCGATCAATGCTTTGCTATCACAGCCGAGGATGTACATGGGAGGCGCCTCGTTCAAAGACCAGACCATGCATCATCTACGGTTCTCAATCGAATACCTTCGCAGACAGCACCTCTTAGATTCTCGTGGAGCGACGCTCAACTTTGCCGGTCTAGTGAGCCATCTTTATTTCACAGAGAACTCGTCATTCGCGTTTCACGCTCTGCTCAAGGAAGGATATTTCCACGAGCTCTGCGCTGGCCTGAAGAACAACGAGAAAGATACGCTCGAGACTCTGATGTTGGTTATGGCACATATCTTCAGTCGCATTCCTTGTCGGCAATCAGATGTCGAATACAGAGAAAAGATTGTGAAGCCCTCTTCATCAATCGTGTTCCTACCACCAATGCCAAGTAAGGCCTCTCAGATCTTGCGAGAACATAACAGGCAAACTCTTCAAATATTCAAAACCTATGTTGAGACCTTTGTTGATCAGCATATCAAAGACGAAGACCGTAGGTTGCCTCTGACTGGTGTTACTGCTGGGGCCGCCAGTCCTGTAGATGGCGGACTCGTACACCATCTGCCGACACCGCGTGTTCGCTCGCCATTCGTGGCTCTCTCCGGCGCAGGAGATGACTTCGAGACAATCCATGATCTTTGCCAGACGACTCGCGACGGCGTATTCTTGGAGGAAGCCGTCATTCCCCATCTGGAGGTTTCGCCGGACGAGATGGATGTCCCTCTAAATGCTTGGCTACTCGACTTCTACAAGCACGGCGATATCATGACCATTGAACGAGCCAATGGTATTCGTCGTGCTGACATCTGGTTTTTGCTCAACGACTTCTCCCTCGTTCTGGCCACCATCATCACAAGTCTGCTCAACTTCATGAAACTGCAGGAGGGCACTGACGTGGACATGCTTGATCTCATGGGTAGCATGGACGCGCACGAGGAGGCGGAAGACGATAAAGTTGCATCTTCTGAGGAACAGAGTGTTGCCTCAGGCCCTAGCATTGCCGACTCTGCCATTTCAATGCCTGAGCGTACAAAGCCCACACCCGTCGTGAAGAAGGCCAAGAATGCAGAGAGCTGGGAGGATGTGGCAAATGCGGAGAACACAATTATCGAGTCAGAGGAGCGTCGTGCGGCTGCTGCTGCTCGTCTACAAGCTGAGGCTGAAGCCGAGGGGGATAGCGATTGGAATGAGAAGGGATTGAAAGATGTCCTCAAGGCTTTGCAGAAGCTTCATGCCGAGTTTACCGTCAAGTTCAAGGCTATGTGGGCCTAAATGGGTTTGGGAGTTATGCACATCGGGTGTTTCAACTCAGCCCAATCGACGGTGCTCTACTTGCAAGGCTCCTCAATCATTGCTGAAGCAGTGTTGGCGAGCAAAAGTCCGAACTAGAGTCATGTAGATACATATATGTTTGAAAACGTTTCTTCGCATGCGCCGCAATTCATGCTGCTTTGTCAACCTCATCCTCTTGGCCATGCCTAGAATGGTCAACACTGCATACCTCTTTCTGATCGACATAAGTGGCTTCCACTGGACACAACAACTCGGTTGCAAAGCTGGCACAGTCTTTCCATTCTGCAGGAGAGCTGGCTTGTAGTGCACCACCGCACATCGTCGCTCGAGCGCATGGCCAGGATAGATGCCATACTCAAGCATATGTGAAGTCTAAACACATGCAAAGCTGACACAAATGTACAGACTCGGGCATGTGTTTAGGCTCGAACGACTGCAGCACATGCAAGCGCCCCATATGAGGATACGAGTAGCATGAGTCGGACAGTCATTGGTCGTGCATCAGATATTTCGCCGTGAATGGCGCAGGCTGGGAACACAAATGATTTGGAGCAAGCACACGTGGTTGCGCGTGTAAAGATTATTTATATGTTGTTGGCCGCAAGCTTCCGCCCTGGATGTTCCAACAACATGCACTGCCCGACTTCAACTGTGCCGCAATGCACGACTGTTGCCCACATCTCCCAGGTCGTCGATGTTCTCACTTCAAAACATGATTAGTGTTCTCGTCAGCAAGCGTTCAATGAGTCGTGGTCGTTGATATATTCCAGAAATCAACTCCATCTTACACATCACCTCAATCAGCTCGTTTCAACTATGGACAACCGCATCTTGTTAGCGATTCTTGGTGTAGTAATGTTGACATTCTTCTCAGCGTAAGTGACAAAATTGATACATCAACTCCGCATACTGAAAGTCCGTTCGCGAGTTTAGCTGGTGAGGCAGCTTCGAAAACACTGCTTATGCGTTGGGCATCTTCGGCTTCGACGCAAACGACCAACATCAGCTCCCTGGCAACACCCATTTCAGGCTTTGTGAGGATTTGCTTGATCCGGTAGAACCAGAAGATGCACCATTTGCTGTCGACATGATAGAAATTAGGCCCAACCCACCTCTGATGTAAGGCTCCTGCCCAGGGTTGATTGCATTCTCGAAAGGACATGCTGACGCGAAGCTGGTACGGCAGTGGACAGAACCTCACCATCGCCATTCACGGGCTCGCTCGTTCCGACGTCTCGACAAATGCGTCGATGTTCTACTTCGTGGAAGCTGATCATGGCACCTTGGTTGTCTATGGCGGTGTGTCATTATGCAATATCACTACAGTAAGACAGTTTAACAAGACGGGACACTTGACTACAGCGTGTCCACCAGCCAAAGGCCTGGCTGTTCTGCTGACGGACGTCCTCATTGAGGATTACTGGCCTGCGGTGAGTTTGACTCGTCTTTGTGAAGAAAATGCAGTAAGCTGACGTAATCCAGGGTTGGTGGACTGTGGAAGTTGATGTCAGGACGGACCACACGCCAGATGCTGATCGGCTCTTTTGTGTCGAGGGTCGTCTTCGAGTACAGCGTCCACCGAGGCAAATTTTTGATAGGCTGCGTGATATTGTGATGCCAACTTCCTTGTGGTCTTGATATTATCCTAGAACAGACATTTTCGAAGTCATACAGATGCAGAGCTCAAACAGATACCGAGCTCAACCAGATGCAGAGCTCATATAACTACAAAGCCCAAACGATGTAAACTCGACCGTATTGAAGTGACATCGTATAGAACCGAGGCGCCAGGCATGGCGATAGGTCCTCGAGTGATCGAATGTTCCAATATTGAATCATCAAAGTATGGATTTTATGCGCCAACAGGTATGCTGGGAAGCACAACAAGGCTCAGTTTAGAACAGGCTGTGATGTCGGCGTGGCCCACGTGCTGGGGTGAGAACGTTGGCAGCTGCAAGGATATGCACTGCCTGCACGCTTCAGCTTGACTGTGCCGCAATGCACAGCATGCTGCTTTGACCATCTCATGAGTCCTACCACATGTGAGCATTTCCAATCTTTTGAATGTTCCCCAACTGACGCTTTGTGCCGATTTCGAGCTTTCAAATTTTGTATATTCTTCAAATCGATTGACAACATCAGAATGGCCAAAGGTGCTGCAACATTTTTATGTAGCTTGTTCGTCCTGGCAACTCTGGCGAGGTGAGCATCTTCGACCTGACTGCTTTGCTGATCGCTGACTACTCTCATGATGTTGCAGCTGGTGGAGTTTAGACCTCACTCATCACGCATACGCACTCTTTGGTTTTAATCAAGTTGGCGCAAACAAAATCCCCGGCAACACTAATCTCAAAGTCTGCGAAGAATGGCTTGATCCAGAAGAGCCGGATGATGACCTTTTCGTGGTATACCAGCTGAGCATAGAACCCAACCCACCATTGATGTCAGTCCCCAAACTATGGACGAGAAAGCCTTTCTTTCACGATGTGCTAATGGCGAGTCTCGTGTCACAGAGGACAGAACGTCACGATTGCTCTCCAGGGTGATTTTCGCGACAGCACCACGTCAAACACAACAGTCTTTGGCTTCGTAGATGCAGACGATGGCAATCTGGCAGGCTGGGGTCAAGGAGCACTTTGTAACATCACGAAAGTCCTCCAGATTGACAAGACCGGGCTTGTCCGGCCAGTGTGCCCACCCATGCGCGGCAGCGCGCTATTGTTGGCGACTGTTTTCATCGAAGACTACTGGCCTGCGGTAAGTCGAGACAAGGTTCGTGCGAGATATCAACAAGCTAATGAGTCGAAGGGATGGTGGACTGTGAACGTTGACGTACGAGAGTCCCCTGCTCCAGAAGCCACTCAGCTCTTCTGTATCGAACGTCGGCTCCGGGTGCGACGGCCAACGAGACAGATATTCCACCAATTCTGTGAGGCTGTGTTGCCAGCTGCCTTGTGGTCTTGGTGGTAGCCTGGTGGAGTCAGAGTCGGGTTTGGCACCCACTCGAAGGATTGAAGTGTATCAAGCACTTCCAATGCCAGAGGTCGGGAGGGCCTTTTTGCAGTGCATAGATAGAGCGCCAAAGGTTCGCTGTACGAGTTTCAATGTCGCCATGGCGCGCTGTCAGCATTAATACTCATCCTCGAGCAGCTAAACGATCCTCGAGCCATCTCGTTGTTGTCAAGTCGCATGGGAAGTGGTCGGCCAATCCCGTACTGTCTTCCTTAAGCAGAGCGTACATGGTATCGTAGTGTAGTGTAGCGTCGCATATTGTTCCTCGACACGTCCAATGGGAGGGACGAGGGGGATCCTTGAGACTGCCACGAAACATCGGTGCGGGCTTTGGCATGCGATTCGATACACATACACCTTCGCTTAATGAGACGAAGCCCCGCGATGCAGGGATTCAAGCCTGTCGGTCTAGTAACGGGTCTCCATTACTTCCTATTGCGGAGATCAGGTAGGGGTTGCTTTCAATATCGCATGGAGTCAGCCCTCGTACCATTCGCGAAGCAGAATCATGACCAGCCTCTGCACCCTTCATGGCCTGATCGAGTTGGGTGCTGAAGCATGGCTTCGGAGTCCAGACCACATTCAGCAAGTGGTCGTGTCGGAGTTCGGTCGACTGTACCTTCGTCAAGCAACTTTAGCCCCACTGATGTAGTTGCGCATCGAGTATTGCGCTCACAATTCACGATCGATCTGCACGGCTAGGTATTGCAGAGTTTCCAGGGTTTTCGGAGGGTGTCATGCGAGAGAAGCGCTAGAAGCTGCCGGCAAGCCTCGGGTCAAAAAGGCTGCAGGGACCATGTCACTTGTGGTGTGCTGATGCCCTAAGGGTAGACTCTGCGTGGCCGTGATCAGAGAATGCCATCATGGAGTTTGGACTGTGTTGTAGTTGTCATGTTGAGGAAAGATCATCGTGTCCTGGAGTCGAGACCGAGAGAACAGACGGTTCTCAAGCGCCGTTCAGCGAAGATCTCAACGTGGCTACTGACAACGTGCAGGATCTTCCCCTTTCCAGAGATTCCGGATCTTCGCACCGGCTAAGGAAAAACGTGGCCATCCCGCGGAACCAAACGCCTCAAAAAAGTCCCCATCTGCACGGCGATGTCATCCTTCGAGGTCTCGGTAGTGCTGAGCTTGGCCCTGCCAGAATACGCCAGCGTCAGGCCCTGGACACGGTAATTGGCCTTGGACCAGTGATTGAGTTTGTGGATGCATTACTCGCTGCGTCGCTTGGTGGTTTGGGCCATGGGACGCGTGGTCAGCTGGGTCCTTTTCGTCCGGGGTTTGCAGCGGAGCGCATTGCTGGTATTAATATCGCCGTCACCATCCACTCGGTATACCCATGTAGGGTCATGCAAGCGGATATCGTCCTGAGCTGTAAGCGGCGGTGTTCCGAGCATGGCCGACGAGGCCGGCGGGCGGTTATGTAGTCGTGGAAGGGACAGCCACATGCTAAACAGGGTCGAACGTCTTCTTGTTACCTTACCTTACATGTTGGTTTCTTGGTCCAGAAACAATTATTGCTCAAACATTTTCCTAACAGTCGCGAGGTTCTAGAATCCGGTCGATGACCCTGCGTACCTAGTCCAGCTTTCACTACTACCGCGATCGTCACAACTTTATCAGAGTCTCGCCGGGATACACACAATACATTAACTCGTGCGCTTGGCGATTGCATATCGTTGTTCCAACCTTGGAGCTACTTCATCAAAGCAGGAGGGAAAAAGAGTGAAGTCAACTGATTCATCTACCAAACCACCTACGATAACAACGAAGCCGCCATAGTCTGGTGATCAGCTTCCCGTAGTCTACCATCTACGTCCCAGCGCACCCAGTCCTGGTCGCGAGCATCCTTGTGCTGGTGTCGAGATACCCCAAGCATCGCCTACGTATCGTGTCACATCTCCCCGCCCCAGGCTCTCGCGTGGAGAGATGCTCGGCACGGTCTGCTCCTGCGGCAAGCAGATGTTCGACACCCGCGGACTTTGCTTGACATGCCTCGACCACCACCACCAGGAACGGCAAAGCAGACCAGCTAGACGCTTCATGCTACCAGATGGTGCAGCACCCAAATCTGCGTCTCCATCAACACCGCTGTCTTCTCCTCGACAATCTTCAGATCTCCCGTACAGATCCCGCAGTAGCTACCGGTTGCAACCCTCAGCCAGTCAAGCAATGGACAATGCTTTCGCTACCCAAGCGGACGGGACCTCCATATTTCCAGCCTCGCTCTATCGCAGTCAACGAACGGCCTCTCCACGCGCGTCACCACCTGGCACGCCCAATGCATCATCTCGCGCTACGAGCATTCCACCCGACCACATATCTCTTTCTGGTCGAAATGTACAACCCTCGACGCCCGACCTGACCGTAACGACCAGAGGCGACCCGGTAGGAGCTAGAAGCTACTCCCCCATGGCCGCAGGATTCGCGCGGCTCAATAGGCCCCACCCAGCGTCTCAGCAGAGGGGAGTCGTGAGTGAGCGTAGGAATCTGGATTTGGAGGCGAGGATGTTCGATGGGCCGGCGTGAGAAAGGAATACGAGTTTTTGCGGTGGTGATATGATGATAAGACTATTAAAAAGATTCGCCGGAGGGTCTCAACGAGCATGGCGCTGGAAAGGAGTTTCATTGGCGTAGGCTTAATTCTTGGTTTTCTTCGGCTCTTTCTTCTCGTCCTTGCCACGACTGGTATATAGCTTCTCACTACACATGAGAAGTCAGAAATCGTTCAATGTATGACAGTACAAGCTACTGCTCGCATCAATGTCTCACGCTTTGTCGCTCTTCCCGTCCATCTTCTTGCCCTCGATGCGCTCGAGTGCGTCTTCGATCAAGCCAATGTGCCCGCGTAACGTCCCCTCGAGCTCATCCATGCGCGCTTCGTGTTCTTGAAGATTGTAGTCGTGGTGGGACTTGAAGTACATGGTCATGCCGCCGAGAGCGGCGAGATTGAGGAGTTGCAGTGCGGCGGTGGGGGAGCGGAGGGACATGTTTGCGATGATGCGAAGACAGTGGTTGGAGGAGAAGAGGAGAATCGACCTATACTTGACCTCCATGCATTGGAAGATATAGAATGCTGGATGAGACTCATCACACACTATACCGTTTCCTCTCAGTCATGATGAAACATCGAAGCTGCACTGCATGGAGGTGGAAGCTCTAATAGTCCCGCCAAGGTGATGATCTCATTGCACAAGCAACCACTTTACGCGTTTCCCGACGCGACCATCCATCGCCGCACCACCTCGACATTTACACATCCCCACGATGAAGTAGAGTACCACCTTCGACAATGCTATGTCCTCCTCTCAACCCTTCGCCTCATCCCCCTTCTCGCCAACCCAGCTCCGCCGCCGCCGCAGCAGATTTACTTATAAACACCTCTCAACCCTCGCGCAGTCTTCCACCACTTGTCCGCTGCGTGTGATCGCGCACATCGACCTCGATGCCTTCTACGCGCAATGCGAGACCGTGCGGCTGGGCATCGACCCGTCGCGACCGCTCGCCGTCCAGCAGTGGCAAGGCCTGATCGCCATCAACTACCCAGCTCGCGCATATGGGCTCAATCGCCACGTGACCATCACCGAGGCTAAGGAGAAGTGCCCCGAGATCATCTGCCAGCATGTCGCGACGTGGAAGGAGGGGGATGTCAAGTGGAGCTACTCGGACGATGCGTTCCGCGAGATCGCTGTGCGCAAGGTCAGCTTGGATCCGTACCGGATCGCCAGCCGGAAGATCCTCGCGACGATCAAAGAGGCGCTGATGCCTGAGCGGCAGAGGGTGGAGAAGGCGAGCATCGATGAGGTTTTTCTGGATCTGTCGGCACAGATTCATGAGGTGCTGCTAGAGCGCTACCCAGAACTCAGAGGCCCGGCGCCGTATGATGATCCGACGGAATTGCTGCCACGACCACCTGTGACGGTATTGGATTGGGCGGCGGATGCTCTGGTCGATCTGGACTCTTCGCAGTCCGAGGAAGATGACCCGGATTGGGACGATGTATGCATGCTCATCGCATCAGAGATCGTGCGCGACGTGCGGAAGAAGATCTTTGATGATCTACACTACACATGCTCGGCGGGGCTGTCTCGAAATAAGATGCTGGCGAAGCTAGGTTCGGCATACAAGAAACCGAACTCGCAGACGATAGTCCGCAATCGTGCTGTTCAGCACTTTCTGAGCAGGTTCAAGTTTACGAAGATACGCAATCTGGGTGGCAAGCTTGGCGATGAGGTTGTGGCAGCTTTCAACACTGACTCGGTGCTAGATCTGCTGCCGATCCCCATCGAGCAGATGAAAAGAGTCTTGGGTGATGGTACAGGTAGTTGGTTGTATGGTATCATACGTGGTGAAGATACTTCTGAGGTCAACCCTCGCACCCAGATCAAAAGCATGTTGTCTGCCAAGTCCTTCCGACCATCGATCAATTCCTTCGAAGTTGCTGTCAAATGGCTGCGTATCTTCGTCGCTGATATCTTCAGCCGGTTGGTGGAGGAAGGAGTGCTGGAGAACAAACGCCGACCGAAAACGATCAATCTCCATCATCGACAGGGCCAACAGACACGAAGCCGCCAAGCACCGATCCCATCTGGAAAAGCAGTGACAGAGGATGGGCTTTTCGATCTTGCAAAGAATCTGATGGCGCAGGTCATCGTGGACGGCAGAGCGTGGCCTTGCGCCAATCTTAGCTTGAGCGTGGGAGGCTTCGAAGACGGCGTGCAAGGCAACAAAGGAATCGGAGGGTTCTTGGTACATGGCGAGCAGGCTAAAGCTTTGAAATCCAATGATGGGAGCAGAAGTCACAATAATGATAATCGTCCGAACAAGAGACGGAAACCAGACGATGGCATCACCAGGTTTTTCGGCCCACAAGAAAGCCGTGAGGAGAGCGGAAGCGACTTCGACAGAGCCCAGGAACCGTTCGGCGACGAAGACCAGGACGTAACGAACCACGACGACCAGCACGATATGGCACGCGAACACGACAACGACTACGATACGCCCCCACCAAAGCAAAGATCCCCTGCCTACACTACAGAATCTAACAATGTGCAAAACAGCCTCGACGCCTACCTCTGTCCACGCTGCCAAAAATCCATTCCGATGCACGACAAAGACGAACACGCCGACTTTCACTTCGCGCAGGACTTGCAAAATCAACATTCAAGTCCGTCCCGACCGCCCCCGAAACCGATACTGGCAGCTGCGACGTCGTCGGTGTCGAAGACGAAGACGGGCAGAGGGAAAGGGGCAACTGGTGGTGGTGGCGGGGCAGGGAGTGCCAGCGGCGTGGAAAAGGGACAGAGGAAGTTGGCATTTGGATAGTCTCATGGAGTGACTGGGCGATCAGGATAAGGGTGAACGTCGTGTGGCAAGCGCTCGGTGATAAGCATTCATCATAGAATCATCAATCAAGCTAGTCGCATAGATGTGGCCTGTGATACATCTCTATGTCCAGTCTCCCCGGCTTTGCTTGCCAGGTCATGTCTCCGGAGCTTCGTGGCATGTATCTAGTCGGGTTAACGTTTGCAGCGCATCACAGGTACATGTACTTACAGCAAGGATATTGATGAGCCACGCAACATTCCTATCGACGTCACGCATGCGCTCAACCATGTGTTGTTACGGAATCCTGACAAAGGCTGACTCAGCGCATTGCGCCACAGCACACAGTAAACTGTAAAGACCGGAGCATCCAATCGAGACGCCACTTCAGCGCCACCAACAGCGGACAGAATCGTGAGCAGATCGGATCCAGCTAGACCATAAAGTCCGGTCCGTTGGCCCGCCGGATTTAGAGCGATTCAGCTATCCCGCGGTATACTGTAGAGGATGCGAGACACATGGCACCGGACATCACCGTTGTTGCAACTCTAAAGTACATGTGTAGAAGGATTCTTTACTGTGCTGGTGGCGGCATCCTGATGTCAAGTTGCAGACATCGGATTTATACAGATCGTTGATTGTCCGGAGATTTCTCGCTGGGTACTATATGGTGGTGGGCTGGGCTGAGGATATATGTAGTCGCTCTCCGACTTGTAAAATAGCTTCAGTACTTATCCAACGATGCCTATCATTCCATTGCGATATTCGGAAATACACTACTCCTTCAAGCGAATCTCCAAGCAACAACATGTCTCACGCTTCCAAACTCTCAAACAAGGTCGCATTGGTAACCGGAGGCTCTAAAGGCATCGGCAAAGCCACCTCGCTTGCCCTCGCCGCAGCCGGATGCTCTGTGGTGATCAACTACAGCTCCGACGAGAAAGCCGCCAACGACGTGGTGACGAGCATTGGCGCGGACAAAGCACTCGCCGTCAAGGCCGATGCCAGCAGCATTCCCGGAATCGAGTCGCTGGTCAAGCAGACCGTTGATCGTTTCGGTCGCATCGATGTGCTTGTCGCCAATGCTGGCATTCTGCCTATGAAGGATCTTGAACACACCACTGAAGCCGACTTCGACCGGACATTCGCCGTCAACGTCAAAGGCCCATACTTCCTCGCACAGGTAAGTTCCCACTCCTTTTAACTCACATCAGTGGAATTCGATAATGACATTTCTTCGCAGAAAGCAGTACCTCATATGGCAGCCGGCTCACACATCGTGCTGCTCTCCACGACATTAACCAAAGCATCCACCGTGCAGCCAGCGTATCTGCTGTACAACTCGACCAAAGGCGCGATCGAACAGATGACCCGCGTGCTGTGCAAGGACGTGGGACGGAAAGGCATCTTCGTCAACGCGGTGGCGCCAGGTCCGACAGGCACAGAGCTGTTCTTCGAGGGCAAGAGCCCAGAGATGCTCAAGGCCATTGCCAACTTCAACCCGCAGGGACGCATTGGTACGCCGGAGGAGGTCGCGGAGAGTATTGTGTATCTCAGCGGCTCGTCGTGGATGTCCGGGCAGGTTGTGGCGGTCAATGGTGGTATGGCTTAGATTAAGATGCTGTGTGCAAGCACCTCAGTAGCTCTTTATTTTCCTTCCATATATTTCGATAGCAGTAATGTCAATGACGAGACAAAATAACTTACATCAGATGATATCCTCCTACACGATACCTGTTCATTCTGGAATCTTGGCTGCAGCACAGCGAGATCTTGAGGCACGCTACGCCAAACCGGCCGCTGATAGAATGCGTACGTCGCAAGTTACGACAGCAACTGACCGAGGGTTCATGCAGCTATCTTTCAATTACGAGAATACCATACCATGGCAGAGCTTGTCTGTTCAAAAATGTTACAGTGTTATTGCAGGCTGAGAGGCAAAGAAGGACTTTGTGGTTGTGAGGCGACGGAAGCTCATGTTCGAGCGCCGAAGTCTCCGCTTCGTCCCGACTTCACTCCTTCAAACAGACTCATGGCATTACTTTTTCATGACGATTAGTTCTTGCACGTACAGCACTTCGGTAAATCTCACGGGATCCGTGAAATCGTGACAGTCATGTGAGGGAACTCATTAAAGTCATGCTTGTCTCGAAGCCCGAATTTTTGGAGCGAGACGTTCTATTGCGAAATGCTTAGCTTCGACATACTGACAGGTTCAACCCATCAGAGGTGCAATCCACTTTCCAGTCTAGATTCTTACAGCATCCTGAGCTCCAGCCCTTGGGATGGACTTGACAATCCAGCATGGGCCAAAGAGGCTTCAGAAGATGCATTGAGCCCACTGATTGTCGCTTTAGTCCTCCTCTTCCTCGGTATAATTGAGACAGCCGCAAGCGTGGCAAGACGGACAACGATTTTCATCGATATCATCTCCATCCCGATCAGTTATAAGCTCCTTGCCACAGTCTGCACATGTGTACCAAAAGCTCTTTGATCGAGCCTGCATCAGAGCGATAGCAACCTCGGTGCTGAACATCGGTGTCGAAGACATCATCTGGCGGAAGCTTGCACCCTCTGGACGAAGTAAGAGTGCCTTGGCGTGCTCCTTACACACTTCGATCACGATGTCACGCATGCTGCAGCGAGTTCCAGCATCAAGGCAGGCATAGAGTTCCCCAATCGCTACCGCGAACGTAGCCGTCTGCCACTCTTGCTCAGCATAAGTCTTGAATTTCTCAGCTGCCACATCTTGGAGACCGAATACATCGTATTTTGCGGCGAGGATACACATGCGTAAGTTGAACAGCATGGCTGGTGTGCCCTCACGTGAGCTGACGCTGTCACTGTACCCGTGCGTGTACATGAACTCAACCATCGCAGAAATGAGTCCAGGTGCAAAATCCGTCAGCTCGATGCTGTTCTCGTTCCCGCCCTGTTGACACGTATTAGATCCAGAGGATATGACTGATCTCAAGAGGCTTTTGCACGTACAGCGAACCCAGGCGTACAGACCGCAGCAGCGAAGAAGTCTGAAAAGGAGCTGATGACCACCTTGTGTACAGACCAGCTCTCGTCTCCACAGATGATGATGTAGTCGCAATGCTCCTCAGTGAGGAACGCTCTACAAGCAATTTAGCCATCAGCAACTCCAGGTGAGGGGCTTGCACATGCGTGTCCTTACTTTCGTAAATATGCAAGAACGTGACGCTGGATAGGTCCGCTATGATCGGTCGCCAGGCCTGACATTGTCGATGAGGGCGGTGGAGAAATGCTCGAGAATATAGAGGTGGTGACGAGCGAAGTACATGCCATTGTGTCGAGGAACAGGAGAATCGCGAAGATCAGAGCTTATTGCCAAGCCTTTCACATGCAGAGTATCGAAGTGATTCTTGAATTCACTCAAGCATGCTGACAATACCATTACAGGGAAGGAGGTCAGGAAGACCAAAGCAAAGTGAAGTCTGGAGGCCTTACATATAGAGTGTTGTCATAAACCCTACGACCCACGACCATGAGAGAGTCTTGATTTAGAAGAGATAAGCATTTCGCAGTTCTGGTGTTGAATAGCCACCAATGTTGATGAGTGATTTAGCAGTCGATGTGAACCACCACCATCATAATAGCGTGTCTGCATGTAAACGCGATGGAGACTCCATGTGGGACATGCAGCCCAGATAAACCTTAACGCCGCACAACCCGAAATCATATCCGAAATCTCTCGTCAGCAGGAGTAAATCAGCAGAGAAACACGACCCTCAAGACTGGCTCGCATGACGCGGCGACAGACGCGGGTCCACGGACTCCTCCAAGCGGTACATAGGATGATGTCGTTGGACGTCACCTGCTCCACAAGACAATGTCAGCAATGTCGACACACTACATTCAAGTAGCAGCCACAGACCTGTGATGATCGCTTTCCACGTAGACATCGGTTGTGATGATGTTGACTTTTGTTCCGACTTGAACATGGACTTCAACGAGGACATCTTGCTGGATGATTTGGGTTGCGAGGGGACGTCTTTCTCGCGGACTTGGTAGGCGGCTTTGTTCATGATGGCTTCTGAGTAGGCGGGGAGCTGCTCAGAGGCTCGGCGAAAGGGGGTTTGCTCGAGAGCGCGTTGGTGGTCGCGCTGTAGCTGCGAGTAGTCGATTATGGGGCAGGGGGCGGCGCCAGGCATTGTGGTTGGTGTTTTTGGAGTGTTTGGATTGACTGATTTGATTTCCTTTGTATGGAGGGAAGAGTTGTAAGAATGTAGGTGAGATACGTTTTAGATCGATAGATTGGAGTGGGCAGTAATGCGTTGGCGAAGACGAGGAAGGAGAAACGGGCAGCTACATATATATCCAATGGCTCCGCGAACTCAAAGCTGCCTACGAAAGAATCCTGCAGGCGACAATGTTCACGCGATGAACAACAACCAGTTGCACGGCACCAGGATGTCGACCACGCAACTCCGCGCCATAACACGATTGAGTAAGCCACAGTGGTGCGAGGCATCCGGCATCCGGCATCAGCCAATCATCTTGTGAGCGGCACAGACAATCATATCAGTCATAAAGTTGTAACCTAAGCAGATGCTGGAGATGGACGCCGGTGTGTAAGATCCATTGGACGCATGATAGGTGATATCGATGTGATTCATTCGGATATGCGGTAATCACTGCTTGAAGAGGAGCTGAGGTGGGAAATCCGAACTCCGCTGCTTCACACAGCCGCGTGCGGACTCTCGCGGATAGCTCATCACATCTGCCAACTCCGTGTGTGATGTAGTAAATAATAGTGCATACATATAGACCATTGTGGTCTCCGCGAACGCACACCATTGACTGCCGAGTGAGTCATGAATGATGTTCAGCTCACAGAATCTTCCTGGCAGCATGGTGCGTGCTGTCGTGCGCTTAATCAAGCATTGGATGTTTGTTAGCGTCTTGTCGCTTAAGCGCAAATCTTACCACTCGGCTGATCCACCATCACTGCGCCATCTCACGCACCGCGGATTTGAGCTTGTTAGTCATTGTGCTGCTTGATTGCATATCCTGCTCGAACGCAATCGTCATTGAGTCTATGGTCTTTTGCTCGAAATGATCTCCAACCTCGACTCTCGCAGGTGGAGAGAGCTGCGATAAGTTTGTGGCTTTCTTTTGGGTGAAGTCCGGCGTCCTGCGGGGGCGGTGCTCGGAGTTCAGCTTCAGCTTCAGCCTCAATTCCGCTGGAGTCACCGCATTCCAAGGCTAAAGTGTATGCATCTTTCACTAACACCATCACCACGATCCTGCATCTACCTGTCAGTTCACGCTTGTAAGCTACTGTCGACAGCCAGGTCGCGATCGATGCCGCTCACAAGCTCATTCATGCCAACTACGCGCAAGCTCACGCGTAACGTGCTGCAGGCATATCAGGCATCCAGTGTGATTCCGGCCTCATTGGCTTCCTGAGTCTTGGTAACTTTGTTGCTGCCTGAGACACGCACGCGGCTTTGATTGTATCGACCAGTCAGGACGTCGGATGTGTAGACCGCGTCTAGAGCCATCTATGCCATTTTCACCGTAATATGGATCCTGCCTTGCAAGACCATGATCATATCTCTCCTCGGGCAAAGGCGTTGGCCTCGCAGGATGACCGCGCAACGCATTCGGCCGAGAACATGACGTCTTCGCAGCCATACCGAAGAAACGGCAAGCCGTTTGCTTGCGAGCCCGTGTGTAGATTGACTTCTTCTGCCTGATCAACGCGTCAACCAGACTGACAATCCTTGCAGTGTCGACGCGGTAAACTACGATGCGATCATAACAGTCCCGTGTGTGGACGGTGTACGCGTCGAGGAAAGCAAGCGCAATGCTATTACCATCCAGCACCATTGACCAAGCCTCGCGAGGTGTCAGGGCCTCCAAATGCTTCGCTAACTCCATCCGACTCGTCTGCTTCTGTTCAAGCACCACCCAAGCGTGCGTCCGAACCACAAATTGGACTTACCAGTCCTCCATTGAGCAACGGCACTTCCAGGCATGATCCAGGCCGCAATGATTTATCGCTGCCTCCAACTCCGAACATCATCTCGCCATCTCAGCAGTATCAACCGATTCCGCCTCCAGTCCAGGCCGGATACGGGCTGCCCAACCCATCATCGGCAGGTCAAAGCACTGCCGAAGCTAATATGGCCTCCCGAGATGACAGGCTGGGGTTCCTAGGGCCGACCAGCTACTCGGCTATCTTTAATGAAAATCCTATAAGTCTAGAGTCCGAAGCAGAAGAAGACGAGGCGCAAGACATGCCTCCATTAAACGTGAAAAAAGTTCGTCAAGGTGCTGAAATTCTGGCCTTGCTTCGTGACTTACCACTGTACGAAAAGTTCACCCAAAGATGGATGGAATCGGCCGCCGTGCTTCGACCGATGTTCCAGATGTGGCTTGAGGATCTATGGTCCGAGTTCGGCCGTCTCCTGGTTGATGCCGAACCTGCTCAATTGTATAGCCTGTCAGAACTCGTATGGCGCAACACGAGACGGAATCTGAAACTGCATGGGCAGATGTCAGCACATGAGTGGGCAAAGTCCGCCTCAGGGAGGAATCTGCGTTGGGAGGTCGTTGGTATCATTCTATCCATAACAGGATGTGTTGCCGTTAACCTGAGCGATTGGGACAGTATCTTCGACACTATTCGGGACCGCTATGTCGACAGGCCGACATTTGCGGAACGGATGAGAAAAGCCTCCGAGTTCTGCCAGTGTTTCTGCTATGAGAGTGAAGTGCTGAACGATCTGACGCTTGCTCTAATGTACGAAGACCTCATCCTTGTGGTGTGCGTGAAGGGTGAAGGTACTTATATCACGTGGCAACGCACCGGTGAAGTGTGCGATGCTATTGTCGCTATGGGCATACACCAAGGTAACTATGTCGACGCGAAAACGCCGTTCTGGATGTCGGAACTCAGGCGCAAAATCTTCATATCCGCATATGGCCGTGACAAGACTACCGCGACATTCCTAGGTCGACCGCCACGACTTTCATACAGATATTGCAAGATGGAGATGCCACTGGATCTCCCTGGTCAAGATGTCTTCCATGCTGGTCCAGGTCTCGATGCTGCTATTGCTGCACTCGACTCCAATGGCTGGAACAGCACAGGCGCTTTGCAGCGAACGACTTGGCTCAGAGCCTGGTTTCAGCATTGCAGGATCCGTGAGGAGATCCTGGAGATCTCATTAGGCTCGGATGACCATGATCTGCTGGAGCGGACACAGACTATCAGACAGAGACTGGAGAGTCTGCACGCTTCCTACCCAAGCTTCATGCGATTGGCGCCTGAAGATGTTCTCAACAAGAGCGAACGCCAGTCACCTGGATCTTGTCTGAATGCGATCTTTCTCATCAGCGTACATGCAGGCGTGATGCATACAGAGTTCTTGCTGCAGCGAGCCTTGATAAATCGACGGAGACACAGCTATAAGGAGCTCATTCCCGTCTCGAGACAGATCTTATCTTTAGTGCTGTTGGCTCAATCCCGACGAGACTTCTTCAGAGATTTCCAATTTGATCTTACATATCTGGTAAGTGCGTGTCAAAATCATAAACAGAATTGAGACGCTAATATTTGCCTCTAGCTTGTTGTCCATGGCCTTCCTGTCGCAGGCGTCCTGGCAGTGGAGTTGCTCAGACAAGAGCAGTCACGCCAGTACACCCCGGACGTCCTCCCCCGCTCTGAGACCATACAGGACCTGAGCGTCTTCATATCCGCGCTCGCCTTGGTCAACCCTGGCGAGGGCAATTACAGCGTGTGCAATCAGGGTCGACGGGCACTGCGGCGTATCCTTGACCAGATTCTCAGCCCGCATCCTCCGCCAGTAGCACGCAGTGACGGTGATTCTAGCCAGCCACCGACCATGTTCGACGAGATGAACTTGTACTTCCCGACGGCTAATGACGCCGATTTCTTCCAATGGCTCGAGAACGTCGATTGGGATAAGTCTGGGAACTGGATCCCTTCGGGGGAAGCATTACCTTCAACATAGGGCTTCAATATGGATTTCATGATCCTCAAAGATAACCCGACAACACTCGCTTCTGGGGTGCTTGAATAACGACGTTATGAAACAGACGACCATAGCTACGATGATACCTGGGATTGGTTTATGAAGATCTGATCTTGGTAATATTTCAATGCACATCTTGATCACATATTAGCTGCTCAAGGCACACTTTGTACATATGATACAATCCTTATACATGCGCTCAAACGCAACCAAAATTCGCCAAGCACATTGATTGCTGGCTAACAGAAACCGACTTTCTGCTATGACATATTCCTCCTCCACGCCCTGTTTGCAAGCTCTTCGATCTCCTTTACCTCAACCGGCCCGTTGACCGCCTCATCTGCCAGACTTTCCACCACCGCCTCTGCCACCAAATCGGCCTTCAGTGGCTTCGCCCCACCCGCGCCCATCAGCCATGTCAAATTCCCACCTGTCAAGCTGTTGGCCAGAAAGCCACCGTATGTCACCGCCGCCATGGGCATCGTGAAGCTCCGTGAAGAGTCGTACAAGAACCCCGGCCGTAGAAACACAGATCGCATCCTCGGGAACTCGCTGGCGATCGTGCTTTCCGCCTCGCGCTTGGTCGTGATATACCGGCCCGGCAGCACCGGCGCGCCCGCTGCTGCAGAGATGTACGCGAACGCAGGCACCTTCGCCCCCGCGGCTTCACGCGCGAGCGTTATGGCACTATCGCGGTTCATCAGCTCGTACGTGATCTGGCCGTCAGGCTCGCCGCTTTCGATCTTCTGGCCTGGTTTGCGCTCGAGTGGCCGCACGCCACTGCCGGACTTGGTCGCGCTGAAGGCCCGGCGGAGACCGGAGACCAATGACTCTTTCCCGGACAACACACCCTTGTAGTCTGCTTCGAGCAGGATGCCCATGCTGTGGACCACAGCCGTGGCGTTCTCGAGGTCGGCGCTGTAGGATTCGGGAGAGAGGATGTTGGCGCTGCGCCAGGTGACAGACGAGGCCCAGGCGGGTGCCGTGGTGTGCGAGGAGACAGAAGGCCAGTTGGGCTCGCCGGAGCGACTGCGACGTGCAAAAGAGTGTGAGATGAAGAACTTTGATTTGTTCTAGTGGATGGACACATTGGCATACCTTATGGATGTCACGTCCCAGTCCCGTGCCACCGCCGCTTTGCAGATTCGGCTACCGAGAAAGCCATTGCCTCCGCAGACAACAAGCTTCTTTCTTGCAGCTGTTGTGGACATTTCGAGTTATATCAAGACTGTCAAGGCATTGAAAACGCGCGCCTCACAATGCCATTCTATGTTGACCAATAATTTAGACGTCATCACTTTATGCTTCGGCTAGATCCGCAGATCCGCGCTTACAGATAAAGTTCGACGCACATGAGAGGTCGTACTGTGGCTGACACACGCAACGCCCAGCCACCGCAGCCACCGCAGCCATGTTCGAGCATTTGATGCGATCGTTGTAACTTCACTTTGCCTTTCATTCACGTTTCGCTTCATTCACCTCACTTTCATCTTCTCTTCGGCCTCTTTAGGCCATAGGGCCGACATGGCCGACGGCGCCACAGGCCGCAGAACCGCATCTATCGCCACTGCCCGGGTCATCCCGGTGTTGCTCTTCTTGATCGTCGCCTTTGTCAGTTATGTGATTGTCGGGCCTGTTAGCATCAACTACCTTATCAATCCCCCGGACGGAGTGGAACGGCGATTCGCCGCAGGAATTGCGCTGCCGATCGTATGGTTTGTTCTCCTGCTTCCGGTTGCGACTGCGTGGCTACGACTGTGTGGTGTCGTCTTGCTCGATCCGGGATATGTGCCCCAGACGGATCATGAGTGGCTGGAAGGAGAGCCACCTCCTCCCGGACTGGAGGATTTCTACAACCGGGATGTCTTTGTCTGTGATTCCAAAGGATTGCCGATCTGGTGCCGGTCCTGCCACAACTGGAAGCCGGATCGCGCCCATCATAATCAAGACGTCGGCAGATGTACCATGAAAATGGACCACTTCTGTCCCTGGGTGGGCGGTGTTGTGGGCGAGCGGAGCCTCAAATTCTTCTTACAATTCTTGACTTACAGCTTGATCCTCGCCACTTACGGGATGATTATGTTGGCCTACTTTGTTCACGAGGCTCGAACAAAACAAATTCGGGACTCGAATAAAGTCCAGATGATTGTTGCTCTTGGATTGGCTGGATTCTTCGTTCTTTTTACTCTGGGAATGGTGGCCAACAGCATCAACATGATCTTCCGCAACGTAACATCGGTTGAGAGCATTGGCATGGGACCGACCGGCACTGGTAGAGTTCTGTTGGCAGTGCTGCTACCGCCAGAAATGCAGGAGCCCGTCGAGTCACTTCAGGCACCATCTCCTACATTTCGATCGTCTCCTTCCAACTCCCTTGGCGGAGATAGTCAACGACCACTCACCTCTGATCTCGACGACCCGTCGCATATCAGCTATTTCAGCAAAGAGACTCGCCAATCGAAGAACCGTCGCCCATCACAATCGAAACACTGGAAAGGTACCATCACATATCCACTGAACCTTCCCATTAACCGCCCGCCGCTCCCCGCTCCCGTCTTTCGAACCTTTGCCATTCTCGAAACCGTTCCTGGTTCGAACCCCTGGGATCTGGGCTCCCCATATCATAACTTCACAGCCGTGATGGGTCCAGGCTTCGTTGATTGGCTATTGCCTATACGCCACTCGCCGTGCTGCGACCACTCGTCTCTGATCTCGCGATATCCGCTTGGGCCAGCATTCGAGCAGTTACTGAACGATTCTGGTTTGGTACAGATGGCGCAAGACGGAAATTGGCACACTGACGATGGCGCTACCTCTCGATCTAGTAGGAGGTCCAGACGAAAAAAGCGAAGGTTGGCTGAGGGATGGCAGAATGGGGAACGTCCCGATGGCTGGATCAGCGAAAAGGAAGCTAGACGGCGGCAGCGTATGATGGAAGGACGGACGAACAGCGAGCGACGTAGACACGGAGAAGTATGAATGTCTGCATGTGTACAACTCTTTAATGATGAATGAATTCTATGAGTATCCTACCTACGAACACTACTGTTGTTGTCTCTGTATACATAATCATAAAACGAGATCTTGCTTACTGCTACCTAATGTTCCACTCCCCATAAGGATCTGTCAACGAATAGCCGCAACCAGTAGTACTGATACTCTTGTCCGTTACGACCAAGTATTGTCGGTCAAAGGTTCACATACAACGACTACAGGGAATGATCGAACATTGGGGCGGCTGTATTGGTTTCATTTGTGACGACCTTTCTATAGCCTTCTATGTTCATGCTGGCGCTTCGACTATTACTTCCCCAGCGAGAGTGTCACTCCTCGCTCTTCGTCGGGTAGCCCTACGTCAGGTCATCTTCCCACCATACGTCGATCGAATTACGAGCACGATTTGTAATAAGTGCGTACAAATGACTTTTAGAGTGGACGATAATACCTAGAACAGGTGTATTGATCGATCGACTTGTTCAAATATGGATAGCATTTCGCAATGCACCACAGCCATTTTACCTTATACTGTGCGAATCCGTGTCTGGTCCACATGCTGGCGGAAGGAGAGCTTCGATTGGAGAGTCGTTAGGTCTGACCGTCGGTTGCATCGTGTAAACACGGATTGAAGGCGTAGATCCCTCCATGACCAGTGTTTCATTACTAGCTTACCGCAGTGCCAGAGCCTGCTGAGTGGAATAGTTGACAACACATTTCTCATGCTCTTTCATCTGCCATGACTTCGTCCGGTCTAATCATGATGTTGGGGCACACTGTCATTTAATGCGGATTGCCAGGCCTTACCGCCAGGAATGCCGAAGCAACCAATTCTCTATCATCAGCAGCGCACGTCGAGAAAATTTGATTCTGGCCCTCATCCAAAAATGGGCACAATCAGTTCCGATCGTGGCTCGCAATCTTATGCCTTGCAGCATGGTCGCATCAGATGGCAGTTCCTCGTTCGAAGCTCTCTCGAATATCTGCAGTGTACTTATTGTAGAATCTTGCCAGTTTCAAGTTGAACTGCTTGTTCTTCTCGTTGATGTACGTCACGTCACCGCCATCATCGTCGTTAATTCCACGTTCCCGTCTCTTCTTTCGCCGCACCTCTTCAGCTTTCTTGATATCTGCCACCAGGCGGTCGACCGCAGCACGGTCTGGCTTGTTTTTGGTGAACGTCGCATCTGATCCTGTCGACATGTAGCTGCCATCCTTATCCACGGCTATCAGCTCACCATCAGCAGTCTCCACAATCTCCAGGCCCCCACTTCGTACTGCTCGATCGATCGCTTCATTCTTCTCCTTCACATACGCCTCTCTCCGCTCCTCGAATCCGGCCTTCTCCAACTCGCCGACTTGCCGAGCATATACCTTTCCAGCCTCCTGTGAGTAGTCTTGGAACGCAACACCATCCCTGGCTCGCTGCTTTTGCGCCATCTTCTTATCCCATCGTTCACTTTCTTCAATTGTCCAGTCCCACGCTCGCTTGCGTTCGAAATCCTCTCCACCCTCCTCCACTTCCGCCTTGAGCAGCTTGTGCTGCGCAATATCCCTCTTGCGATTTAAAGCAGTAAGCTGAGAAGGATCTGTGGACTGCCGCCGAGCTTCGTTCTTCGTCTCCGCGAGGTTCGATTTGCGCGACGCGAGATTGCGAGCCCTCAAAGCGGCGAAACGGGCTGCACGATCTTGCGCCAGAGGTGTTGTGCTGTCAGGAACTGTGTCCGATGGTGCGGCCGTGTTCTCTACGCCATGGGCAATATCTCCATTCTCAGTCTCAGTCCGCGTGTCCTGCGTGTTTGACCCATGAGCATTGTGTGCCTCGGCAAAGCGGCGCTTCGTGGATTCTCCCTCATCGTCCGCCAGGCTTGGCGAGCCTTTGCGTTTCAGTGGTGCCGCCATCTGTAAGAGATGTGTCAAAGTAAGGTAGAATATCTTCAAAACGCAAGTTCTGGGTACGTAGATCCGTCCAGCGCAAACATTAATCACATGACGTAGTGTCAAGGTCACGTGGTGATTCGTGAACAACAATGCATGTGTTCATGTTATTAACAACGGAGAACAGGATTACGGGAAAAAGCTCGTGAGGCTAGAATGTGGCCATCTATCACTCGCAGCAGGCCTATCAACATCTTCTATGAGGTTAGAATAAATTGAATAGACATAATTCCGACGACTTGAGTAGAGTAGCACACGAAGCGGCGCCGTCCGTCAGGACGCGCATCGCGTCCGCCCCACTAGTATGCATGTGCTGGTTGATGCCATACATACAAACATGTACATTACATGTTTGCACTCCATCACGATTGCCATGCCGGATGAATTAACAGTGCCACTCACCTGACACCACTCGTCTGCTTAATATTAAGTCTGCTTTTACGCTTTATCCAGACCCAGAACACCCGCAATCGCGCGAGGATCTGTAATCAAGCTATAACTACTTCCAACAACATTTCGATCATCACATTTTGTTTTCTACTTAGACGACAATTCATATGACGTTCCTCCCAAGTCGCGTTGAGCATACCACATCATGCACGTCAAACAGGTGATCATTCAGGGATTCAAGTCCTACAAGGACCAGACAGTGATCGAGCCCTTCTCGCCAGGCCACAATGTCATCGTTGGTCGAAACGGCTCTGGCAAGAGCAACTTCTTCGCCGCCATGCGGTTCGTCCTCAGCGATTCCTATAACCAGCTCAGTCGCGAGTCACGTCAAGCGTTGCTCCATGAAGGCGCTGGGTCGGCAGTTATGAGCGCATACGTCGAGATCATCTTTGACAATCGAGATGGCCGCTTCCCCACTGATACCGACGAGGTCATTCTTCGACGATCGATTGGACAGAAGAAAGACGAGTACAGCTTGAACCGCAAGAACACGACTAAGCAGGAAATCATGAACATGCTCGAGACCGCCGGCTTCAGTAAGGACAACCCATACTACATCGTGCCTCAGGGTCGCGTGACCAGCATCACGAACATGAAAGACAATGAGCGTCTCAACATGTTGAAGAAGGTTGCTGGAACCGACGTATACGACAACAAGCGTGCTGAGTCTCGGAAGATCATGGATGATACCGAGCACAAGCGAGGCAAGATTGATGAGCTGCTGGACCATATACGAGGACGACTGGACGAGCTGGAAGAGGAAAAGGAAGAGCTACGTGCTTACCAGGACAAAGACCGGGAGCGTAAATGTCTAGAGTACACTATCTATCAGCAGGAGTTGCAGGTTACTGAGGAAGCTTTGGAGGGTGTTGACGCACAGCGAGCGGGCGGAGCGGATCAAACACAAGATGACGCCGAAGCCAGAGCACAAGCTGAGGCTGACATCGAAGAAATCGACATTGAGATTGCTGATCTACAGCAAGAAATCGAGCAGTTGACCAACGAGCGCATCCAGCGGGAAGAGGCACGGAAAGACAAGACGAGGGCACAAGCTCAAGCCGAGACAGATGTTCAATCGATGCTGGACAACCAAGCAAGTGACCAGGCATCCCAGGCGCAACGCGCAAAAGACATCAAAGTGTTGCAGCGGGAGCTTAAGCAACGAGAAGGCGAATTGGCAGTAGTGGTACCTGCATACGAGGCCAAACTTGAAGAACTTCGAACACTGCAGCAGCAGGTGGAAGATGCAGACAGCACACGCAAGCTGTTGTACGATAAACAAGTTCGCCACAGTCAATTTCGTTCCAAGAAAGACCGTGATGTTGCGTTGCGCAATGACATTGACGAGCTTCATCAATCTCTCGGCACTAACAAAGCTCAGATCCTGCATACTCGTGAAGAAATCGCAGGATCCGAGACCCGGATTGCTGAAACTGAGGCAGAGATCGCTGATCTACGGTACCGGGTAGAGCATCGAGGTGACGAGCAACAAACCCTTGCAGCAGAAGTTCAACGTGCCAGTAGAGAACGACAGGACCTGCACGATGAGCGTTTGAAGCTACAGAAAGAGAGTCACACTATTGAATCGTCGATTGGACGAGCCAAAAAGGAGTTTGACAATGCGGAAGATATGCTCGGAAGAATGATGGACCAAGCGACAAGCGCGGGATTGAGGACCGCTCGCCAAATCATTCAGCAGCACGACATTCAGGGTGCATATGGAACTATTGGAGAACTCTTCGACTACAATGAGAAATACAAGACTGCCATCGAGGTCACTGGTGGCACTTCGTTATTCCATTACGTCGTTGATACTGACGCCACTGCGACGCAGATTCATGAGCTGATGAGAGAGAGGAAGGGCGGACGCATCACTTGCGTTCCGCTGAATCGCATTAAGCCTAGGACTGTCAATGTTCCAAAGGCAAGCGATGCCGTAATGCTACTGCAGAAGCTGACATATGATGTCAAGTACGAGAAAGCGTTCCAACAAGTGTTTGGCACGACAGTGGTATGTCCGAATCTGTCCGTCGCTTCGCAGTATGCTCGAAGTCATGGTGTCACCGGTATTACCCCAGACGGCCAGCGTGCAGACAAGAAGGGAGCTATGACTGGTGGGTTTCACGACTTGAAACGATCGCGGATAGACGGACTGAAGCGCCTATCACTCGCCCGAACGGAATATGAAAGCCTCGAAGCTCGAAGATTGGAAGTCCAACATGACCTCCAGTCTCTCAATCAAAAAGTGACTAAGGCGATAAGTGACGAACAGAAAGCCCTTGCTAAGCAAGAACAACTTGAAGGTGGCTATGGTTCACTACATGAGGAGATACGGAGGAAGGAACATGTTCTGAACGTTACCCGGGATCAGCTCGCCGCCAGACAAGCAGCGCTGATTCGTCTGGAAGCCGACAATCGATCGGCGAGCATGTCGCTAAGTTCTCACCAAGCTGAGTTGGGCAGCGACTTTAAGAAAGCACTTTCCAATGCAGAAGAGCGTCAACTCGAAGCTGTCACCGCGCAGCTGCCAGAACTCCGAAAGCAGCTCAGTGCGTTGGCAGAAGAGTTTTCGGAACTTGAGACACAGAAGCAAGAACTCGAAATGATGCTTCGTGAGAACCTCAGACCACGTCTAGACATGCTACAAGCGGAAGAGACTTCCGGCGGTACTACACAACATGGTACTAGCAGTACTACGTCGTTGAAGGAGCGACAACGGGATCTGAAGCGGACAATCGCAGAAATTGATGCAATAACCCACGAGCTGGGGGAAAATGAGGCTGCAACCGAACAAGCACGACAAAAGCTACAGTCAGCACAATCAGAGCGTGCTGCTAAGCAAAAGCAGATCGAAGATCTCACGCTTGCCATACGAGATCATAGAAAGCACATCGAAAGAGGCGCGCTCAAGCGTGCTGTGCTGGTTGCAAATATTGAGAATGTACAAGCCAACATCCGCAGACTGGGTGTCGTTCCCGATGCAGCCACATCCGATCAGTACAAGAACATGAGCTCGAAGGTTGCCACAACACGTCTGCACAAAATTCAAGAAGCGCTGAAGAAGTATGGTCATGTCAACAAACGTGCTTTCGATCAGTTTGCATCGTTCGAGCGTTCGAGAGAACTGCTTGAGACTCGTCGGAAGGAACTTGATACAAGTGACGCATCGATTCGTGAGCTCATAGAGGTCCTTGATCAGCGGAAGGATGAAGCAATCGAGCGCACTTTCAAGCAAGTAAAGGGCGAGTTCGCCAAGATCTTCAAGCGATTGGTGCCTGCCGGTACCGGGCGCCTCATCATACAACGCCGCAGTGATCGTCAGCAAGCTGAAGGTAGCGACGACGAGGGTGTTGCACAACGTCCTGGTGGAGGAGTGGAGAACTATACGGGAGTTGGCATCTCGGTATCGTTCAACAGTGAGCACGATGAACAACAGCGCATTCAACAGCTTTCCGGTGGTCAGAAGTCCCTTTGCGCTCTGGCTCTAGTCTTTGCCATCCAGGCCTCGGATCCTGCTCCTTTTTACCTTTTCGACGAGATCGATGCGAACCTGGATGCGCAATACCGTACTGCCGTTGCCGAAATGCTTCGTACAAGTTCCGCCTCTGGGCAATTCATCTGCACGACATTCCGACCCGAGATGCTGTACGTTGCGGACAAGTGTTACGGCGTTTCCTTTGACAAGAGAGCAAGTACGATAGATGTCGTGTCCAAAGATCAAGCGCTGGGATTCATCGAGGGTCAAGTGGGCGGCAAGTAAGGGAGGGATCGCTTTAAACACAGGCTCTGTAGGAGGACGCTGGTTGCTCCAAAGGGTTTTCATTCCACTCATAATTGATGTCCATGTAGCGAGGTGTTGCGGTTCACAGGCGTTGATGTACCACATGAAGCCATTACAAGTTGTCTCTGCGGTTTCGACTTCCACGCCACCAGTGCTTGAAGCTCTATGTTATCTACTTGAGAGTTTTCGTGCGTTCCTGCGCAATTTTATTCCTCGATACCTTCGAGCGATCTCAACGCCTCCTACTTTTCTATTCTTCATTGTATAATATGCCAACACAGAACCACGTGCCAGTTTGTGGTCATCACAAAGCGTGGTCGAAGCGTTCCCCCACCTCTCCGCGTCCCGCGGGCGCCTGTTTGTTGCTGCGGCACAAGCCCGACCTCATCTGCTCGTCGTAGACCGCTTCCTTTCAGGTCACACTCTGACGCATAGACACTGACAATGGCTACGAGGCCACCATGTACAACATGCCTGATTCGTCGGCCCAGAAGCGTGAGCGGAAGCCATGGGTATGTACGACAGAGCAACCGACACCGACGGATGGCTACAATGGCCGTTGTTCCGTTCTCCGAGACCATGTCACTGGTGACACCTGGTCTGTCAATACAGGAAGCTGAAGTCCACCGTCATTTGCGAACGTATCCGAGCAGATACCGTGTCGCCATGGAGGCATTCCAGTCCTTCGTCAACCTTAGAGCATCCCGGACCAAATTCTTCGACAAGTTAATAGGCGCAGACTTACAAGAAGCGGCACCTCGAAGGGTCTCGAAACCATCGCTATCCGCCACTTTCGCTGGACCCATCTCGCACGAAAGATTCCGAGAAATCGTGAAAGCAATCTGTCCTCATGGACCCGGCCATGTCGACAAACCCTTACGCACTGTTTTACGGAACCAATTACTGCACTGCGATCGACCTATCGATATATACAAAGTTTTCGCTGTGGCCATGCCTAGGGAACGAGCTGCGAGTGCCCTCGCTGGCCTGTACGATTCGGTCATCAGGGCTATTTACCGCTGTCGAGCACATGTCGACGATTCAACCGTCCTCCACGTCATTGGAGGTGTTATCGGTCGTCTGAGCAAGGCAGGTCTACCTGTGGCAAACGATCTTTTTGTTCTGGGCGTCAAGTTTGCAGCCCGGACACGATCCAAAGATCACATGAAAAAGTACCTTCGACATCTGCGTGAGCGCAACATCATCCTTGGGAGCAGCAAATTTCGTGCCATCATTGCCAAGTGTAGTATTGGTTCTCGAGGTCTCGGCGAGATACGCAACGGGCGATGGCGACGTGATGACCTGCTGGAAGTGCTACATGGCTTTCATGATTGCCATCATCTCCCACGCGAGAAACAGTTCCATTTGGAAACTTTCGTGGATCGTGATGACTGGGCTTATCTTCATGGCTGGACGGCAATACTTTCACGCTGCAGGGATGTTGACTCACTACGGAAGGAGTGGGATACCTGGAGAGTGACCGATGCACGTCTTCGGCCGAAAACAATTGCCTCGATCAATGGACGTATGACGTCGAAACGTCGAGGGGAGCACTTCTTCATCGAGCAGTTCGCAATCGCTGGTGGACTCAAAGAGGCGTGGGCGATCATGCAAGATGCCAAGTTGAACTTTTCGGAAATTCATCGAGGAGTGCAACTTCTCATGCTCGACGCTGTTGAATATGCTCCTTCTTTTGACGACAGCATACGGCAAGGTCTGATCAGAAAATATGATGTTGAGCTCCAGAAAATTGAAGCCGCTCTTGGAGTCAAATGGTGTCCTGCAGACGCAACTAGCGGACTCCCGGGATTTCACAACACTGTCGAGGATATGGAACTCGCTCTCGAGCGACTAGCCGCTCCAGACTGGAAGATTGAACCAGACTTTGGATATCCACATCCCCCAGCATCGGATACAGAACGAACGCAGCAGGGTGTGTTCACATCTTTGGGAGAGCATAATCGTGCTGTGTGATCGAAAGGAAAGGTGGTTGAGCGGTTCACGATTACCATCCCTGGTCTGAACATCATGGGCATAGGGGCAAACGTGCTCGAGCACTCTATCAGCAGAACTGAGGTATGATATCGTCCTTTTGCAAAGTTTGTCCAACTGTACATGTCGCCTCCCACCACCAAATCTGATGACACAAACTTTCGTCCTCGGAGACTTTTGTCTGTGGTTATTAATCGACGAATAGCCCGGTAGCAGTCATAAGAGGAAACCTTAGCACGCTTTCGGAACAGACCGGAGTGGGCAGCGAGGGATTCAAAGAGAGCACTGATTTCCTTCCTTCCCTGAGAAACCTTCACGGTCCAATGTTTTAAGTGACTGCTTTTGGAAATGCTGACAGCCTCTTCAGAAATCTGCGCGCGCGTACATATCGCGCGACCCTAACATTACCCAGGATAACTCTGCCTCTTGGTACGCTATCCATCCTGAATGCGAATTCTGCAATGCTCCAATCGATCCTAAGACGGCCATGATTCACGTGCTCAACGCATTTGCAAATTTCGCGCGACATAATTGTGGCCCCGCAAGATGCAATGCAGCCAGCTCCTCTACAGTTACCGACACCTAACGACATCGTGATTCCATTGGAGGTCCATAACTGTAATCCGAGACGGCACTAGCAGCTCAATCATGGGTAGTTCTACTACAAAGTCCCGGCGATTTTGGTCGTCTTTGCCTTGCGTTCGGCCATGACACTATTTCCACTAGGTAATCGCTAGGACACAGCGATTAGGCATGCAGCTCTCTAAGCGTAGAACACCCATCTTGTGAATGGAGTGTTGCGAACGTCCGCCCACTTGCCGCAACCAATTCCATCTTCACACCTGAATACCTCAGGGCGACGCGCTCAACAAATCCCATTTGTAGAAAGCCTTCGCAAATACTGATCGACGCTATGATGGAGAAGCTCTCGTCAAAGTTCCGTTGTTTCGATTCTCTGGCGCACGGCAAGCGCCGGGTCCGTCCGCCACAATTGGGTTAACGCTTAAATCCCCCACAGCGTCATGCACGAGGCCTCCGGTCGCGTACGATCGATCATTCACACCACTCCAGTCAAACACGTTGCGACATGCCACCCAATCCGAAGGTAGAATGTCGCTCAGTTCCCGACCCACCTTGAGTCGCAGTTCTGCGGCGCACACCCATGATTTCTCTTATCGACATTTCCGACGCTGGCTCAATCCGCACACAATATGACCTCGTCCTTACGACAGCGGCTGGCCAGCTTAACCACGCGATCACCTGGCGATGACGCTCTACAGCAAGAGACGGCGAAGTACAAGCTGATGGTCACTGCTGGCCCATCCTATGACCAGTCCAAACACCAAATTGTGCACGTGAATTCAGACCAGTGCACCACTGTCGAGAATGAGTTCGTTAAAGCCAAAATCAATGTGCGCATAAGATCATTTCACGGCCTACCTGCTTCTTCACCGTCGCACAGTCCATATTTTGACGATGCCATGCACGACAAGGACCAATACAGCGTGGCATTCTCGTTCGTGCCCAAGCAAGACCTGCCCTCGGCTGGTACCGTTTGGGGGAATGATTTCGATCACCCCATTCGCGAGCGCCTGCCACCAGGCTTCAACACGGCTTTCAGAATCGTGAAGGAATTCATTGATCCAGGCCTGAACTGCGATGCATACGCGGATGAGCCATGGCTGTATGGACCAAGTTTGAGTTGCTGGTTTGCATTCAGAATTGGGGACTACGTGGACCTGGACAAGGACCAACATTTTCCCGCGCCCAGCGAGAGTGTAGTCATGACCGAGGGAGCCGAAGGGTCGGGACAGGAAGTAAGGCACAATGCCAAATTGCCGGAAAACAACCAAGCTCGGCGGAAGTTCTTCCTCTCTGAACAAAACCGAGAACAATTCGTTTTCGAAAAGGGCAGATTATACCAAGGGGATTTCTACAATCCATACATTGACTTTGGCAATTTTGCACTCAAGCTTCCTGGATTCAGTCTGAAAGTCATCAAGTATGTCGATCAGAAATCGCATTGTTTACGATACGTTTTCAAGAACCGCGACTCCAAAGACGTCTTTTTCAATGTCAATTTTCATTTATTGTGGGGCCAACAACTAGAAGATGCTTTGGAAGAGGATAGAAAGCGGAGTGCTACCAAGGATGTTCATGTCAACGGCGATTCCGGGTTGCCAGACGGTGCCTCGTGTGGCAAGAACGGCATCGGTACTGAGAAAGCCAATGATGAAGCAGCCACAACAGACTCCACAAACGTACGAAATGCTGGCGCTTCTGAAGCTCAAGATGTCAAACAAGTTCGTGTGAAACACATGCAACTACATCCAGGAGAGCAAAATGCGGCTGCGGAAGTGTCTCTCGCGCAGAATGAGGTTAATGGACTGAATGAGCCTGGATTCGCGAACACAAACAGTCCTGATCAAGAACAGCCGCAAGTGGATGAAATCGCCAACCTTCTCCAGCAGACGGCTTCAGACGACCGGACGGGTAAGAGTGTGGACATCATGCAAAATTGAAGTTTTGTGATACACGCCAATCATAATATATTGCTCGGCTAGAGCGTTGTAGCCCACTGCTTTCTACGGATACCAAGCGATTTGCGAGCACCTCAGTAGACGCTACGGTGTTCACTCCTGAAAGACCCTCATAACTTCATCGAACGGTCTTCCACGAACTTGATTTTGATAGCATATTTACAAGACGATTTCTTACAGTAGAACAATGGCGATAAGCTCGAGATGAAGTATATGCTATTCATCAGATATCGTAGCGGAGTCCAAAGTGAAGGACTGTGTCATGGCTTGGCATAATACATAAGCGTTGCCCTCATGCTAGCATTCACCTCGCCTTTTGGCGCATGTGGGCCAGTCTTGTCTTTATTAGCATCTACAAGCCCTGGTAGAGCAACGGACAGTCCTCATCATATTCACCACGAGGAGCAAACTCCGCACGGGTATTGTTGTTCCTGCCGAGCAAAACCAGACCATCCGTCCCATTCACGTCGGCGCTGTACTGTGGCCAGTGGAATGGTCCCTTGCTCAATCCGTGAGCCGGATTATGCGCAAAAGTCGCCCAGGCATTGCGCATGTACCTGCCGAGTTTTCGTTCCACACGAGTGGACTTCTCTCCAGAGACATCAACGTCCGTCCCGAAGAGCGGGAAGATTTCCGAGAGATGGTAGGCGCGATTCACCGACGTCGGCAGGTTGATGTTGGGGAACGATGGGAAGTAACGGTATCGCCAGATAGGCACATTGTGGAGCTTTCGAGCGTACGCCGCGGTGTTGGACGGACACGTGAAGATCTGCTTGGTCAAGGCATCCCATGCTGACTGAGGCTGTGTGATGCCGAAGAAGCCAAAGATGAGGATGAAGATGCCCGCTTCGTTGTCGTTGTTGCCGACCAAGGCAGGCTTCTTGATGAACTTTCCCTCGAGGTCCAGCTGAGTGTAGTTCGAGAAGACTGTCTTGTTGTCGATCGTGGGGCCGAAGTTCGCAAGGATGACACTCAGTGGGCCCGAGCCGATGCTCTTGTTGATCAGATCGTCAGACGAGACTTTGGACGAGTCCTTCATGCACGCGACTACCTGCTCTGCTGTGTGTGTAGTAGTGTTGCCGCATCCTACAGCTGTGGTAACTGTGTACCACGCGTTGGCTTGCGAGACTGGATTCTTGTTCCCGAAGGCATTGGCCTGGCCTGACTCGTGGATTGTGCCTGCGATGATAGGGTCCTCGGTCCAGATGTAACTGTTTTTCAGTGTCAGTGCTCGGGTCAAACTTGCGTACGGCTTCATGCAACGGCGGAAGCCATCTACAAGTCAGGCATTGCCCACTCACGTGTAGTAATCGGTACTGGCTGCACCTGCGGATTCACCGAAGAGGGTAATGCGAGATGCTACGATTCAATCAGCACACCAGCAAACATGTGAATGTTGCGCACGAAACATACGGTCGCCACCAAATGCCTCAGCATTGTCCCGAACCCATTCTACGGCCAGTCGCTGGTCAAGCAGTCCAACGTTCTGCGTTAACGTTGGAGCACCAGAGAAGCCAATCACACCCAAACGGTAGCTAGTAGGAGTCAGCTATCATAGTTCGAGGACGTGAATGCGAGTGCTGACGCATACTTGAAGTTGACGAACACCACATCTTCCTCGTCTGCCCAATACTGCCCACTGTATGCAGGGACACTTCCCTCTCCTTCGCCAAATCCGCCACCATAGATGAACACCATGACCGGCTTCCTCTTGCTTCCCTCTTGCGGCTTTGTCCACACGTTGACGGTCAGACAGTCTTCGCTCCGGTTCTGCCCCGTTGCAGCCAACGAGGAAAGCAAATTCACGGCATTCTGGGGAAGTGCCGTGGCGTTCGAGGAGTTGGAGATGGATGACAATTCAGCGAACGATCCACCAAGTTGCGGGCAGATCGGTCCAAATTCTGCACCGCTCAAATTACCAGAGCCATAATACCTGACTGGTGGCTCAAAACGTAAAGCGCCAACAGGAGGCTTCGCGAATGGGATACCGAGATACTCAGTCACTTTCGTGGCATTGGGTGCGCTGTGGCCGTGTACAAGACCTGATGTGGTATTGACTGGGCCACCAATACCTCCCTCACAATCAGGGCGTGGTAAATAGCTCGTTTGTCCCAATGTAACCAGACCAGCAGCGGTGACCAGCGTCTGCAGCAGCATAGTGGAAGAGTAGACCATGTCTTCCTCTGAGGATATGCTGATAGCAATCGGCGAAGTTGATGGCGGGCGTATAGAGTGTCCTCGACGGAGATTCAATCTTTACGCGACATGCAGAGCGTCTAAGGTACGGTATATACATACTGGGAACGACCCTCGGATGTGATGCCATCTCGACGCCATTACTGCCCTGTTCCTGGCTACATGCAATTTGCTATAATGCTGAAACCGTTCTAGAGCCGCGGTTGCATTCTATCTCCGCACTTTCGCGTGTCTCATCAACCTTATTTCAGCGTCGCGTCGTATTTATCGTATCCCATGCCGTTCACTAGCATCATGGTCGTATTTATCGTATCATTGTAGAAGTGAACTTGTCATTGTTTGCATCGCCGAGTTGAACGGGATACACATATCGATACCGATCTGTCTCTATAATCGTGACAGCTAGATCACAGCGGCAGTGTTGATATTGTCTTTGCTCTTTAACATAAGACTGGAATCACGTACCTTTCTGCTTCTGGCGGTCCATTGGAGTACCATGACGAGCGCTTTCGAATTGACAATCGACAGATAGATCTCCACCAGTGACCTCACCTGATGCCTGATTACATTGTCTTTATTGCCGCCGTGTGCTCGCCTTACGTTGTCACGGCGCATTGTAGATCCAGTCCTACGACGCCGATTCACCGTAAGCAGGACAAAGACCAGCGGTGACTGTCACCACATACATGTATGCATCGCTCGCACTGATTTTGCGTAGGGAGATCGTCCTTACGACTTTATTTTTAATTGCAATCCTCAACATCACCACTCCTACAACTCATACGGTCGGTGTGGTTCTGGCCTAGCGTCGAGTTCTGCTTCGCTCTCCGTATACCCTCGTTAGCCCGGCTTCTCCAGCGCCTAGACAAGCAAAAGTCTTCACCTTCTTTGCTTGATACGTTTAGGTCGAAGATGCCCATCAGACTGCTTGGTTCTGCTCTGCGGGAGAAATGAAGAAGATTCAACGCGTAACAAATGGCCCGTGGCGCCCTCTCGTTCGACACATATTCCTAACGTGTCCAAATTTCAGAGTAGTTCCGTTCTGTCAGAAGGAATCAGGGTAAGTTGTACCAGGACATTGATCATGTTGCCCAGTGGACAGCTTGGAACAGATATGTATATATGTGGTGCCTTATCGGCCTCCAGGAAGTTGTAATGTACAATCATATCACCTACTACACTCCTTGGACTACCAATTCGAGCCTTCGAGAAAATATACTTCTTACGAACACATTTCATTTGAACATATCGACTTTCAAACATGCAGCCGCTCCGAACACTGAGCCTCCTCGTGATGAGTGGCGCTGCCGTTGCCCAGAACTGCAGTACTGGTGCAGTGGTGTTCGCAGTCCGCGGCAGTGATTCCAATTCAGAGTCATTAAGCACCGACCCGGCTTACAACCAGCTCCCGTCAGGCATGATTGATGCTGCTAAAGCGGTTGTCAATAAAGCTGGCGGCACTTCCACGGGCAGCTACTATACAGCAGTCCCGTACCCAGCCATTAATCCTTCCCCAGCGAACTTGCAAAGCGGTGCATACGCAAAGTCTGTGGCCATCGGGATCAATGAGACACAATCCTTGATTACTCAGTACGTGGAGAAATGTCCCCAGGGTAAGATCTTTGTCATGGGACACAGCCAGGGAGCGCAAGTGGTTAGTGGCGCGTTGGGGGGTTGCACCCCTGGCTACTGTTCTTACAAGGGCGTCAATGCAAGTGGTCGAGGTACGTCTTCCTACTGTCGATTTTGCCATGACAATTTTGATCGTGGCTAGTCAACCAGAGCTAAGCATTTGCTACAGTCGGTGGCGCAGTCGTCTTCGCAGATCCGGGATATGTCAATCAAGTCTTCCCAATCGACAACAAGGTGGCAGGAAGCAATGGCGCTGTCAGCGCAACGACCAACGACGTCAATGGCACAGTACACAACAATAATGCGCAGTACGAGTTCCTCAACAAGAACTTCGGTACTCGTTTCCGCTCCTATTGCCAAAGCGGAGATGCATTCTGTAACAGTGGTTACGATCAAACAAGCAGCACGGCAGGGTCTATCCACAACAACGAACCTGGAACGTATTCGAGTGATGCTAGCGCATTCTTGACTGCGTTGCTCTAGGATCTGAACGAGCAGGGTATACGCAGTTCGACCGATGGGGCCACGGCTACTGATGCTGTCATTCTAGCCATATCTCATGGAGATAGAGTGCAAACAGATTTACATGTAGGTATTGAGAAGTGTATGAAGGTCTAAGAAACGGAAAGAGGATATCATATGCCTGTACAACCGATCTTGACCCTGCAGTAATTTGATGGGCGTGGTTCGAATGGAGTAATGTCACATGCTGTAGTTGGTTCGTTGCTGGGAGCATTTGTCCTGTCTATGCTCTTGCAGAGTTTAGAATCAGGCTCCATTCCCGACTTGAAGCATACAAGGCATCAGTTGCCACTATTGGCTTGAAAGAACATTTCAGATTCAATGAACTGGATACTGACATGGTCTCAGGCCAACTGGACCTAGACTTCTACCCTGAACGGTACCGCTATCACCTACGTCTCTGGGCGGTCGGAAACGGAATCAAGCTCGTATGCATTCACACTTCAACGCTGGTGTAGGTCTCTGCTAACGAATAACAGGCCGACACAATCGAATGCCATTCCAACGTCGGTACCACTTCTCAACACACTCACTACAACACTACCATTGTCCTTGACGCTGCGAAACTGGAGTTCAACTCCACCTTGAACGCCATCAGCTCGACCCCAATTGGCTTCGGCTCCGATGACTGCATCACTTGGTGAGTCTCCTTCTCATATCACGGTCTCTTCTGCATGTTGACTAATGTTGGTATAGGTTCATCGACGAGATCACCTTGTTCTCCGACTTTTGCATTGCTAGAATGCAGCTTCTATTGGTAGTTTAGCCAGCCATATTTACGTTGCAGTAATGCTTTCAGCATAGGCGTCAAGCTTCGGGCGTTTCGCGAGCTGTATACTCAATCTGACGACGATCTATTTACCGTTTACGCTCATGCGTTGTTCCTCCCTGTCTCTGTTAGGTGGCCAGCTATATGATTGTAGATTCACCAGGCGCGTTGAAAAATCAAGATTGAAACAACTCATTGCAGCACAGGTATTCGTCATCACATTCATCATGTCTAATTATGTTGTTCATACATGTATTGTAAGCGTTACAGCTGCCGATCTGATGCTTGGTCTTGCTCGTGCCGCTAAGCGCATCGATCCTCCTCCTTTGTCGAAACCACGATGCCGAGTTACAGCATTGTCTAAATTAGGCCACTCAACCATGCGTCCTCAATTACAGAACTGCATTACAGCGGTCTGCAAGTCCATGGCTATATGCATCTGGTGCCTGCGCTGCTCCATGAGCCGGAACATATCCTGATGGAATAGACTCAGAGTGAGAATATATTCATGTTTCTCATCCACGCTGTGCAAGCGCATCGTGGTAAGTATATTGCCCTCAGCGCAGGAGTCTGACAATTAGTCATGTCCTTGCATTATGATGTTTGGAAGTCACTATGGTTTCCTGGTTGGAGGACATGACGACGTCGAATTTGATAGAGCCTAGCGAACGCGCCAACGGCTCTCTTTATTGCTTTCATTCTTGAAAATCTCGCATCATCTCGTCAGCCACCTCTCTTGGTAGCGAACCTCGCCAAAGAAGGACCAAGCTCCTCCTTGGCTTTGCCTTCTTTGGCCTCCTTAGCCTGCCGACGTTGCTCCTCTCGAAGCTCCATTATCTTTGTCTTGTGCTCATCGATCACATTCTTGTTGCCCTTCTTACGCATGTGTCGTCTCAAGGCGCTGTTTCTTCCACGCCCACGTTTCTTGAGGTCCTCTATTCTCTCCCGTTCGGCCTCAATACCAGTCTTTCGATCGAGATCCTTTTCTGCTTGTCGTTGTTGATGTGACGCGGTGTCCAGCTTGCCAACGAAGTTCGGATCAAGCGAAATCATTTCCGGCTGTAGCTTGTTGAGTAGCGATCTGACCTCAGCTTCTTGTCGCTGCTTCGTGTTCTCGTATGGATTCAGTTCAAGTGCATCAAAGTTAGGTTCACCGGCACCAGGGATGATGAGAGAGGAGAATCCTTGGCTGTGACCAATGCCAAGAATGTCTTCAAAAGGGCACCAGCGTACAGACTCAATACTCTGCCCTTCGCCGCCCCAAGCCATGTACGGTGATTTGACTTTTGTTTGTGTCACATCGATTGTGGCTTTCGTAAACAGATCACGCCAAACAGTCGTTTGCGTGCCCCATCCTACAGCGGTGAGATTGCGATCGCTGATTGCAACACTTGATCCTGGCCGGTGCAGTTGGAAGTCGTGAACAGGCTTGAAAGTTCGAATATCCCAAACAGTCATCTTCATGTCTTGTCCCGTGGACACCATGTAATGGCCTTCTCGGTCCATACCCAGGGACCTGACTGGACCGCGGTGACAAAGCATCTTGACGAGTGGTGTTGTTGAGTTGGGCGACCACAGTGAGACTGTACCATTCTGATGGCCCACATGCATGACTGCATTATATCGGTTCTGGCCAAATGAGGTTGGTGTTCCCTGTTTCGTGGCCATTTCCATTACGAGTTTGCCCGTGCTAGTATCCTGCCATTTGATCCATCCCGCATTCCCAACAGTCGCCAGTAAGTAATGATAAGGTAGGAACTCCATGTGTGTGACGTCCACATGTTGCGAGAGGTTATGGATTTCGACTCCGTGATGATCGTAGACATAGACGCTTTTTTTCTGAGCCACAGCGAAGAACTGGTTGTTGTGCAGCCATTTCACATCCCTCACAGTCTCTCTGAGTTGCAGTTCGCATCCCAGCTTGCCACTCCTCCAGTCCATCGTAGCAACATGTCCCTTTCGACCACCCAAAATGAGATGCCGTCCGTTGCGAGTATAATCACACACATAGGGGCCAAGAGAGTCCAATTTTAGATCGAAGCCTTTATTTGCTGTCTCCACATCGACATCGTTCTTGATCTGATTCTGCCGCACCTTAAATGTCCTCTCCAGCTCATGCTCTGGTTCCAAGAAGCCTGAAGTGTTCTCGAGTAGGATTTCGGCGTCTTTCGCCTTGAGGGCAGCCTCTTGGTATCGTTCTTCCAATGCTTTCATGTTCCCTCGTAGTTTCTTGTCTCGTATGCTCCGGGTTGATATTGCTTTCCCCCTTCCATATTGTCGACTAGCTTCGATCTGCCTCTGTCTCTGTGCCGCCTCTTCTGGTGAAAGTGTCGCAGTGGGGGGCCTGCGTTTGTTATGGACCTTGACGGCGCCGCCCTCGCCGACCAGATTGCTGGTCTGCTTCACAGTTTGCATAGTGGGCGTCCGGTTGTGCCGTCAATTCAAACCATACACACCATCAACTATAGCGCGAGTATCTTGGAACTTTTTTATTAGACTTTCACATGTCTGGGACGGAAAAGTTCCGTGAATCTTACCTGAGGCAGCCGCAACCTTAAATGCTATGGCACCGTCCCGATGCCGGCCACATTGTTTTCCTCGGTGATTATTGTTGCGGCCAGATAATATGCAAGGATCAGAGGCTCTGGTGTTTCATCTGTTGCGTTCTTGAGTTCTTTACTTCTTCCACAACCCTATCATCAACAATTGCTTTGCCTTTCACACGAACATCACCATGATGTCCCGAACAGCTCTCCAGCGCGCTGTGGCAGCGCCATCGCGCACGCTGTTCACCCAGCACTCTGTCCGTGCCGCCTCCGCCTGGTCGCAAGTCCCTCAAGGCCCACCAGATGCTATTCTTGGTATTACCGAAGCATTCAAGAAAGATTCGCACCCACAGAAGATCAACTTGGGCGTTGGTGCATACCGTGACGATAAGGGCAAGCCATACGTTCTGCCCTCTGTGAAGACGGCAGAGCAGAAGGTGGTGCAGCAGAACCTGGACAAGGAGTATGCTGGCATTACAGGTGTACCCGACTTTACAAAGGCAGCTGCCTTGCTGGCGTATGGGCCAGACAGCGCGCCATTGAAGGAGGGCCGGATTGTCATTACCCAGACTATTTCTGGTACTGGCGCCCTGCGGATAGGTGGTGCCTTTCTCGAACGCTTCTACCCCGGCGCCAAAACTATCTACATCCCAACCCCATCATGGGCAAACCACAAGGCTGTCTTCTCTGACAGTGGGCTCGAGGTGAAGCAGTACCGGTACTACAACAAGGACACCATCGGCCTCGACTACGATGGCATGATCGAGGACATCAAGAAGATGCCCAAGGGCAGTATCATCCTTCTTCACGCATGTGCGCACAACCCGACTGGCGTCGACCCAACCGAGCAACAGTGGCAGGCTATCAGTGATGCTGTCAAGGAGGGTGACCACTTCCCATTCTTCGATATGGCCTACCAAGGCTTTGCTTCGGGAGATACCGACAAGGATGCGTATGCGCTCCGTCATTTCGTGAAGCAAGGTCACCAGCCGGCTCTTTGCCAGTCATTCGCCAAGAACATGGGTCTGTACGGTGAACGTGTCGGAGCCTTCTCGATTGTTACATCTTCACCAGAGGAGAAGGCCAAGGTAGACTCCCAGGTCAAGATTCTTGTCCGCCCGCTTTACTCTAACCCTCCTGTTCATGGCGCACGCATTGCTTCGACTATTCTCAATGACCCCGCCTTGAACAAGCAATGGCTTGGCGAAGTGAAGGAAATGGCTGACCGCATCATCACAATGCGCGCTCTCCTCAAGAGCAACTTGGAGAAGTTGGGCAGCAAGAGGAAGTGGGACCACATCACCGACCAAATCGGTATGTTTGCCTACACCGGATTGACCGCGGAACAGATGACGAAGCTTGCTGAGGAGCACTCGGTCTATGCCACAAAGGATGGACGCATTTCGGTGGCTGGAATCACCAGCGGCAATGTCGAGAGACTGGCGGAATCCATCTTCAAGATCACTGGTTAAGCCATCGGCGCAGTGGTGTCAAGCTCAAAAAGGATGATGATGATGTTGGATGGTGTGCTTGTATGATATACGATAATGGAGAGTCTGTCCCATGTATAGCCTACGAGTATTCCACGTTGCAGTCCTTGTCGTCCCAGTTGAAGTTCAACGTTAAATGTACAGGATCTTGCATCTATACTAGCATGGTGATCAGGGTACATTATACTTACTAGTAATGAATGCTAATGCCCGCGCCTTTCACATGCTTAGCAGATTCTTTATTCCCGTAATTGTTGGTGAGCGGAAATTGTGCACGACAACCACTGGATACCAAAGCATTACTGTAGACCACAATTAAGTTGACAGGCATCAATAGATGATCTGCATGCTAGATTCCACCACAACAATGCGATGTTCCGACAGAGATCCGTTGCATAAAAATGTGTTCATGCTCAACTCATTCGAAGTTGTGCCGGGCCTCGGTGCTTTCGGTTATAAACCGCCCCGCATAAATATATGTACTTCCCCAGACATACCTTAACCAGACATACGAACATATCATTCTGGTGACCAAGCTACCATCTAAGCAATAGTTCATCAACCCAGCGACAAAGATCTCCCACACCGTCTTAATCATGGCAGAAGGAAAGCAAAAGGCGCCCGTCTACGTCCTAGGCGTGGGCATGACTCGCTTTATCAAGCCTCGTGGCAAAGTCGATTATAGCGAGCTTGGATTCGAGGCCGGCATCAAGGCCTTGCTCGATGCACAGGTCAACTACGACGACATTGATGTTGGTGTAGCATGTTACTGCTATGGTGACTCCACTTGTGGCCAGCGGGTTTTCTACCAGTTTGGCATGACCCAGATCCCCATTTACAACGTCAACAACAACTGTTCGACAGGGTCGACCGGTCTTCATCTGGGCCGCACCATGATCGGAGGTGGCATGGCCGATGCGGTTATGGTCGTTGGCTTCGAGAAGATGTTTCCAGGAAGCCTTCAGACCTTCTACAAGGATCGTGTCAACCCCGGTGATCGCACTGCAGAGATGATGAGGGTTACCCGCGGCTTCACCAATGCGCCTGGCGCGGCTCAGCTCTTCGGAAACGCTGGCCGTGAATACAAGGAGAAGTTTGGCGCAACGAACGAGGACTTTGCAGAGATCGCCAGAGTCAACCACGAGCACAGCAAGCGTAACCCATATTCACAATTCCAGGATGAATACACGCATGAGCAAATCATGCAATCTCCAATGGTGTTCGAGCCGCTCACCAAGCTCCAATGCTGCCCAACCTCTGATGGAGGTGCTGCTGCTGTGTTGGTGTCGCAGGCCTTCCTTGACGCACGACCACATCTCAAGTCCCAAGCAGTCTTGATCGCTGGGCAGCAGCTTAGCACTGATGCTCCATCATTGTTCAACCGCTCTGCCATTGATCTCATGGGTTCCGAAATGACCAAACGTGCCGCAGCCATCGTATACAAGGAGGCGGGGGTCACCCCCGCAGACATCAAGGTCTGCGAGCTGCATGACTGCTTCAGTGCGAATGAGATGATTGTGATCGATGCCCTGGGACTGAGTGAGCACGGCAAGGCTCACGAGATGGTACGAAAAGGTGACATCACTTATGGTGGCAAGATGGTCATCAACCCCTCTGGTGGACTCATCTCGAAAGGTCACCCACTTGGTGCTACAGGTATTGCCCAATGTGCGGAGCTGGTCTGGCATTTGCGAGGTTGGGCCAACAACCGTCTGGTTGCTGGCACGAAGGCGGCCCTCCAGCACAACCTTGGCCTGGGCGGAGCTGTCGTTGTCACCGTCTACAAGCGCGCAGACGGCCAAGAAGGCAAAGCAGTCTCCGACGAAGAAGTGGCCAAAATCAGCGGCATTGGTTACAACCCTGCCACGGAAGCGCGCGGCTTCACCAGAGCGCAGGTCGACCAGGTGCGGAGTAGGAAGGCCAGAAGCGAATGGGCCTTGTCTGATACCCAGGAGAAGGTGCAGAGCCGATTCTAGGGGCAGTCCACCATGTATGTACACTCTTGTTGTGTGAGTAACGATATCGGAATACCAATCATTCATATTTTTCAATCACAAGCTTCTCATAAGAGATGAAGGTCGTGCTGTTGAGGACTTTGGACTCCTTCGAATACGACAGAGAAACAGGTCTCCCGGTTCCTTGAACCTGTACTGTCCACAGGCATGCCTTGCGTTAAGCTGGGTCGGTGATCATCTGCTGGACCTTATGGATTCGCAAGGAGGGCCATATTCTCCACGATTTGGTAACGTCTTCATTGTATTCCGTCTTGAGCGATGAGATGAGCGAGTGGAGCTCGAAGGCTGACGTGACCAAAAGGACTAGTTGGACGTATCGCGAGCACAGTAACTTGTTGGCCATACTGAAACCATCAGTCCCTTCCTTTTTGACACACGTGCTACGAGCGTACGAGAGCTGGTTGGTCACAACGAGTAGTAGGATATGAAACAGGGATAATCGCGGTCGGAAACTTCGATTTCATTTTGGCGTAGATGATATGCGGGATCATCGACCGTAATCATAAATCCGTAGGAAATAAGAAAAGAATACGGAGGATAGATCTCATGTACTATTGATGTAGTCGTTGCAATCGGACACCATGATCTCATTGAACAATAGGCAAACTCGCACTGTACAGGTGACTCGTAGACCTACTAGGAGCCCCAGAAGGGTCATGGAGAAGTCAGCTGCAGGATATATGTACGCGTACACGCCTATGCGCGCAACAATTTGTAGGTCACCGAAGCTGTGCAGCAGTATGTGGAGCGGGATGAGCAGGGCTTTCCGAGCGGCGAAAGTACTGTCAATGCATTAGAGAGGCTGACGTGAACTTAAGACAACCCAAGCATCACTTTTGTGTTGGCTGGCAGCAGTACAGTAATTGCGAACGAAAGATTATGACAAGGTATACGCATATCTGCCAACAGACGTCGAGTCGATGTGGGTGACTTGATAGGCGACAGCGCTCAGCGCTTGCTGGGAGGAATCATCGCTCGCTGCTCATTGAGCATAGTTTGGGTAGATTGATTTTTGACCTTACGCAGCCGCTCAAACTACTAGTTTCTTGTCCATTGTTGCCAAAAGCGCGAGTTGTGTCTGGTAGTGTAGTGGTGGAATATGTAGCTAATGCTCTGTTGAAGCAGTGTTACTACTTTCATGTAATCGCATTGGTTGTATACAGTTTGTACAGCCAGATGTATTGTGTGAAAGAGCTGGGATGCCAGCAAAAGACACTTATTTATGTGTTTACAACTCCATGAAACACACAGAAGGACTTCCATGTGGTCGAACTGCTCCTACGTGGACCGGCCCGGACCCTGTGGGATGATGCAGGGTCCAGACCAGAGTATTGGAAACGCGACCGCGACTGACCAAGTTGCGATTCCGTTGTTACATGTAATGATCTCCTTCACCAATTCCGCTATCCCCATCCACTTTCGCTACATCACCCTCGTTACAGAGTCCAGTGTTGCACCAGATCAGACGTACACCTTATATACTGCGACTTGACAAGCCTGACATTTCCGCTGCACCCAGAATATGTCGGAGAATTGAAGAGCGAGCAACTCAAGCCCATCTGCAGGATTTGGCCATCCGAATAGCCAGCTGGGCTTCATCCTTTCAAGATGCCGGGCATGCAGTTTCCATATCCCCGGCGAACGTCTAATGCCTCCTCATCATACACACCACGCAGTACTCCTCTGGGACGTCGGAGAAGTCTCAAGGCTCTTGCACCCTACATACTTGGAGGCATTGCCTTCATATGGTTCCTCATATGGTTGTTTGGCGGGCCAAGTGCTGCTCGCATACCATCAGGGACGCCAGAGGTTGTCCTGGTGACAACATTTGATCCGAAGATGAGTGAGAGTTACAAGAACGACATCAAGGAGAACAGGCGATACTATGCGAAACGACATGGATATGCGACGTTCTTCCCCAATACCACCGACTACGACCTTATGCCGAATGTCCCGCGATCATGGAGCACAGTTCCCGCGATGCGACATGCTATGGCGCTGTACCCACATACAAAATGGGTGGTATACATCACGAACACTGCGCTCATCATGAACCAACGAGAGTCGCTGGTTGATGCTGTTTTGGAGCCGCGGAGATTGGAGAAATTGATGCTAGTGGATCAGCCGATCTTGCCGCCGGACAGCGTGATCAAGACATTTTCACATCTGAAAGGAGAACGTGTAGAATTCGTTCTCACGCAAGACGGAGAGGGCCTGTCGGGTGAGACGTTTGCTGTGAGGAATGGCGAATGGGCAAAGTTCTTCTTGGATTCTTGGTATGATCCGCTATACCGGAGCTACAACTTTCAGAAGGCGGAGGCCCATGCATTAGAGCATTTGGTGCAATGGCACGGAACTGTGCTCGCCAAACTGGCGCTTGTGCCACAGCGAACATTGAATTCTTACTCGAATGACGTTGTCAAACCAGCTGCTAAGCCGGGTGGTAAGTGCATATCTTTGGTTCACATATATATTTCATATTCTAACGAGATATTAGGCATGTACCAAGAGGGCGACTTCATTGCCAATTTCCATGGATGTCATCGAGATCCTGCGCGTGTATGCGAGAACGAGATGCGACCACTCATGTCTCGGTGGAAAGAGCTGAGAGATCAAAATCGGCTTTAGGTTAATTGATGGTCAACGAGAATATAACATGACCAGGGGGAATGCTTGTCAGCGGACATTACAGACCTGTCTTGCCTGCGGCGACACCATTTTTTGCGCCACTCGAGAGTTTGTTCGAAGATATCTTCCAAGAAGACCGAGCATAGCAGAATTGCATTCAAGGAGCCCTCCGAACGTCCTGATATTAAGGAAATGGATCATCTGGATCCCAGCTAGCCATCTTGGTGTGGCTTGACGCAGTGTTCGATATACACCGGGTGGACCGGTTTCATACATGTTTCGAAGTACGAATACAATGGCATCTTAAGATTTTTCGAATTTTGTCCCATGTTGCATGTCAACCATTACTGTACGCTGACATTAGAAGAAAGGATCCAGCAAGGAGCGCCAAGCCTGGATGCTGTAGCATGTCGAGCATGTTGAAAGCCAGGCATATTCTGTTAGCCACATTTGCGGCTATCTGTTTATCTATCAGAGCCTGATTGATATATCTTCAGCCAAGCACCTGACAAGATTTCGTCGTCGGTGATCACACTTCTCTCATAGCATCATGCTCACTGCGCAATCCACGTGTATATGCAACTCACTTGAGTCTCCTACCTTCACCTGCCGAGCTCATTCCTCCAGCGCCACCAATTAGCAATCATTCAAGGTTACACTTCTCGTCAAGGACTAAAATGTCTCCAAGTGAATACTCCCCACACGGTCTCATCCGGTCTTGCATCAGCTGGAATCGAATCAGTCACATTGACGGCGAGAAAACGCTAGACATGCTCGTCGCCCAGCAGCCTTGTAGTCAGCAGCGGTGGCAAGATATCTACGCTGAGAGAGATGAAATCGAAGGCACGACGTTCCACGGAAGATACTGTGAAGGCGTTGTCGATCTCTTTTTGAATAAGGAGGGCGAGGTAGGGAGCGACCAAGGGCTAATCGTGAGACCATTGACGTTGCGAAGGATTTTTGCTAACTACTTGAAAGGAACCGCCTGGGCTCAAGCAGTTCCTTCAGAACAAAGGCGCTAGTGTTCGGGTCTATGATGCTCAACTGGACTCTACCCGTCAGCCGCACCAAGAAGAGGAAGACAAGAGTGGAGTGACGGACATGCTCGAGCCGGTGGCTGACTTCTTTGCATGTGAAAGAGCATTGTTGGATCGCTGCAAGGTACGTTGCCCAGACGACTCACACATGCATGCTTACTGAGACCAAGATCTAGAACACTCTTCTTGGCATCATAGCGACTGCCTTTCCTGATGCGCAACACATTCTCCTAGCCGACTCAGGGGTGGAGGCTTCCTTACTGCTGCTCATCGTGAACGAGACGCTGTTTGAGGAGACTTACGCCATCTTGGCTACTCACCAATCAGCGACAATCACCGCGAACAAAATCAAATATGTTGTGGTAGGATTGTATGAAAAGGTGGCCGCCGAGGACGTGGGAGAAGTGGAGTTCTGCTGCGCGAGCGATAGAGCAACCAGCTTCTTCAGCGACGACGGGAATCATGCGGTGGTGAATGTGTTGGAACTCGGGTCAGAAACGGAGGAAGACCACAATTTAAACCAGAAACATCTGGTCGTTGGAGATAACATCGGCGAACTGAGAGACTACCTGCATGTTGCAGAGGGGATGAGCGTAGTGCGGCAAACGAAGTTATAGATTATGCATCTGTTCACTTGCAACTTCTTCTCCAGGCCAGATACCACGAACACCATATGACTCCGTTCTCTATTTGAGGATGGTATTGCCTCAGCTCAGTCGCGGACGTTCCGATGATTCCATATCCAGCCGTGAGAACCAGTAGGATTCTTACCCATACTGAAACCCTAAATGACACCCCACAACTCCACTAAGAACTAATCTTCACGTGCCCTAGAAATTTATTTCCCACCACTTTCCCGCGCCGTCAGTACTCATATCCCATCTCACTACAGCATTAAGTTTCTATACTACGTGCCGCCAACGTCGTCGTAGCTATGGCGGACAATATTTACGACGAGATCGAGATCGAGGTGCGCCAACGATTCACTCCCTATAGCCGGTTCCCCATTTGCCCCGCGCATTCCTTGCTGATACACCTCGCCACGTGCAGGACATGACCTTCGATTCGACCCTGCAGATCTACCATTACCCATGTCCGTGCGGCGACCGCTTCGAGATTGGCCTTGATGAACTGCGCGAGCGTGAGACAGACATCGCGGTGTGCCCGAGCTGTAGTCTGCAGATTCGTGTGATATACGAGGTGGATGATTTGCCAAAGGCGGAGGATGAGAGCGCTGAGAAAGAGAGCGGGGTTGCTGAGAAGATCGAACAGCAGCAGGCTCCCGTTGCGGCCGCAGCATGAAGAACTGAAACATAAGGCTTTTTCGAGCATAGAGAGGCCGCTGTTCTGCAGCAACATGGTGGGATATATCTTCAAACCCCGTCACGAAGACAAAAGATTCGTGGCTGAGGCTTCGCGGCTCCGAAAAGTGCAGATTGGCACATGGAAGATCGTCCAGCCGGGTGGATAGCACCCTACCACAAGATACCCCGGCTGCGCGAGGCCAGCAAAACGAGCGGATGAAGAATGACCATGACCACAAGAGAGCATGATTTGATCTCATATAGCACTTCCATGGCGGTAGTGGGCTGTAAATCAACGAAAGAGTTGCGAAAGAGCCGAGGAGGAGACGAAGTCGATTCGTGAAGGGCAGAGGCTTGAGCAGGAGCAGTCATTGTTATAAATCATACCAGATCTTTCTGGGGGTTTACAAAGGAGGCATAATCAGGCTACACCAGTGTACCCCAAGTTCTCTTCTCCATAGTTCAGCGCCTACCAGGGTGCTCACTCCTTGAAATCCTTACTGGGTGTTTCCAGCGCCTCAGTATCTCCATGCAAGTTGATTGATATGCCCACCTCCTTGCTCATCACGTCGTTCAAGGTCGTTTGATCTCTCAGATACACCCAGTCTCCCGAGCCACCACCCTCCTTCTGGTGCATCGACTCTCCGGACAGCACCCAATCGAAACGCTTAGGGCCTGATAGGGGCGACGAAAGCCAGATCTGCTTGTTCACGGGCTGCTTGTTGATCACGTAGGTACCGTTGGGTGGATATGTTATCGAAAGAACGCCAGCCTGCAATGGATCACGAGTCAGCCAAAGATGTTGTTGGTGCACTTGCGGTGGAGACCTGGCTACTTACGCTGTACTCGACCTCGACATCTTCACGAGTCTCTTGGATCTTCTCTGCTTCCTCATGGATAGTGTCCATGAAGTAATCGGCATGTTGGTGGTATTCTGTGTCGCTGAGCTCGGCGGGCTGTTGAGAGCTCTGCTCGGATGCTTGGCTGGAGGGTGGTTCCGGATCTTCACTGTCAGGCATGATGCCCGCATGAAATCGCGAAGTGAGGGAGAAGTTCCTTGCTGAGACTGAAGTCGCCCTTGGAGCGAAATGTACAGTTGCAATCTTGGTCCCCTGTGAGCGTAGGGCCTGGCATGTGCGAGTAAGAGGCTTTGGAGTTGCACGATTCGCCTGGCGCAGCAGTTGTCGGCATGCCGAGGTGGCAGACATGGTGATGAGATTCTTCGGACTCGATGAACACGGCTTAAATGTGTGGCAGAGATGTTCTTATAAACAAATGGATTTGACGCAATGATATGTTTGCTACCAACTTTATGAAGCACCAATGGTGACGGACGCATAGCTTACATGTCATATGCTCAGCGCTTTACCTCAGCTTTCCCCACATTTTCGGAAGCAGCCGCACCGGAAACAACGCCGCCAAGGGCACGACGACAACGGTGGCATTCCATTGAGACAAAGTCTAAGAGTGTCTCTTCATGCTCTTTTCCCCATCTCCGTGACATTCTCGAAGGTTTCCACATCTCCCTTCTCAGTCACTCCACTTTCAAGTCCGCCACCAACACCCACAGTCATTGCCTTGCCCTTACGGCCGATCTGGTACCAGGGCAGAGCAAAGACGGCATCGACAGCCTCAAGACTCTTGCCAGTCAGCTCGGGGAGGAAGAACCAGACCCAAGCGAGGCCTACAGCGGTGATAGCGCTGAAGAAAAACATTGTTCCGCCAGTAGTCAGATTGACAAACATAGTCGGAACCGCTTTGGAATTGCCGTACTGATTGGCGAAGTGGAACGTCATGGCGATAGACCCACCCAGAGCGCGGAGACCGATGGGGTAGATCTCGGCACTGATTAGGTATTGTATGCCTATTGTTCACGGTCAGCTGAGTACTCTCGTAAGGTGGTAAGTTGCAGAACATACTATTCCATCCCATGGCCCATCCGAAACCAGATCTGTGCCAATGTTAGCCTGAGCTGTACGTTCCATACATGGGGAAGCCAGTATGGCTATGATCTTACGCGTATATCGCCACGATCGCGGCCGTAGCAGCTCTCTTTTGGCTTGGCGATTGAGGGCTGTCTTCATCCGCGACTGATTTGTCAATGACAAGAAATAAAGCCATGTACAGCATAGCGATGAGTTGTATGGTGATTCCACTCATCAGCGACCTCTTCCGACCAACGAAGTCGACAAGGAAGAGAGCGCAGATGACAGCTGATATGAATTTGACGAGGCCGAAAATCGCCGTGGCGAACAGCTTTTCGCTTTGTCCAGTCTGTCCGACCATAGCAAAGTATTGTGGGGCGTAGATGGTGATGCTGTTTGCTCCCGACCATTGTCCTGTCAATCGCAAAGTCAGCATATGAGTGATAAGGAGGAGAACGGGAGAACAACCTAGGAGTTGCGACAGTAACGACAACATGAGTCGATAGCGATTTTCCGGTCGCATCACGAGTTCACGCAACAAGCCAAAGCGAGTTGCGCTCCTTTTCGCCTCGATCTCGCGGCCGAGCTGATCATCAACATCTTGCAGCTCAGTCTGTACATAGATATGACTCTGGTGCAAACCTCGGATCCGCGCTAGATTTGCTTCAGCCTTGTCATGCTTGCCGACCATGAGGAGCCATCGCGGGCTCTCGATGGCGAAGAAGGACAGCGTGAATATGATGGCCGCAAAATAGATATGAAGCAGATTTGGCACGACCCATTGTATCTGGGAGTTGTTGCTGATGTGGATGGAGGACCCCCAGGACGCGAAGTATCCAAGCATAATGCCCTGTGCCGAGATCGTGAGTAAGACAATCGCTTGACTACAGAGACGAAGAGAGATGAATCATACCAAGTAAACAGATCCCGAGAACATGCACACGCAAAGCCCCCGAACAGCCCTTGGCGAGATTTCCGCGAGGTACGTAGGCGCGACGACAGTGGTTTGCCCTATTCCGACACCAGCGATGAACCGTCCAGCATAGACCATTCCAATGCTACCATTCGCAGCGGCACCAAGAAAGATAGCAATTCCAGTCACCCAAATTAAGCAAAGTTGGCGGGTGGCCCATAACCGACCAATCCTATCCGTGATGAAGAACGCTATCAGGGCGCCAAGGATTGAGCCCAGCTGCACCATGGAGGTGATGTTTGATAAGAGGTTCGCTTGTTCATCTTTGGTCAGGTCTGGGTTCTTCAGCCCGAACAGCTTGCTGAACGAGACCTGCGAGGCGGTAGTGCCGATGAGGCCCTCGTCAAGGCCACGGGCTGCGCCCATCAACCCAAAGACTATGCAAACGTTTGGTCAGACTCCAATCCAAGGAATATTGTCCCTGCGCCGTTGTCGAAGTCCTACGAGGAACTTACCAAGAACTCCATACCACAGGTGCCAGTTCAGAATCTCTGGCGGGGCGTTATCGTCAAGCTTGCGATAAAACATCGTTCGACGCGACAGGCACAAGGCGACTGGCTGAGAGGACCTACGGGTCTCGACTCTAGATACAAGGAAGAAAAGCACAGTATCAAAGAAGCTGAATACTACTGGAGCAGTACGATAGAAGTCTTAATATACCGGCAGAGCTTTCAGCAGCCGCGTATACTGTGCCTCGTGATCCATGATCCGGACGAGCTTCGTTGAGCCGTCACTCGCCGTTGGCCACCATGACTGCCAAGACGGATAACATGTCGGCCCACGGAGCATAGCAGTATCTCGAGCATTGAGTGGACGAGTGTAGCGTGTGATGCAGGATAACTTGGTTGCTAGTGGTCCGTACTTCCGTTGGAGATGTGATTCAAGCTGGACTTCCCCGCTTTTCGTGTTGGTTCCCCCCATGGGGTCGTTCTATAGGCTGGAGTGGAGCCGGGCATGCGTGGAGTTCACATGGGGGCACTTTTCACGTGCGCTTCAGACTACCAAACACGAAGCTTTGAACCAGTCTTGATCATCTCTCGCTAGAGAGAGTGCAACCAAGCTTTGGGAAGCTCCAAGCGCGCAGCAGTGGTTAGCTTTGGTGATATAAGCTTTCTGTAGCTCGAAAGTGCGATAACAGCCGCGGTTGGTCTTGGACAGAATAACACGAACATCTATGGCCCCACCATTTTTATAAAACTATTGAACAACCATTACGCCCAGCTATCAACGATCCAAATACCCTATTCGTACCATATCGTGATCTCATCATACACTCTATAAGTCTGCAAGCTAGCCGTTCTGACCAAACCACTAGTAGACGCTAGCTCACATTTTGCAGTCAAGGTGCAGAGCTTCGAGGTCTGCTTCCAGTGGAGTGATGCATGCCTTGCCAGTTCGAAGTCCTGACAACGCGTCAACATGCAGTGTCACCCTCGAGACCAGTGTACTTCCACCGTGCCTTGTAATTGCAGAGGAAGCTCTCAAAAGCGTTATTAACGCCGCGAGACATTGCTTCAGGATTACCTCCAGTCTTTGCAATGATTCGCAAGGCTGTGTCAACGTTGTAGGAACAAGTCGGCGGCATCATGTCTACGCTCAATGGGTCGGCTGGATCTTGGGCGGAGATGACGATGTCTAACATGATGTTGGTCGCCGTGTTCAACGCAGCTTGCGACTCTGTTGGACTGATGGCTCGAAGACCAGCAGAGTGTTTCTCCAACAACAGCGAGGTATGTAGAGAAAACATTGCTCTGTCATCTAATTAGCAGGGATCGAGATAGCATGGTTGAGACGAGCACTCTTACTTCAAGGACATCGCGATAGCACCACAGTAGCCGCCTCCATGAGCTCTGGCCTGCTCCAGTAGGACGCTCAGGAAAGACTGCAAATCCATATCAAGACGATCAACGTTCTCGAAGGAAGCGTCACGACTCTTCCACTTCTGGACCGTACTCAACACCTGGTCAAGTATCTTGCTGGCTTGAGCTGCTCGGCCAAAGTTTGTGACGTTGTCGAAGCTCATCAGTGGAGGAGGATGGGGTTGCATCCCTTGCTTCGTCCTATATTTGATGTCCTCGGGGAGTGGTCGAGATGCAGGCGGGAAGGCGGTAAGCAGTGGCTGACACATGTTTCGGCACTCCATAAGGAAGACCCTGGCGAAGTCAGTAAGAGCAAAAGCACTCGTCAAGACGATCAGACAAGTCTTGGCGACTCACCGTTCGCATATCACTAGCATCCACCAAAGATTATTTCTTTCGACGAAGTCTTGCGAAGACCTACGTCCGCCTTCGTCTGCGTGACTAGGCACGTCAATCTCGTTGAGTCGGATCGAGTAGCCCAAGCGAATAGCAGTGGTGAGGGTCGCAAGAGCGATCTCCGGTCTCTGACATGCGTACTCGTACTCCGCAAGCACTATGCAGCCTCTGATCAAGTCGTAAGCTACATCGCCTGATATCGTTTGCAGGCGAACCATCGTTGATCTGGCGGCCATATACAGCTCTTGTTGAGGCATAAGTTGGGCCGAAGCCGTGCGGCGCGCCGCCAAACATACACAGAGTAGCAAGAAGCCAAAATTGGCGTCTTGGGATGCCGGGAAGTTGACCATTTTGGCATTGAACGCCCCACGCGACATGAAAGGAAGCCACATATGTAGACCAGTGAAATAAGAATGGCTCAGTTCGTCAGCAAATTGTCCAAGGCACCGCATAAGCTCACTGAGCTCATGACATATGGCAGTCGAAGGGTTCGTAGCATTCTCCCCCGAGACTGTGGATGGTAATGTTGACAAAGATGCAACTAGTCTTCTCGATTGATCTTCAGATCTTGTCAAGGACGTCGCCGGTGGGCGCTCGAAGTGGTCTACAACGTCCGCAAGTGGCTCACTTTTATCGGAGCCAACGTCTAGACGGCCGCATCTACGCGAGATGGACAGGGGAAGGGTGTACCGACAGTCCAATCCGCGCCTGGTTCGAGGGAGCATCAGCCAGGGCACCTACGCTGGAACTTCGGCAGTGGATGGGCGCAGCTCACGTCTTGCAGAATGTGCATTGCGGCAACAGCTTATCGCAGCGCCGTTTACGCTGTTTACATGCCGCACACACGTACATGCTGAGGGATGGCGAAGGACCCATGTCTCAATATTTCAAATCGTCCGTGCAAAGCTGCCAAATTGTGTCAGACGTTGGATGGCGGAAGTGTGAGAGCAGGAAGATAACGGCCGACGGCGGCCGCAACAAACTCTTGGAGTCTACATGAGTCCCTGGAGATTTCATCTCTGTCGCCATCAGTAAGCAGACAACCACTACCCGAGCATTCGGAGGCGTCGTTCGGACATGACAGAACAGAATGGCAATCCGCCTGAAGCAAGGGACCCTGAGCCGATGTGTCTAGCGGCGGCCGCCGCTAGCTCCTATAGGAATGCAAAGTGTAAATCTCCCACGCTGGGATTGCGCCTTGATATGCACTGCTGGCAGGCTTGCTTGTCGAAGTTGCAAGAAAGCGACCGACATGGTGAAAGTAGCGATTGTTGGATGACATATCAGATATAGATCAACGCCATGGCCATGGTCGTTGGAAATGGATATAATGGCCGTGGTCTGCCAGAACACGCACTCTCTATGAAGAACAATACAAGCACCATTCATCTCCTGTAATCCTTCCTGAACCATCATCCCCATTCTATCTCTATTCCAGGCCAAAAGCCTCCTGCACATGGCTTCGTCACAATCTTCTGGGGCCGAGAAGGGTTCCACCGACTCTCGACTGCCCGACGGGAACGTCGACACAGAGCGTAATGCTGTTGATGCAACAACACCGACCGCCTCTTCTACGGTGCCTCCTGAAGAAGGTACGAAGGGGTGGCTGGTGGTCTTCGGCGCATTCTTGGCAATTTTCAGTACTTTCGGCTTCCTGAATGCGTGAGTTCTCATTCCATAGTGCCGACCTCGTCAACGGTGTCCTCGTTGTTGCACTGGACTGAAAGATATCATAACAGGGTTGGCGTCTTTCAATCATATTACCAGGCTCACTACCTTAGCCAATACTCACCATCCGACATCTCGTGGATCTTCTCTTTCCAGCTGATGTCTATGTGGGCTCCTGGTAAGATTTCGGTCCTGGACCCCCGTTGAGAGGATCTTCGGCTGACCCGGGTCCAGGTCCCGTTGTCGGCAGACTCGTAGACACTTGTGAGTGCATCCCTGACGGCTGAACTACCTGAATGGTGCTGATGAACAAGTTCCAGATGGACCGGGCCCAATACTCTTCCCTAGCGCTATCCTCTGCGTGTTCGCGCTTTGCATGACAAGTCTGGCGACAGAATACTACCAGATCTTCCTCGCACAGGGCGTCGCCTTCGGACTCGGCGGTGGAGTCATCTTTACCTGCTCATTCGTTTGCGTCGGACAATGGTTTGTCAGACGAAGAGGTCTCGCCATCGGAATTGCCAGTGTCGGAAGCAGTTTGGGGGGTGTCATTTTCCCACTGTTCGTTGAAAAAGTCATCGAGGACGTCGGCTTCCCTGGAGCCATTCGATACCTTGCTCTATTTATTGGTATCCTCCAGGCCATCGGCTGCTTCTTCATCCAAGCGCGGTTGCCACGAAAGGAGTGGAACTCCAAAGCAAAATTCATCGACATCAGCTTATTCTCCGATCCCGGCTTCGCTCTCTTCACCGCAGGGTCCTTCCTCGTCATGTGAGTCGTGCGATTTTTTGCAGTCTGAGGTTGAAGGCTGACTCGAATACTAGGTGGGGGCTGTGGGTTCCATTTGACTTCATTTCGAGCTTCGCGAGCTCACAAGGGTTTTCGAGCCAGTTGGCACTGGGATTGATCTCCATCATCAAGTATGTTTGGACGTGCATGGCCTCAACATTCGTTATCATACTAATGGGACGACAGTGCCACATCCATTCCAGGCCGCATCTTGCCACCATACCTCAGTGACACACTGGGCCATTTCAATATCATCACGCTGTCAGACTTCCTGATTGGTATCTCCATTCTAGCACTATGGCTTCCATTCGACTTCTACGTGTCGCATGCTGGGATTATTGTCTTCGCCTTGGTTTATGGATTCGTCAGCGGCGCATTCGTTACGTTGCTCATGCCTTGTGTGGCTAAACTCGGAACGATTGAGACCATTGGCGCACGCTTTGGGAACTTCCAATTGGTGCTCGCCGTTGCGTATGTGTCTCTCTATTGTTGTTGATCACATCGTGACCAAGTCATTGACAGTTTTGCAGGACCTTGACTGGTCTTCCTATCTCCGGCGCTCTGATCGCAGAACAAGGAGGCTCGACCTTCTGGGGCGCCCAGACTTTTGCTATCGTCGCAACTCTACTCGGTGCCGTCTTGACTGCTTGTTCGACCTACATGCTTGGTAATGAGAGAAACTCACGGAAGGTGTGAGCGCTCCACTAATGTTCGGATTGCGAGAAAGAGAGCGCACTTGCAGAGAGCAAGGGGTGGTCGCGCCGTAATGATAATATCGTTGGGAAGGGGTTAAAATGCTCGAACCTAATCTTGACAGTACTTCGACCGTAGTGCTATGGTTCAATAGCAGGAACGCCTCTTTCTAGCATTGACGCGGTTTCGAATGGTAAGACTGGTTCGTATCACCTCGGTTTATGACAGGTCACAGTTGCGCAACGCTAGTACGTGAAGTACAATTAGCTATTCCCGACAAAATCACAGACCGGAATAAGAACCTCTGCATGTAAGACACGTGATGAAAGAGCGTCGTGACGAAAAACTGTATCGTTGATGGTCTTTCGATAGACTCGCTCAGTGGCAGGCTCCGAGCAAGGATGATAATCTCGGAGAAAATCTAACGGTCCATGACAACGAGCTTCGGCGCACCCACCCTCTCAGCTTCTTCGTTGAGTGCTTGGACTTCGCTCTCAACATAAGGTATACCTTTCACTTTTCGCTCTTCCTCCGTCAACTGCTCTATCTCGCCAGGAAAATAGATTCGGTCTACTCCGGCCATCTTGTCTGAGCCAACTACTCGTTGATACAAGTAGTCCATCCGCTCTTTGAAAGTGTCGAGATCCATGAATAAGTCCGGCTTGATCGCGATCAAGAAGTGTCCGACGTCTGCAGGTTTGGACGGGTCGTACGGATTCGTGACATGGCCTGCAAACGCGCTTCCAGATAGCACACCGGAGAACACATCCATCATGATGGACAAAGCAGATCCCTTAGGGCCGCCCATAGGAAGCATAACACCCTCCAGGGCGGCGGCAGGATCATCTGTCGGTCTCCCCTCCCCATCAAGAGCCCAATCCAGGGGGATCTTTTCGCCGCGGCGTTTTGCCTTGTAGATCTTGCCACGCGCTGCGACACTAGGAGCCATGTCAAGGATGAATGGTTTCTCCTTCCCAGCCGGTGCTCCGCAGGCAATGGGAGAGACACCCATGAGTTTGCTTTTACCGCCCCATACAGGCAGAGCCGGAGAACTATTAGTGTACACTAGACTCATCATCCCAGCATCTATGGCTTGTTGGACCACCCAGGCACTCATACCGAAATGATTACTGTGCTTGATGCTTACCATGCCGATGCCATAGGTTTGTGCCATGGCTATGGCCTTTTCCATACCCAGGTGAGCAGCTACGAATCCGAAGCCGTTCTGGGCATCGACCTGAGCAACCACGGGCGTGACTTCCTTCAATATAGGCTCCGCGGCAGCGGATAGCACTCCTTGTCGGATGCGAGCCATATAAGAGGGGATCCGATTGACACCATGTGTATCAACGCCACGAAGATCTGCTGCGACTAGGCAGCGTGCCACCACGGCAGCATTCGTGGCACTTACGCCATTGCCTTTGAGCACTCCTTCAACATAAGTCTGAGCGTCTGCCGGTAAGACATTGAGCTTCCGAACTTCTTCCGACTCTGCTGTCATTGTCGTTACTGTAATAATGGTTTTAACAAAGTTGGAAAAGCGACAGGAGTCATTGCGATCGACACAAGTGTCGAGGAAGGTCGCATGCTTTCCCAGCTAACCAGATCAGCTCAATACACTCCCGCTAGTCTTCACCGGATCGAGTAACCCGACGACTTCATGCTGACAGCACGCGTCAGGGAGATACGGCATCGCCCACTGTCCAGCATTTAGTCGATAGATATAGATTCGCACCTCCGAGCTGAAGTGACGTGTGGACCAACTTAGCATATGCTGATTTTCGTGCCAATCCGCCGTCTTGCGACCCTGGTTGAGTTCACCCGTGCATCGATTTCGACGGCCTCCGAGTACAATAGGCAAGCTGTGGCATGTACACCTGGTAGATTCTCCCGCCCGACCTGGAATTCCCAGCATTGCATACGACAGCCATGACTTTCTCATGATATCGTCGACTGCCAACGGCCGAATCCAGAGAGCGACGGTGTGATCCATCGCCGTCTATGACCGCTAAAGACCGTCGTAACACCGAAGATTTATGCTTAATGACAGCTTCTGCCCCAAGACTAACCGAAAGGAACGCATGAGGTATAGATTGGCGACCAGCGCGGAACATCTGGTCAATTCAATGCTACAATGTTCGTCATCCCAAGTGCTTGCTAACCACAAGAATGAATACCTACGAATGGTCGACAACAGGTATAAGTAGACTCTGCTATCCAATACATCCATTTCTTTCCGCATTCAATCATTCCGTATCTCCAAACTTCGAGGCTTTGCTTGCGAGAATATTGAGTGAAGAAACACAAATCTCCATCATCAACCGATCATGACTTCGCAAGTCAAAATACCCGCGACCATGAAAGCCCTGGTGCTTCGATCTACCTCCGAGCCTCCCAAGGTAGAAATCGTCCCAACTCCAAAGCCGATTCCTGGCTCCGCCGTTGTGCGTGTTATTGCTGTCAGCGTCATCAGTTATGCGCGAGACGTCTACAACGGGAAACGAAACTACCCTTTCCCCATGCCGCTCATACCTGGCACTTCCGCCGTCGCCCGCATCGTAGCAACACCACCAGACTCGACGAAACTCAAGCCTGGTGATCTCGTCTACGTCGACTGTATGGTTCGCTCCAGGGACGACCCGACTGAAGCTTTCCTCATTGCCTTCCACGAAGGACATTCCGATGGCTCGCGGAAGTTGATGCGGGAGTTTATTCGTGACTGGACCTGTGCCGAGTACTGTCTCAGTCCCCTGGAGAACCTGACCCGCTGCGATGAGCAGCGTATCACCAGCAGTCCTTCGCAAGGCGGGCAAGGCTACCGAGTCGAAGAGCTTGCCCTTGTGTCCAACCTGCTTGTTCCATATGGTGGCCTTCGTGATATTGACCTTCGAGCAGGGCAAACCATCATCGTTGCTCCAGCCACGGGACCGTTCGGAGCCAAGGCTGTGCTCGTAGCACTAGCCATGGGTGCGAAAGTAATTGCCATGGGTCGCAACACAGAAGCGCTCAAGGAGCTCAAGACCAAGGTTCCGTTCCCCGAGCGTGTCGAAACGGTGCCGATCACGGGTGATGTAGCCGCCGAGACCGCTGCGCTTAAAGCACACGGGCAAATCGATGCGTTTCTCGACATTGGGCCCCCAGTCGCACATGCAAGCACCCACATCAAGTCAGCGATCCTCTCACTCCGCCACGGCGGAAAGGTTAGCCTGATGGGTGGGTATCGAGAAGATGTCGCAATTCCTCACTCAATTGTCATGCATCGAAACCTGAGACTGCAGGGAAAGTGGATGTATGAGCGATCGGACATTGCGGATATGATCAAGATGGTCGAGACCGGTGTACTCAAGTTGGGACTGAAAGGTGGACTGGAGATCGTAGGCGAGTATCCGCTGGAGCAGTGGACGGAGTGCTTGGATCATGCTGCAGAGGAGACAGGGTTTGGCAAAGCTGTGCTGGCGATTCCGTAAGAAGCGCGTTATCACTGATGGACAATTACAATGAGATGGGCAAGTACGTCAGAAGAAATTCCAAATGCTTTCATTAAGTCTTTGCGCGCCTGTGCTTCATTACAGAATGCGTGCGTGAGTATGAGAAGTTACGTTGCGGGCAACAACGTCACTTCGAAATCATCAAGTTCGTCTGAAGTACCAAACGAAAATCAAACCCCAGTTGTGCCATGCAAGTCCCGTGCTAGAGCGATATTCGACATGTTTCTAGCTCTCGCTTGTGCCACTCCTGAATCACAAAGTGAAATCTTGAACGCCGTCCTGATATGCAGCTGCCCATTTCATCATGATCCTCACCGTCTGTGCTTCACTCAAGCTAGCTCTTGCAGCCTTTACCGATTTTTCTACCTGGTCGACAAGATCCTGCGCGGTGAAGAATGCGGACGCATCGAGCGGCTCATAGACCTCCACCAAAGGAGACTTGCGAAGGCACTGCGTAAGCTGGTCGGGAGAGTCTTGGGCGTCATTGAAAGACAGAGGCATGGTGGAGGAGCCCATGGTATCAGCTCCTGCATGGTCGACGAAGCCAGAGTCGTCGAAATCGGATTCTTCATACGCGGCCTCATCGAGGAAGAAATCGAAATCAGGCGATGGAGGCGCGATTCCGAAGGTATCTGACACAGTGGTGGCGGTGGTGAGAGCTTCAGATGAGGGTTCAGCTGGTGTAGAAATTGGAAGTGGGGACGTAGCAGACTGCGTTGCGGTGGATGTCGAATCGCCTTGAGGGTTACCCGTGAGCAAAGGCTCAGCCAAGCTGTTTGCAAGTACAGCGTCGTCCAAGAGCGGGCCAGCAGCGAATGCATGCTCAGGTTGTTGGTAGGATGGACGAATCATTCCTAATGGGGTGTTGTCAAACATCGAGTCTTCCACGGTCCATGGGCCAGTCGCTGTAAACATCGGGTCGTCAAGTATGTCGTGATACTGCTCGTCGTTCATGACGGAAGAAGACATGTCATTACTGCCAGCGAGAGTATTGAAATTGGATGGTGGAGGTCGAGTTGGCTGCAAGAAGTTGAAAGCTGCTGGCAGTGGAGCCTGTGGCAATGCTCTTGAACGTTGTTGAGTTGGTGAGGTTGATCTCGACCGTTGCAAGTTGCCCTTCAACCTGTTTTGGCGACTGCGAAGATCATCCTTCACGGGCCTAGGTGAATGTTAATGTTATGTCTCCTGGTTATTATCCTAACCAGTCTTTGACTTACGGCCTATCCGACACGATCAGTCCGCTGTAAGGCCCTTTGCCTGCATGTATGACTTTCACATGGCGGCGTAAATTAAACGCATGTGCGTATACATGGCCATTATCGCAGAAATCGCAGGTCTTTTCGCACCGGGCGATTTCAAGTGTACCAGAGGTTGGCCAGCAGACCTTCAGGCAATGGTGTTTATTAGAAGTGCTGGAGCAACCCATGTTGGCTTTTGACAGCTGACAGGCGGGGATCCTGTGATTCGCAAAAATGCAGCGCTTGAAGACCAGCTTCAAATACAGAGAGAGATAAAACAACGAGTACAGTAAGTAGCACGAGATGGTGAGCGTGTAAAGATTCAAGAAATGATAGCAGTCTTGACATCGTGGATATACCATAACAATGGCATTGGGCTGACAATAGCAATGGTGGGCAATGTTTCAGCATGTTGAAGACCTATTGAAGGCGTAAAAGGAGCTGCCATTGTGCAACTCACCATTGAGCTCCATACAGCGGCGGAGGAGGGAAACATAACTCTCCAATGCTTTCTAAATTGGCCATTCTTGCAGTGTGCTCTCATTTCATTGTAAGATCCGGGTTGACCGGTATAACACAGCTGATGCGCGAGTTGAGACTTGGAACTGGAGCGTCCGATTTGTAGATATCCTTCACCTTGATCGTCCTGGAGTTCGCCGGACCTCAAGACTGGGCCTATTGTAGTTTCGATAACAATATCGGCAGAGTAGAGAAAGTGGTGGCTGGAGTCTGTGAATGAAGCTGTGAAACACACACAGAGGACGTACCCGTGGTGTTGTCTGCATTGGGCGATATATAGCCTGCCACCGAGTGTCTGTCATAGTTGTCGTATACTGGGCTCAGGAGCTACACATTCATGACTCCTGTTTTTGGAGAGTAAGCTGCAGCGTTCAAAATGATAGGGTGACTTGGCGCCGGAAACATTACAGTTGCAGATCCATGTATCTTCTTTCTGCGTCCAATGGGAGGGGCGGTGCTACAGATTCGAGGAGAGATACTCTGGGCAGTGAACATGGCCGTACATCGCTAACCGTACAAAGCTATTGCCATTCCGATTGCACTACCATCGAGATAGTATTTCACGTGTAGTAAGGTGGCACTTGTCCAAGATCTACGTCTTAGATGTACGTAGGCATGAAGCGCCCGTAGTCATATGGCACCTGCAGCCCCATATGCACAAGATGATAAGCGTCGTTTGGGACCAAGAGACAGCGACTATATCATGACTGAGAAGATCAAGCCTGTGCATTGCATAGGATTCACAATGTACAGGTATGCATGCTCGTGCTAATGGAGAGGCCTCGCGACAAGTGAAGTTGAAGTTGTCGCCAAGACCCGAGTCTCCTCCGCTCCGGCCCGATCGTACCTCAATCCTCTCTGCTTAGGTGCATCAAGAGCTTCACCAGAGACATAACCACCAACCAACCCGATCTTTTAACGCCATCATGTTCGCCAGTCGTGTCGCCGTCCGTAGCGCCCGCGTGGCAATGCCTCGCTCCACCTTCGTGGCCACCAGAGGCTACGCCGAGGCTGCAAAGTCCTCAGCCAACACGAAGCCTCCTGTTGCGCTCTACGGCCTCGATGGCACCTACGCCAATGCTCTGGTAAGTCGACAAGCGAGAGATGCATCCATTCAAGCTACAGTCCGGCTGATACGTGATCACAATGATAGTACACCGCCGCAGCCAAGACCTCAACCCTCGACTCCGTCTCAAAAGCCCTGGAGAACATTGCCGCGACCTTCAAGAAAGACACCCGTCTCCAGTCCATCATGACCGCTCCCACGCTCTCCGTTTCCGACAAGAACCAGATTGTTGCCGAGATTCAAAAGTCGACAGGTGTACAAGACAAGGGCGATACTGTTAAGAACTTCCTTGCGACACTAGCAGCCAACAACCGCCTCAGCGTCTTGGAGGGTGTGTGCGAGAAGTTTGCTGTCCTTATGAGCGCATCTCGCGGTGAGGTCGAGTTGACCATCACATCTGCGCAGCCATTGGACTCGAAAGTTGTGAAGCAATTGGAGAATGCTATTTCCAAGAGCCAGTACGTTGGCCAGGGTCAGAAGCTCAAGGTTGTGCCCAAGGTCTGTCCACCAACTACATTCGAAGCCCAGCTACATGATACTGACGAGTGGAATAGGTCAACCCTGATATTCGCGGTGGCCTCGTCGTGGAGATCGGCGACCGAACCATCGACCTCAGCGTGTCATCTAAAATTGCGCGCATGAACAAGCTGCTCTCCGACTCCTTGTAAATAGATAATGTAGCAGTATGTGGAGATAGCGGGAGATAGATATACCCGCAACAAAGTTTCCTTGCGTTGAACGACATGCCCGAGCAGTTTGTGCAATTAGTTTTTACCTGTGTCTTCCACGCGAACTTTTCGTACACTATATATACATGTTTGATCAGGCGCTAATGCATGTCATCTCCCACCATGCCCTGACCTGTATTCATCGATACACTCAATGTTCTTTTGAGCCACTAATATCCCAATACTCTGCAGCCAGCGGTGTCGAACGATGCTCGCCTTCAGTTCCTGCAGAAGCTCGCATCCTATCCGTGTAGTTCCATGCGTCTTCACCCTTAACCAACGCTGCTCGACGCGTCGTTCGGCCGCTTACGTTTCATGCAGACAGCTTCCCTGGCTCGATGATATCTGAAGAATGCCTCCACCACTACAGCGTCTCATCTTCCACTCTCTCTGGTGTCTGCTATTCTCTTCTCCACATACCACCCCTTCTCCGGCCGTCTCAATTCCTTCATCTCTGAGCTGGACAACTTTCGGCTCACTTCCTGAACATCAATCAATTCTTTGACGGCGAAAATCTGACCCGCAACGTCTGGTGTTACTGGGTGGTAGACAGTTCGTAAGCGCTTTCGCAGGCCGAGTGCAGCCAGGACACCGGATGTTTTCTTCGGTAGACCAATTGCCGATCGCATCAATGTTATGCGGAAATATGATGTGGGTGCTGCCATGTTTGGCTTGTGGATAGGTTGGCGCTCGGAGATGTGGTTTTGAGGATGGAGAATTCGTGTTGCAACTGTTGGAATTGATGGAGCCTCAGTCGCGTCGAGACACAGGGCTACACTCGTAAGCGAACGTCGAGTTCTGCGCAGTGGCTACAGATGAAGGCTGATGGATTGTTCAATATGTCTTGTTTCGCTGAGTGCATAGTTGTGAACCCCGTACCTTGCGCTCAGAGTTCAAGTGCCTCAATTGGCTGATCGGCGACTAAAGGCTCCGACATCCCACATGCAGGCGTCACATGCCTGAGTCAAACATATATTTTGCCCGCCATTGACTCACCTCTAGAGATAGCTAGCTACTTTGAACTTTTGCCATTGAGTCAACACAAACCAGACTCTCTCCTTCATACTATCCCACAAAGCCAGTCCATTCCTCTTTCTCGTACATATACCAAGGACGCATCACAAACAACCAAGAACGACGGAGTGTTGCTGTTGCGCATTAGAAGACTGACTTGACCGATCCTCCACCATGGAAGGAATCAAGAAAGCCTTTACGAAGGCGAAGAGCGAAGGCCGTCCGGCACTCGTGACATACACCACCGCGGGCTACCCAACGATCGAGCAAACTGCTGATATCCTCTTGTCCATGGAGGCTGGAGGATCAGACGTGATCGAGCTCGGTACACCTTTCACTGACCCAATCGCTGATGGTCCCACGATCCAAGGAGCAAATACGCAAGCTCTTATCAACGGCACAACGACCAAGCACTGCCTCAGCATTGTCAAGGATGCGCGCAGCAGAGGACTAAAAGCTCCCGTGCTTCTTATGGGCTACTACAACCCACTGCTCGCTTATGGTGAAGAGAAGATGCTAGAGGACGCAAAAGCTGCCGGTGTCAATGGCTTCATCATGGTCGATCTCCCTCCTGAGGAGGCTGTGAGGTTCAGACATCACTGCACGACCAATGGGCTGTCTTATGTGCCATTGATCGCACCAGCGACATCGGAGAAGAGAATGAAGCTTCTCTGCGGCATTGCGGATTCTTTCATCTATGTCGTGAGCCGGATGGGTGTCACAGGTGCAACTGGTGCGTTGAGCAGTGGATTGCCGGACCTTCTGAAAAGGGTTCACCAATATTCTGGTGGTGTCCCGGCCGCAGTGGGGTTTGGAGTCAGCACACGCGAGCATTTCGTTGAAGTCGGCAAAGTCTCCGAGGGTGTGGTCATTGGGTCACAAATCATCACTACACTCAAGAATGCGCCGGAAGGTAAAGGTCCCGCAGCTGTAGAGGAATATTGCTATTCGATTACACAACGGCGCAACCTACGACAGACACAATCCAACGGTACTGGCATCAGCACCGACGCAAACAAGAATGGCGATGGTAGTGGATGGGTCGCGAATCCAAATGCAGAACCTCCCAAGAATATTTCCACGGCGGACCCAACAAAGGAACCTGCTAGCGAATGCAATCCTTCCAACGGTACCGTCCATGTAGATGCAGTCGTGAAAGGGTCCGACGGTCCTGGTCTCGTTGATCAGCTTGAGGCTCTTAACACAGATGAGAAGGATCCTGAGCTGATACCCTCAAGGTTTGGCCAGTTTGGTGGGCAGTACGTCCCAGAATCGTTGATGGATTGTTTGGCAGAGTTGGAAAGAGGCTTCAACGATGCGATAAATGATCCGAAATTCTGGGAAGAGTATCGATCGTATTATCCTTACATGAGTCGACCTTCATCACTGCATCGCGCCGACAGGCTTACCGAAGAGACGCGGAAAAAGTCCAAGACAGGTCTGGGCGCGAACATCTACATGAAACGCGAAGACTTGAATCACACAGGCTCGCACAAGATCAACAATGCTATTGGGCAAATCCTGATCGCTCGCAGACTGGGCAAGACCGAGATCATCGCCGAGACTGGAGCTGGCCAACACGGAGTTGCTACAGCGACAGTTTGCGCACGATTTGGTATGAAATGCACGGTCTACATGGGCGCTGAGGATGTTCGTCGTCAAGCTCTCAACGTCTTCCGTATGAAACTCCTTGGTGCATCGGTGGTCGCAGTCGAGGCCGGCTCTCGAACGCTTCGCGATGCTGTCAACGAAGCTCTTCGCAAATGGGTCGAGAAACTTGACACAACACACTACATCATCGGCTCGGCAATTGGACCTCACCCCTTCCCGACCATTGTTCGCACATTCCAGAGCGTCATTGGTACAGAGACAAAGGCGCAAATGATGGAGCTGACAGGGCGACTACCTGATGCCGTTGTGGCTTGTGTCGGCGGCGGCAGTAACGCAGTGGGCATGTTCCACCCCTTCGCTGCCGATCCCAGCGTGAAGCTTCTGGGCGTGGAAGCAGGCGGCGATGGTATCGAGACAGGCCGGCATTCTGCAACGCTAGGCGGCGGTAAACCGGGTGTACTGCACGGTGTCAAGACCTACATCCTACAGAACGCAGAAGGTCAGATCACAGACACACATTCGGTCTCAGCCGGTCTCGACTATCCAGGTGTAGGTCCCGAGTTATCTGGATGGAAGGATAGCGATCGCGCCACATTCATTGCAGCCACAGACGCCGAAGCATTTGTCGGCTTCCGCATCCTGTCGGAATTGGAAGGTATCATCCCAGCCCTCGAGACTAGTCATGCGGTGTTTGGAGCTGTGGAGCTTGCCAAGACCATGGAACAGGATAAAAACATTGTCATCTGTCTTTCGGGACGTGGTGATAAGGATGTCCAGAGCGTCGCTGAAGAGCTGCCTGTCATTGGTCCGAAGATTGGCTGGGATCTGAGGTTTTAGTTTCAGAGTGCATTTGTGGGTTTTGAAGCTTTTATTGCGTTGGGTATCAAGTCTTGATGGAATTGCTCTGGGACGCGTGGGAACGAGAGATTTACCTCTCAACAAAACATTTGTACATTGAAGATCACGAAATATATAGTCAGAGCAAATTGATGCCGACTACACGAGCGCAACTCGCGCCACGCTCGTTTTGCCATGACCCACTCTCACATCTCGCGAAGTCTTGGCACTCTTTCGTCTCTCGTGTCTCTTCCCAAGGATAGTGCTTCAGACTGAAATGAGCTCAGTGATCCTTGCAGATCGATTCGCTTCCAGCATGTCCGGGTAAAACGACAACAACATAGACGTTACCCAAGCACCGACGTCGGATCAGACAATCCTGCGGGTGAAGTGATCGCCAGGACCAACGGCACCTCGTTTCACGCTGACACCTGACACGCCTGACCATGTTGAATTCAAACTGTGCGAATTTCACACAATTAGTAGCTGCAACGTCGGAGGTACTGCAAGCAGGCATTACAGCACATCCGGCAGCCTCAATTGAAAGCCGGGCGATCCTTCAGGCTATTTGGAGCGCTGGCGGGCAGATCTCTCGATTTGCTGCATAAGATCGTCGACTTGAACCTTCAGGACTGCCAGGCTCGTCCGCCAACATGAACATAATTTTCCAGATATCGTCCTTGGCAGCAATAAGCGGTTACGGGAAGAATGCCATACTTACTGCGGCCGATGCGGCCACAGACCGGACTCCTGACCGTTTCACAAAGGACAGCATATCGCTGCACGGACAAGGATCTTGTTGTTGCAGCACAGCTATAGGACGAAACTTACGGACCCACGCACGAGTATAGGTCGTGCGATATCCCTGCCCCTACGCCCGGTACGTCACTTGACCTCGGCAGACGACCGATTTTCCTGTAGGTAACAGGAGAAAAAGCAAGCAGGCAAAGCACGATGAAATGCTCCATGGTCCACGATCGTCGTGAGAACTCTATATTAGGTGAGTGGACTGCGTAGAAAACGTTACCGAACTGTTGCGACTGTTGCGACTGTTACGAGGAATTTCTGCAGGCGATGCTTCCCGTTGAACCTTGAGTCTGCCTTGGCTTCCACCGTTGTCGATCAACTGCACTACCAGCCTTGCTTCTGTGGCTCCTACACAAATATATGCCCCCGGCAACACAACCTACACCGTCTACCGCCGCATCGTTGTTCCATTGTCGTTGCGTACGGCCTCGCTGTTTTGATATTCTATAGACTTGGCATATGACACCTGTGTTCCCAAAAAATTAACCCAGCTGTTCAGTATAAAACGGCGATCTACGAACATTGTCACTAGCCATGGCAACAGCGGCGGTACTGCCACCAATGGTAATACAGATGACATATTTCTCATTGCCGCTGTAAAACATGCTTACAAGATTCGTCGTGACAGGCAGAGGTCAGCAAGGCTAAGAATCTGATGCATTCACAACGACCTTTCGACCCGGCGTTGCTCATTGCGAAACTGGAGGCTCATAAGCAGAATGTAGAGATGCAGCGCGTCCGGGATCAACGAAATCCTGCATCAAACAACATCACTGGCTCCAGGCCAAGGGCAAACAGCAGACCAATCGTGGTGAGAAGGACCTCGATGCCGAAGCCAGGCCAGCAGTCTTCGAAGTCCAGAAAACCTCAGCAGAAGCCAGTGCCCACCAAAGACCTCGAACGAGGAGCGAAACCTAGTCGACTGCAAGGGGTGCAATGCATCATGTTACCCAGCAGCATGGCCGCGCCGCCCACAAGCCTTCCCCCTCGCCCAGTTGCCTGGAATGTGCAAGACCCATTTCTCCAACCAAATGTCAGCAGCGCCGCTCCTCCTCGCCGCGGCTCCCACGACTCTCGTATGTCCACACAACCAACGACCGGCAGCCACCTCCCCCACGGCTTTCGGCGAGGCTCGCACGACTCCCAGCTGCAACATCATCAGCAAATGAACTCCAGCAGCCGCGGTTACCGACCCGGCGATGCCGAGAAGCGCCGCATCGTCGACTCCTTCTTCATCACCCCGGACGCACCAGGTGCTGCACCTTCGTCGACGAGCAGGAAAGCCCAACCCGCAACGACACTGTACTCCGTGCAGGAGATCCCCGCGCATCGCACACAGCGCGAAGATCCATTCGGGCTTCTGGGCAGCGCATCGCAAAGCAGCGCCGATGGCGCGGCTGCAGGTGGCAACTCGCGTCCAAAGCTCGCACTACACGACCGTCACAACTGGACGCAGCAATCGCAGAACGGCGACGACTTCCGCCTGCACTTCTCTCTGCTCCATCGAAGCCGCAAGGAACAATCGGCACCGGCCGTGCCAACCGCTGCGGCGGATGCGGCGACGATGAAGCCACGGGAGCGCCAGCAGAGTGCAGGCGAAATGCCCGTGACGCTGATCAGTGATGCGGTGAAACTGATCAAGCAGGAGGAGAAGATCAAACTGCGCAACAGCATTGTGGGGTTCTTTCGGCGTTTTGAGATCTGAGCACAGCCTTCTTCTTTCCCAACAGTTCTGGAGGCTTCATTCAATTATATATTTAGAATTTAGACATTGGATAGATTTTTTGGCCGTAATAGGCTGGGTAAAGATATAGATGGCATTCATGGCTACACGGAATGGTTATTTCTTTCCCATGGTGATCTAGATGTACCGCATCCAAACAGAATTTGTACAAGAGCTTTCGTGCTATACAATTACAGTGATCAGCATGAAAAATGTGCATGTTGTGCACATTTAATGACCATTGACAATGGGAGGCTCGGCAGTGGCAGAGACAACAGCAGCGGCAGCGGCGGTAGGTCTAGTGGAGAGCAGTGCAGCTTCGTGCTGGAGTGCTGGGCGAAAGCGAATGACGTTGATCTAGATGGAGAGAAATACCGTCAGCTCGCATTTCCACGGTACTAACATGGAAGACGAAATGCAACTTACCTCGTTACCGACAGAAAGGACGATGGCTTGCCCGTCTGCATTCCACGCCAGGCTCGGCTGCGGCACATCTTCCACTTTCCCATTGTTGGGGAGTGTGCTTGTAGCGGTCGGTCGTGCCCAGGAAATCATGGCAGGAGGGGATAGTTTTGCTGTGCTTGGTTTGCTGAAGCCATTCATTCCACCATGGTCAATCGCATGCCGATTGAGCCCCTCTACAGCCCAAACATTCAGCACATCCGCATTCGCAACTGCAAGGTATGTTCCCTGTGGGGAGAAGGCGATCGCTAGGGCAGGCCCGGTAGGTAGCCAGCACTGTGCTTGCTGCTGTGATAGTCGTGATGAGGTGTCGTCTCCGTTTACGACATCCTCACTGCGTGATCTAGAAGTCGGAGTACTGTGAACCGCACAATATCCATCTTGATAAGCAACAGCGAGCAGAGTCTGGGATGTCCGTGCCAGTGGGTCGGCTTTCAGATCGATCGATGGCCGTAATGCAATATCGGCGCAGTCTCCCACTAAAGATACGATTATCTCTTCCGACGGAGCTGAAGCGAGCAACGAGATCCTGACCTGGCTTTTGTCGTCTTTATGCACCATCCTGGCAAGTAGCTGAGCGGTAGACTCATGGACAATTTTTGGACCGCCTCCTTGCAAAACGGCACCTTCGCCCGGGATGAGCTCAAGGTTGTAGCTTTGCAGGGTGGCATCTTCATCGCGACTATCCTCATTACTTGAAATCCACCATACCATGGCAGACTCCCCAAACGTTGTGATTGTGCGTAACACATGCTCGTCGAGTCTCTGATGTTGCGTCCAGATAGCATCCACAAGCACGGAATCGAATACTCTCCAAGAGCACGGCTCGCTGAAGGTCTCACGCCCGTCTTGGACGAGCGTGGTCGTTTTCCAGATCGAGACCAACGACTCTTCGATATTTGTCTGCAGAACAAGCAAATAGTCGCCCTCTGGGCTATAGCGCATCCGCGTGACAATGCCTGGTGGATCCAACCTTCTCCGGCCTAAAGGATAGATAGAGTCTCCTTTGGCTGTGGAATGGTCAATGATGGTCAACTCCTGGAGCGGACTGCCGTCCGGTAGCAACCGCAGAGTGTCGACGGCGCAGACAAAGGACTGCCCACTTGGATGCCATGCTGCAGCTGTGACGGATGAATTGGCATCGATTTTCTCGTCGTCATTGTGGCTTAACGGCTCTGACCCATCTAGCGAATTTGGCAGCTGATGTAATCGCGACAACGATTCACCGACCGTGAGCAGTGTCAGCGCATTCCTCGGCGATGCGACGTCCGGATTCCAGAGACTGCACAATACACTCGCTCCAGGCTTATCGATGGTCCAAGAAAGCGAGGTAGTCTTGACATCCTTCACCTCGGTCTGCGTGCCGATTTCCATCGAATCGTATCGCTCGATAATCTCTTCAGTCTCGGATGCAGGTGCAGGCGATATCATCTCTTGGTCGTCCTCCATATCAACACTCGCATTGGACTTGCCGTCCACATCCATCATACTGCCATTCATATGTGCGCCCTCGCTACCCTCGCTTCGACGTTGTCTTTTCGGCGCAGGCATAGGGAATTCGTCCGGCGCGCGCATCGCGGTCGTGCCATTCTTGTAACCCCTGCTGAGAGGCCGGCTATCCTCTCTCGATATTTGATCGCCAACATCATCCTCGGCCGATGCGGTTGTGAATCGGAACTGCCGCGCTTTCTTGCTCACGCTCGCCCTCAGCTCATCATGTACTAGGCCTTGCTGGACAATCGAGACCAATTCTCTTCGTCTGACCGCGTGCGCGAATGGATATGATTCGGGATCACGATATTCGCTTGATCGATGCCATTCGCGATAGAGCGCCTCGGCGGCATTTTCGTGTCCAGACTCTTGTAGGTAACGCAAAATCAAGTAGTTGATATGATCGGAATGCAGCATGCCGGCTGTTGTGGCCGATGCTGGGGTCATGGCTGTTTCAGCAGACCAGAGAAGATTGGTCCGAGATAGTCGCAATGGTGAACATAAGGACAGGCCGATCGAATTCTCTGTCCGGGTGTAGTAGGCGAGTGTATGTTCGTCCCTCGAGACCTGTAAGTCAGTCCCCAAGTACTACCAATGAGAACGGGAGCGTTGTATCACAACTTGTTTGCACTGCGGATCTTCCCGTAGCGATCGAACTAAGCCACAAGCTGCAGGGGAAGTTCACAAGTACCTAAGGTAGACGACCACATATGAGTAGCGTAAACATGCCACCGCATCACATCCGTCCGACTTGATTCTCTTTACCGTATGTCACAATACATCTTTTAAACGACACACGATGCCTCGTCCCGCGCTCCCACCTCCGATTACGCGGGTGCTCCTCCTAACGCTGCTGTGCCTAAGCTTGCTGAACGCGACCTTTCGCTTGCGCACCTGGACGAGCTCGCTATCTTCTCTTTCTCCTACCCAAATTGCTACAACCCCTTCGAATTACCTCTCGAACCCACGATGGGCTGTTCCATTTCTTGTCGTAGTGCCGCTACGAAGTCTCAAGTATCCGTGGACGATTGTCACAGCGGCGTTGGTAGAAAACAACATTGTTAGCTTGGGGATAAGTACTGCCGTGTTGTGGTTTGGAGGAAGATATCTAGAACGAGCATGGGGTGGGAAGGATTTTGGCATATTTTGTGCTGCAGTCATAACGATGAGTAACGTTTGGAGTTGCTCTATGTATGGCATATGGCATATGTTGGCTGGAACGCCAGAGTTGTAGGGCATTTCCTTTCCAGGTTGAGGTTACTTTATTGCGTGTGACACTAACACATATATGCTCATATAGTTCCACTCCCATCCAGGGCTTGGTTGCTCTGGAAGCGGCGTTCCTCGTCGCCTTGAAACAGCTTGTCCCTGAACACACTGTTTCGCTCTTCCGCGGCTCTCTTCGCTGCCGCATCAAGCACTTTCCCGCAATCTTCGTGGGCGCGAACATGCTCTCTGGACCACTTCTAGGCACCGACACGGCTCTTTGGCTTTCTCTTTCGGGATTCATTGTGGCTTGGACATACCTCCGATTCTATAGAGTCTCCGAGCTGTCGCCATCTGGCGTTGAGAGCGGCGAAGGAGGTGCAGGACCAAAATTGCGAGGTGATGCAAGCGATACATTTTCATTTGTCGCCTTCTTCCCAGACTTCATGCATCCAGTCCTGGCACCAATCTGTGATGGCGTCTATGCAACGTTAGTGCAACTCAAAGTGTGCACACCATTCACAGATGAGGCCATTGAAGCCAGCAACGAGCGCTCGTCACAGTCAGGCCTGCCAAGTTTGCTGAGTGGTGGTGGAGGAAGAAGAGCTGAGGCTGAACGGCGACGAGCTATTGCGTTGAAGGCTCTAGATCAGAGGCTCCATGCTGCAGCTGCTGGCAGAACCGATGGCGCATCGGCAAATGCCGCACCACCATCATCAAGTGAAACAGGAGATCTGAACAATGACTCGAGCAGAGGAGGTGAGATTGCGAAAGAGGCGCAAGTCTGAGGATGTGGAACTCCAAATGCGGTCGCTAGCATGTTCACCAGCATAAACAGCAGCTCCTATTGTGTTAGTGCCCCAACCAAACAGTAAATCCGCAGTCCAAGGCAGTCTTCGCATGAATCCCATCATGCTCTTCTTTGGCTGGCTCTATCCAGGACAAGTAAGTTGCAGGATGGCTCAGGCACAATGTCGAAAGCAGGCTTATGCTACCTGACTTTGCCCATGACGCTGTCCACACCTCTTTCGCCACTCATTTCCGCGGCCACACTTTTAGTGCTGGACAGCATACTTCGCTCGAAATCGTCTCGGCCTCGGAGTACAGCTTCGACCCATCCGATATGAACATCCCAGTATGCGGCTTTCATGTTGCGGAATGCCTCTGAAACGCCTGGGCCACGATCGCAAGAAAGCAAGGATTCGAAACTGTTCACTGCGCGCCATTTGTCCTTAACCAGATCGAAGGCATCCGGATGTCTGGAGAAGAAGTTGAAGACCGTCACGACATCGTTCTTGATACCTTCTGTGAATGGGTCTTGCCGGCGGAACTTGACTTTCGGGTTGCGAACGCCTTGCAGATAATTGATAATTAAAGCATCGGACATCTCTTCCACAAGGATAGCATGGAGAGAATGATGCAGGACTTGAATGACGTTGTTCTCGCCGCTGAGATAATCCTCAAAAGTGGTGGTGATCTGTGCCATCACGGAGGCAGCTCCTTGTTGTGAATACCATGCTGGAGTGAAGAAAGTTCTGGACACGACGCGGAAGTCGGTGGTGAACAGGAGGGAAGCGAAGATGTTCATGCAGTGTGTTGCGAGGTCGACATAGCCATTCGTAAGAGTCTCGAACTCGGATTGGATAGTGACCGCGTAAGCAGGGCTCACCAGTGGTTCATAGTCCGCCTTGAAACGTGTCAAGAATGATGTTATGTTCTGCTCGGGCTGGTCGTCGATGTTTGTGATTTGATCGTTTGCGATGGCGACCAACCAGTCCTGGTAACTCGACAAGCCATCAATATCTGATGGATTCACAGCACTCTCGGCTTTGAACTCGATCTTGCGGTTCTCCTCGTCGACGAGTCGTTCCCACATCTGCTGCCGAGCTTTGAGAGCACGGATCATGGCATCAACCACGCCTTCCACCACATCTGGACGACCAGAAGACTGAGCCACGGACAACTGCTCTCTAAGCATTGTCCACATATCGCCCAGGCTCTTCGTATGAAGATGGCCATCTGCATCTTGATCAAGGCTGTTTTCCTCACGGGAGGTGAATGTCCGGCGATCCGTGGCAGCCATGCGATCCATCCATTCTTCTACCGCGCGTGTGATGAGTGTGCGATACTCTCGGACCAGCTCTCCTTCACGGTCGTCAATGACATGCGGTATGAGTTCCTCCTCCTGGACTCCAAGCCGTGACATTTTCGAATGGTATTTCGGGATCCAGTTCAATATTGCCAGCATATGTACCGGTGTAATATCGTTATCGTCCAGTCGTTCCACCAGGAAGTCGCGCATCAACCGATGGTATATGTTTGTGTATGTCCTGAAGATTTTCCACTTCTTCGGCATCAAACGCACCATACCAATCTTGACAGTGTTGAGATCGTTAAAGTACCATTTACAAGACTTATCCAGCTTTTCTGGGTCTGCCAGGAAGTCCTCCTTCACCTTCTCGAACTGTGATCTCGCGCTCGCCTCCACAGCTTGCAGAAACTTCTTCTTGTACCCTCGCAGCTCTCGTTGACCAACATTGATGCTCTTAAACCGGCTTGCCACGTCTTGAAACTCCCTCTGTGCGTCCTGCAACGCTTTGACTTGCTTGTCTTTCATCTCTTCTTCTTCAATGACCAATGCTATGCGCACCACAAGCCCATCTTGTCCACTTTGGATCAAAGGAATGACATTCATACACGTCTGCCCAACATGCTCATCGAACCAATCCACCACGTCGTCCAATTTGGTGAATAGTTCCCGTAGTGTTGCACCACTTTCCAAAGGTAGGTTCTCGATCAATTCCAAGCCTGACGCGCCTTCAACACTTCCCTTCACCTGATCCATCGCTTGATCCCTTACATCTCGCAAGGAGGTCAGCCCTTCGTGTATCGCCAGCAAGTTTGGTTGATTCTCCATATCCTCGTCGTCTTCGCGCAGAAGTTCCTCCAGATCACTGAGCCGGTATGCGAACTGATCGATGTTCGCCTTCATCTCCTCCACCGCCGCGAAGTTTCTTTGCATAACACTCATCTTGTTGATCTCTGGAAAGTCGCGAATCATACCCTGTGCTTCAGCACATAGCTTGTCGATCTTCATCATCTCTTCTTTGATCAGGCCCACGATCTTGTGACCGTCCGAGATAGAGTTCATGCCATTCTGTGTGATACTCAGCTGGTCTGAGAGGCCGAGCTTGAGTTGGCCGTCAATCGCCGCCTTCTTTCGCGTAAGATCGTTCTTGAGACTTGCGAGGTTGTCCAGGTCGTCGGGCATCTTGAGCAGCTCAGCGAGCCTGGAAGACGCATCTTCCACATCGTTCATGGTGGGCAAGCGCAGGCCCGAGTTTGCCAGGACTTACACCTCAAACATGGACTTGGCCGGCATAATATACAACAATCATTCGTATGTGCTTCAGGTCAGGTATCGGGTTTCATGCCGCGCGGAGGAGCTTCCGCTGAGCAGCATGAGCTACTCCACAAGATGGAATTTTGGCGTCGACATAGTGTACATGCCGTAGCGGCGGAAAAGTACTGGCCAATCAGAGCTACACATCTTCGTAGAACGCCCGCATGAGAATATACGTATACGCCGGATCGTCCGTCGAATCCGCTTCTACCTTTCACTCTACGAAGGCTCCAATCATGCATTTGAGCGTACCTGCGTGAGGTGCCTCATGTGTATTCCCTTGACCGCAGCACATGTACGTAAAGTGAGCAATGTACCCAGGTCAGCATTGGGAGATAAGATAGCTGCCCCTTAGCGACGGCATGGCATGGCATGGCGGCACTATCGAGACGGGCTTGTGCCTAGTAAAGGCATTGAAAGGAGGCCTCATGTGTAGTGTACAGCAATAGTCTCAAGTGTCCAGATAGCATAAGATCATAAGAGGCTCGTATTCTTTCCGAGCGATCCGAGATATGCCCCTGTCTTATTATTGCCATTCTAGTATGCACATACATGGCATGATTTTTCGCTGTCGATACGTGGCTTCTCAAGGATATCTGAGTCGCAAAACATTTCACTGCCATCTGCTAAACAGTATTCCTGTTGGAAAAAGGAGGCTCCACACATTGTGACTCGAGGAATATAAAACTTCGTGTGTCTAGATACATGAGCTGCATGTGTTTGAATAGTACCCTCCGCAATCATTGGAGTCGGAGCTAAGGAGGAGGCCAAGGCCGAGGTTCCTCAAATAGCACGACTTGACCCTGACTTAAGATTCTCTCACGCGTCCAAGCGGCGACATTCTCATTGAGCTGTACGTGGGCTCTCCATACATCAATCCCATCACCAACACAACATCACGACACTGTTGTGAGACTGGGTCTGGAAAGCATATGCGCCTTGACGGCCACATTTGGTAGCAATGGCTATTGCAGATGAGACCCGTCGTCTCCCAGAGCATAATAATCTACAACCCGGCAGCGGCACTCCTTCGCCCTCGCAGTCGCGTGGCATCGTCAGCAGCATTCTACGGACTCTCAAACCAGACTTATTCTCCGGCCGAAAAACGAGCGCTCTACGACCTGGTTCTACAGCATGGCTGGACGGTTTGCGAGGATGTGCTGCCTTGAATGTATGCATGATGCATTTGCTGGTTTACACTCATCAGAACATGGAATTATGCCACGGTCCGGACAGTCCTAGCTATCTCAATCTACCAATCATCCGCGTCTTTTTCATGGGAGGCCACTTCGCAGTCATCATTTTCTTCACGATCTCTGGTTATGTCTTGCCACGGCGCCTCCTTTCACTTCTTCACGAAGGTCGAAAGGAGGACTTTGTCGAAGCCCTGAATTCGGCAATGATTCGACGTCCAGGGCGTCTTTTCCTGCCCGTCGTTTTCAGCACTCTATCTCTGGCTTTCATCTGGCATATCTTCAGCATTCCCACCAATTTCCCGGAACACCAATCTAATATCTTGATGGAACTCTACACATGGTGGAGGGACATGATGAAATTCCTTTTCTTCTTTCGTGGTGGCCACTACCTGTTCACATACTACAACGGCCATTCCTGGACCATCCCCATCGAGTTGAAAGGCTCCATGTTCTTGTTTGTCTGGCTGTTCGCATTACACCAAATCAAGACTCGATCGCGGATCATCCTCACCGCCGGTATGATCATCTATTTGTCTTGCGGCGCTGCCGGAGCATGGTATGCGGCTTTCTTCTTTGGAATGCTTGTTTCGGAGCTCGAACTGCTCTCTTTGAGCAAGTACAAAATTTCGCTGCCATGGGATGGCATCCTCGATACGCTGAAGGCCCAAAGCGCATTACGCTATCTTCTACTTCACGTCATGCTGGTTTGTGGCCTCTTCCTCGCATCTCAACCAGTGTCCGACTACCAGGACATGGAGGCTACACTGGGTAACTGCCCTGGATTCAGCACGCTGATGCATTTCATTCCGTTCTCGTATATGGAGTATGAACTGGATTGGCGATGGTTCTGGTTATTCTGGGCTGCATGCCTGGTGCTCGTCGCAGTCAAAGAGCTTCCATGGTTACGCTCAATCTTTGAAACATCACCCGCTCAGTACCTCGGTCGACACTCATTCGCCCTGTACCTGATACACGGGCCCACCATCGCAATCCTGGCCGATCGCTTATTTTTCGTAACGGGCATCAAGACGCCCCAAGAGTGGGATCCTACGAAGGGACCGTGTCAGGGTGAAAATTGCTTTTCAGGTTTCTATCACAACTTGTGGCCTTTGCCTAACACTGGCCCACTTGGACTAGAGATCAATTTTCTCGTCCCTGCAGGAATCAGTCTTGTAGCAATGCTCTACCTTGCGGAGGTTGGGACGAGGTTGTTCGACGAGCCGAGCGTTAAGATCAGCAAAACGATGTGGGAGTGGGTGAAGAAGTCATCGTCACGGTCGTAAAGAAGCTTCTCGGAATACTGGGAAGAGGCGAGAACACCATGGGTTGTGATGGTGACACTTGCGGAGTCACTTCATCATATAAACGAGCCGGCGCATAGCAACGTTTTCTTTCGACTGTGTTCAGGACTATTACTGATAGGGACCAAGTACGCATACTCTGTGGTTGTTCTGTAAGCATTATTTGCGCATCAACAAAATATCCAGTCGAGCAGAGATGGTATCACTGTTCTGGTCGGATCTGGTTGCTGGGACTACATCTTGATCTACTTGTATGAATATGCTGCGGGTATAGCGTGTTGTATGAATGAGGAGTTGTTTCGTCCACTGAAGGTCTGCTACCAATAAAGGGTCAGTGCAATTAACATTTGGAGGTAATCCGCATTCCGTGGAAGACGGTCAGGCCGAATCCTAAGTGGTTTTGTTGAAACACGTCTTAAGCACTTTGCGAACATGAAATACATGTAGCGGGAATCCGAAATACGTGAGGATGATACTTACGCGCAGCATAAGAGCCGATGTGGCTGAGGTCACGTCCACGACCCTCTGCACTCATCCAATCATAAGCGCACCACCTCTTCCTATATGCATCTGCTTTTTGTGCGCTCCATAGACTACTGTACATTGTCATTCCCTCCACCGTAACGCTGGCCGGCCTGAAGCGTCCATGGCCGTCTCGCTCTGTCGCGAATATCGTCCACTCTACTGGACTTGAGCTCGATCTACTGCCTCCTCCCGCGCTCGAACATTCGTCTTCACGAGTAGGCCCAGTCTATACTCAAACAGTCCCAGCAGATCCCAGAAGCCTCCGCCGGCGAGAGAAGCTCTGCCAGCTTCTCGAAGACGACATGAAGTTCTCGCATAGTATCCAGTTCAACGCGGTCCCAGATTGGTCCTCGCACTACATCTCCTACTCGAATCTCAAGAAGCTTATTTACCAGCTCGAGAAACAACTACACCAGGGTGCGGGCGAGCATACGCAGGATGCTGAGTCTTCGCCTCTGCTCACGAGTGGGATCCTGGACGACCCCGACAAGGTCTTCACGCGGAAGTTGGACGATGAGCTAGAGAAGATTTGCACGTTTCACCAGTTGAAGGAATTGGAGATATTCGGCGAACTGGATGCGCTGCTGAGGGATGTGGAGGAGTTCGAGGCTGAGCATACTGCAGGCGAGCAGGACGGGGAAGGACGTGGTATCCACCGACAGAGCATGTGGGCGCGGGCGAGACAACAAAGTATTTTCAAGAATTTCCAGTCAAATTCTAAGAAGAGACGAACCTCGACGAATGGAAGTAGTAAAGCAGATGTCGCGCCAGACGAGGATGACAGCGACGAGGACGACGCGAACGAGCAGAGTGCCTTGACGAAGAGCCAGGACATTGACCGCAAATCGGGAATGAAGGCGTCGAAAGACCTCAGCGCCGGACACGAGGACAGCGATATGAATGACTCTCACTACCATGACCGAAGACGGCCGAGTACAGCGTTCAACGACTTTGGCGACGACGCCCTACAAGCTCTGTACGACGAAGGCATCACATTGAAAAAGCGAATTGTGAACAACTATGTCAATACTTGCGAATTGCGATCTTTCGTCCAACTAAATGAGACCGGTTTCACGAAGGTACTCAAGAAGTATGACAAAATCCTGGACCGAAACCTCAAGTCTCAATATGTCAACAACAAAGTCAAGCCCGCGCATCCATTCCAACCTGCTACAATGGCACATCTGGCTCAATATCTTGAACGGACCGAGGAAGCCTATGCAACAGTGGTTACGGCTGGTGATGTTGAGGCTGCCCGTAAGGAATTGAGATTGAGTCTGCGTGAGCACGTCGTATGGGAGCGCAATACTGTTTGGCGAGAAATGATTGGAATAGAACGGAAAGCTCAGGCCGCCAATCTTGGAATTCGCAACACCATGCTGGGACAGGAAACCGACCCGTCCAAATCGCGATTACAGGGAGACGCAGAAGGAGGCGCGACCAAGGAAATCAGAACTCCCATCGGCCGGTACCGGTGTCCCCAATTTCTTGTCAGCTCTACATTCTGGGTGCTGCTGGCTTGCATTGCCATATTCATCGTGCTGCTAGCTGTGCCGATTATGGAAGAGCCTGAGCAGCAGCACTGTCTGGCACTAGTCGTGTTTGTCAGCTTGCTATGGGCGACAGAGGTGAACATTCTTCCACATCACTCAGTAGTATTCGCTAACTTGCTTCTTAGGCCATCCCATTGTTTGTTACTTCTTTGCTCGTGCCGCTACTCGTTGTTGTTCTACGAGTCGTTCGAGAAGATGCGAAGCCACATGTACGCATGACCTCCAAGGCCGCTGCTAGCTACATCTTCGCTGCCATGTGGACACCCGTCATCATGCTATTGCTTGGCGGTTTTACCATTGCCGCAGCTCTGAGTAAATACAATATTGCAAAGATGATGGCGACATTCGTGCTCAGCAAGGCCGGAACGAAGCCAAGGAATGTTTTGCTTACTAGCATGGGCGTGGCCATGTTTGCGTCAATGTGGATTTCGAATGTTGCAGCACCGGTGCTGTGCTTCAGTATCATTCAGGTAAGCTATCATCGCTATGAAGAACGCGCTCATCTTTTTGCTGATTACGCTATGTAGCCAATTCTTCGCAATTTGCCATCGGATAGCGATATGTCCAAAGCTCTCCTGCTTGGCATTGCGCTGGCCTCAAACATGGGTGGTGCTGCATCACCCATCGCATCCCCGCAGAATCTGATTGCCCTTCAAAACATGGAGCCTCAGCCTGGCTGGGGCATCTGGTTCTTCATCGCTTTGCCTGTTTGTATCATCACGCTTCTCCTCATCTGGGTATTGCTTCTCGTCACCTTCCGGCCTGGGCGCAACACTACAATTGTTCCCATTCGAGCAATGAAGGACCGCTTTACTGGAATTCAGTACTTCATTGCTGTTGTCACGCTCATCACCATCGCGCTGTGGTGTGCCTCTCATCAGCTCGAGGGCGTCTTTGGCGATATGGGTGTCATCGCCCTTCTCCCGATCATTCTGTTCTTTGGTACTGGAATCCTCACTAAAGAGGACTTCAACAACTTCCTATGGACCATCATCATTCTTGCTGCAGGCGGCTTGGCTCTGGGCAAAGCTGTAAACTCAAGTGGATTGCTGACTACGATTGCAACGAGCATAACCGACGGTACAGATGGAATGAGCTTGTACGCTCTAGTCTGCGTATTCGCAGGTCTTATTGGGGTCGTCGCGACCTTCATCTCCCATACTGTTGCAGCTCTGATCGTGCTCCCTCTCGTCAGGGAAGTGGGAGAAGCAATGGCAGAACCACACCCAAATCTCCTCGTCATGGCATCTGTTCTCATGGCTTCTGCGGCAATGGGTCTTCCCACGAGTGGATTCCCCAACATGACAGCCATCATGATGGAAGACAGCCAAACGGGACAGCGGTATCTCCAAGTAAGACACTTCTTGACAAGAGGCATCCCAGCTTCGATCGTTGCGTATGCAGTTGTCATTACGGTCGGGTATGGTTGCATGCGAATTGTTGGGTTTTAGATCAGATCTTTGGGTCCATATATTGTTGACTACAACTTTTTTTGAGAGCAATTGAAGTTGCATCACTTTAGTTGATTCTGTATCGTGCGTAAATGCCAGTCATATGTACATTGCAGCATATTGTGACTGGCATCGGTATCCAGATGGACCGTTGCGTCGTATACCGACTTCGCTCTCAGGAAGTCCGATACAAGTGATGTACGCCAAGTTTAAAACCTATCTTTGCAGGGCGTCCACCATGGCCTAAGGCTTCAATCGGGACACGAATTTGAAGTCCCTCAAGTACCACGAAGCAAGCCAGCCGTGTTCACTCTCTCGCCTAGTCGAATCATGCATGCCCTCCGCCTCAACCTTCTTCTCCATCCGCCTCCTCCTCTCCATACATTTGCTCAGCCCGCTCGTCGACTTCCTTCCCACCTTCCACATCCGTTCCGGCTGCACTTTTATCCTCTTCCATCTTCTGCGTGAGGAATGTATTGACTTCACTCTGCAGCGCCGTCAGATTCGCGCGCAAAGCCGATAGCGAGCTGGTTTTAGCTTCTACGCTGGCAGATGTGGGCTGTTCTGGGAGAGGAAGTGCAAAGACATGGTCCGAGGACGGAGACTTGTATGTCGCTGTCAGGTCGGGCATGATATAGGCACGGATTGGCGGGCCAGGATTGAGAGTCCTGACGATGTGAATCCGAATGATTGAGGATACATGTGCCTGATCCGAATCATGAGTGAAGTGCTATGGAACTGGATGCTTAATGAGGCTAGACTGGGATGGGAGACTGGGATGGGAGACTGGCGCACTTTCGCACTCTATCTGATCTTACTACTAACGTCAAACGCCGTCTGTCACACACTCATGGAGAACTTAAATCATCTATACTGACATCCTTGCTATTGTGACACGACAGAATCTGTCTATCTCTTTGCGACACATAAGGTGCAATGATGATAGAGCGCACCATTGCGATAGTGAACAATTCCCCTGCAAAATTGACGTCTGAAGCACCGAACCCAAAAGTCCACATTACACAACTCTTTCGGACACCGACACCCCCTTTCCCGAGCCTCGCTGAGGACAACGAGAGACTGATTAAGTCAGACTCGCTTAACAGACCTGAGGTTTGTAACCAGAGATCTCGTAGCTGCCATCATCGAGCTTCATATCGAATGCGCCCTCACCTTGCCAAGTGTGAAGGAACCAGCCGACCTGGTTCTCTTTGAAGAACTCGCAGTTGTCGTCGTAGCTGTTCCAGTACGCAGCGTATTGGTCAGGACCAACATCACCTTGGCCACCCTCGTGGTCCGACTGGTCGGCCCTGTAAAGTTGTGTTAAATCATGCGCGTATCTTGTTCTTTGGGATTTGAGTGCTTACCATGCCCATTGAGTCTCTGAGATCAGAGTTGGCAGGCCGATCACATTCTTGTAGAATGGCACCTGATCCTGGATGTAACCCCACGCCTCCGATTCATCTTTGTTATGGTAGTATGGCATGATGTGCGCTGTTAGAACGTTAGCATATATCAGCAGCACGAATTCTCCACTCCGCTTACCGTGCACAACTTGGCTGATATTCTTGATTTGGTTTCCCTGATCAGTCAGACCCTTGCCATCATCGGTCGAGAGCATACCAGGCCGATCCCAGTCCTCGGAGATACCGACGGGAACACCGTACTGTCCATTCATGGTGTTGACAAAGTCCTGGAGATCGTTCTCGAAGTTGTCGCCGTCCACACCATCGCCGATGGGCTCTGAACCGAATTCCACCGAGTGGAAAACGTAGGGAGCTATCGGATATTGACTCATGATGCTGAACAAAGCGTCACGAGATTTCATCCACTTGTCCTGATCGTCATCGAATCCCCACCAGATCTGAGGGATGACAGCCATGTTGTTGTTGACACCAGCCTTCAGCAAGTTCTCCCAAATGCTGGACTCTCTGCATTCCGGCGCGTAGACACGCACCATTGTCGCACCAAAGTCGGACTTCATGGACGCAAAGGCACTGTTTATGCTGTCATAGCCGTTCGAATCAGCGCTGCAGTCGGGGTCCTCAAGTGGAAAGCTGAAGCCTAGAAAGCCATAGGTCTGGTCGTAAGTGCACCACCAGTCCTGGCGGGAAACGCTGGGAACGGAGTAATCTTGCGGTAGCTGAGCAGCATTGTCGCCGAATGGGAAACAGGTGCTGTTCTGGCCACGAACTGTGTCGCGGGGAACGATAGGAGCGATGGGAGAGGCAAAGGCAGTTGAGGCCAACACGCCTGCGGCCAAGAGGGAAGAAGAGTGGATCATGGTTAGGTAGAGATGATGCTAATGAGCTTGATAGTTTCTCCTACCGATGAACGCTGAAGGTCGAAACATATATACTCTGCTGTCCACACGCCAAATTACGTGCATACAACTGTCTGCCATTCTTGCTCCGGTGTGCGACCATGAAGTCCATCACCTAGCGGCCTGATCAATGGTCGCCTGAAGTTCAGGTACACAACGTATTGGCTCAGTTGCGGCACGATTTGTGATAAAGCGTGCCTCTAATGTCGCCTGTTGTGTCGTCGATCATATAGACCCCGGAGAGCGAAGTCAAGGCCACCACCAAACTTATACAACGATCCTTCCTTGGCATTGGAGTCCTGTCTTGGCGTCGGAAAGGTTGCTGATGTCACACAGAAATGGATGATCAATTACCTGCAGGATATGTAACAATGAGTGGCTCATGGTGTACTTTAGCAATTCTTCACGGCGGGATGGGTTTTGAGTGCTAGGACGAACCGAATCGATACGAATGACGCCGTTTAAGGACCATATAAGCTTGAACATGCTGTCTTGATGTGCTTCTCACATGGATTCCATGACTCAGACAGATGTCCACTACTGCTGAATGTTCCTTGGTCGGAATGTGTGAGATCGATCAGCTTTCTTTTGAGGATGTCCCCGAGATCTGCGGTTGGAGACCGGTCCTATGTTGTCATTATTTGTGTACAATGGTACAGGGACAAATGCGGTAGATTCCCTTCATCTGTTCACAGTATACACAACACGATTACCGCATACAGGACCTTGCTCGCAAAGACATGTCATCAGTCGTGAAACTGGTTCTGCAATCAAGATATGCAAGCTGTTGCGGAAAGCAGTTTCGTGGATGGAGTTAGGGTTGAGCGGTTGTTTCCGCACCATTTTCCAGGTACATGAGCTCCGCGTACTTAGAGACAGCTCATACATATTGAATAACACAGATCTTGGACCTATCTCGCTCGTTCTCTGCTAGAGGCTCTTTCTTTACATCTCAATGCGACCAATCGCGCGCCAGTGCTCTCGCTTGGTCCAACGAAACCGAGCATCCAACTTGATCCGAGTAACATCCACTGCCCATAGGTCATTGCATTCCGCATCACATTTGCGACAAGACTCCCGTCCACCAACCGGGGATCCTCGAGAAGACAACCAACCCGTAGAACGGAAGAAAGACGAGGATACGCGCGCGGAAGCGGGCGCTAATAAGACCGAAGAGACAAAGGATGCAGAGCAGAATGGCGATGGAAGAACACCAGCAGAGGTGCGCAAGTTCGGAGGCAGAAAGAGGGTGCGTCGGCCACAGGATATCCCAAAGCCTCCTCCGATTCCAGCTTGGTTCATGAAACACAATGTCAAGCTTGTCGAGGACTCTCATGATGTAGGAAGGACGGACAGTTCACGGGTCATGCGTTGCGTCGACCGAGAGACTGGGCATACTCTTTTCACTGTGTCCTACCAAGGCCCGCCATTACGACCAGGTGCTCTAGCTGACACAAAGACCAACGCTTCTGTCACCGGCAGTGAGAGTACTCCTGACATCTCGAAGAAGTCTTCTGTGGTGACCTCAGATGATGCCGCGAACTCCGTTACTAATACCACCGAACAAGGGCTACCAGCTAAGAAACAGGACGAGAAAGAAGTAGCAAAGCAACGGTTCTTTGACCCAAAGCTCCCAAAGAATATCGCAGCGTTAGGAGACGCGGCCGAACCGACACATCCACCTTTGCGCAGTAATGTTGGTTCTACTAACTCTGACAGACAGACTGCAGTACAGGATACCAAGAATACAGAAGGATCTGACAACTCCCAGATAGACCTTGATGTTGCAGATACTGTCTTGGTCAATCCGAATTTTGCTATCGATACCAGAAAAGGATTTCACCACACTGAGCCTCTGACCCCTCACGGTTACTGTCTGCTCGAAGCTGAATTGGGAATACACTCTGGATTCTCCTTGCTGTCAAGAGATCATGCTCTCTCATCTTCATATGCAGCGACCAGGGTCGATTTATTGTTGGAATTTCCTGATTCAAGAAAGCATGCACATGTGGATCGCCTGGTGGAGAATCTGGCTGGGAGCGTCCAAGCAGATTTGATACGGTTAGACGCAAATGACTTCGAAGAACTCACCAGTGATTATGTCAGCCAAGGCGACGATGCCCCTGGATCGTTCACGAACCTGGCGTTTGATGTTTTTGATGGCTATATCGCAAGTGGTACGCGTTCCATGCAAGGGACTGCACCGCCTCCCAATGATCGAGAGGAGATGGAGGAGGATGAAGAGGATGAAGAAGATGAGCATGAGGCTGCAGAGCAATCGACAAACCGCTCGGGCCCTTTGGCTGATCTTCGAAAGATTCTGTACGAGAAGAGGCACGAGTTAAGTAAAGCTCTAGCAAATGCACGTGCAGGAGGCCAAGAAGAAGGCACGCCACTCATTATCCTCGGATCCAGAGCTCCTGGTGGGGGCCGAACAAACTCGTCTTCTAAATCTTCTGCTACCTCAAGGCACTCCTCCGACGAATTCTTCCAGTGGGATGACGCAAGGCTTTCAGCTCTGCTCGACAGCTTGCTGGATGCTCCTGGGATCAAGAAAACGCACGACGACAGGTCCTTCAGTCCTTTGATGTCGCATGCAGCTATACCCAGCCAAATTAAAGGGCCAACATCTTCTGTGAAGACATCTAGCGAAACTTGGAGTGACCAAGATCGCCGTCGTTGGAGAACAGCAATATCAAGGGTTCTCGCCCGGTATGCACGAGTTGCACACCCGGATTCTGCCATATACGGAGAATCAATCGAACCAGACTCGCAAACGACCGTACCTGATCACAACAATGCCTCACAGCCTAAACGAACACTAGTTCACGTCAGAGATCTGAAGGATATATGTCGCACGAAACTGGGTGATGCCCTCGTGCGTCGTTTGATAAAAAACATCGTGAAGCGTCGAAAGTCCGGAGAAGAGATCATCATTGTCGGTACTTCTGCTGAGAATCCAAGTTTTTTCGGTAGTCCAGTCCCGGACGACTTCCACTTTCGTGTCATCACAATGCCTCGAATGTCGATGCGAGCGGCGCTCGAGATGGTAGAGAAGCCCAAAGGATCCGGGCTGACTTGGGAAGAACCTGGATATCACCGGATTCTGGAGATTAATTTGCGTCACATCCAAAGTATGCTTCGCCGCCTTCGACCAGAGAGCACTTTAGACCTATTCGATCCACGCTTTCAAAAGCTGCTGCAGGTTCTTTCATCACAAGGCCTCAGCCAGAGAGTGTACCCTTTGGAACAGGTTCAACGATTAGTGTTGACGGCCATTGGTCTGTCCAGAAGCTATGCCACGTCGGACGATGTGACGTGGGCTCATGTCATGATGGCAGCATTCATCACAGCTAGAGTCGACAGGATCTCCCGCCAGTGGGCTGACGAGCAAGGGAACCTTGGTAAGGACTTGCTTGCTAGCATTGCGGGAGCGCAAGGAGATTCCAAGGAGAAGGCTGCCAAGGTCACGACTAGCAAGGTAGACCAGATCCGCAAGTCGTGCAACCCGCATGAGACTCGGCTTCTGACGGGTGTCGTTGACGCACAAAACATAAAGACTGGTTTCAGCGACGTGCACGTTCAGCCGGAGACAATTGAGGCGCTTAAGACACTAACTACGCTCTCCTTGATACGACCAGAGGCATTCAAATATGGTGTCCTTGCGAATGACCGTTTGCCTGGCCTTCTGCTCTATGGTCCTCCGGGCACAGGCAAAACTTTATTGGCCAAGGCTGTAGCGAAAGAGTCCAAGGCCACCGTGATGGAAGTCAGTGGAGCCCAGATCTACGAAAAGTACGTTGGTGAAGGTGAGAAAATGGTACGCGCCGTCTTCACTCTTGCGAAGAAGCTGTCGCCGTGTGTTGTGTTCATCGATGAAGCGGATGCCATCTTCGGAAGTAGAAGCAATGCTGGTAGTCGAAACACTCATCGGGAGATCATCAATCAATTCCTACGTGAGTGGGATGGGCTGAATGACGCAGGCTGCTTCATCATGGTTGCGACGAATCGACCTTTCGATTTGGATGACGCTGTTCTTCGCCGCTTGCCACGACGCCTCCTCGTCGATCTTCCTGTTGCCAAGGATCGCGAATCCATTCTGAACATACATCTGAAAGAGGAAGCAGTGGATTCCGCTGTGTCTCTAGCGAAGCTTGCGGAGCAGACGCCGTTGTATTCGGGATCAGATCTGAAGAACCTTTGCGTCTCCGCCGCTCTTGCTTGCGTTCGTGAGGAGAATGATCTCCTGATGAAACACAGAGAAGATAAGGAATTCAAGTTGCCAGAGAGGAGAACTCTTATGCAGAGACACTTCGAAACCGCCGTCTCAGAAATCAGCGCGAGCATCAACGAAGACATGAGCTCATTGACTGCGATCAGGAAATTCGACGAACAATACGGAGATCGCAAAGGACGTCGGAAGAAGACTGGGTATGGTTTCGGAGCGGGTGAGGTCGAGACTGACGAGAATTCAGTCCGTGTCCGACAGGACTCACTTCCAGCAGTTCCTCCGCCTGGATCCGCCCCATCTGACGCCCCTGCGCCTCCTTGAATAGTGGTGACAGAAGAGGTGTAATATTACATGTACTTGTACCGGGGAACGATCTGTCGTATTGATAATCGAGATAGTTTGCGCACCCTGATCGGACGCGGTACTCTTGTTCATTGTCGAAGGGGGTCGAAGGTCAAATGGTCGCAGGCCCTGGTGGGTCGTGGAAGAGGTTAGGCCTTTACCGCAGGTGAAGAAGGTAGCCAATAGGCTCGCGATACATGAGAAAGCAGACATCGCCGTGATGACGAAGGACATCTAGGTGGCGATCTAGATCTGATAGGCACCAGCTGGGCAGTGACTCTCAATCAAAAGATGTAGCGTCCAGATCGCGCTGGAACAGCTCGCCTAGCTAACACTCCAAGGTCACCAAATATGTACACCTAGCACTAAACACCCTTGCGCCGAGTGATCACCTAGCTGCATTCAGACCGTGCTAATCATCCACTATTCTTTGCATTGCATGTCGTGTTCAAATGTTGTAATTGCTACAATATCGAAAGTCATCGAGGTAGAGCATGGACAGGTACAATTCTGCCTAAGCATATTAAGTTGCTGGCCTACATGTACATATACAGGATCATACAATGTACGCTGTCATGCGATGGTGTTCAGACCGGGGGTAAATCAGGAATCAGAGCAATGGGTAGCGAGGGCTAGGTTGGAAGATGCATTGTATATATTAGAGGGAGCGGAAGCGTCGAGAATGGCAAGAGGCGAGTCAGCGGGACATCTGACCAGATGCTGCCATGTTCTTGATGGACTGGAAGGGTGTAGATGAGGGGTGGTTGAGTTTTGAAGATCGCGATGGGTGGTGTTGCGAGACGGGATACCATTGGAGATCGTGGTTGATCAAGAGTACAGTTTCAAGCTTTTGTTCGGGTCCAGATCACCACGTTGCAGGCACATGGCAATGGGGAGGCAGATGTTATCCAATTTGCTCAGCATCTGGCGACCCATATGTGCTGGAACAGTTTCATGTGTAACATAGACAGCATCATGAGGAGATTTCCCGTGGATGGTGATTTCGAGGTCATAGGTTTCCCCCGCGCATAAGATTTGTCTATGACTTGATCCACCTGCTCGTAACATGCATGCATTGGGAGCGGACCGCAACGTCGAGAGGGGGCTACGCTCTCCTCCTAAGAGCGCGCCTGTCGCCGCTACGTCCACTCAACCAGATCGAACAATCGCTTACCTGCTTCGTTCCTGCGCCAAAGCTCTAGCTGGCGTCGGTCCCATCGTCATGATAGAATTTCCGCAGCGCGCTTTCTGCTTGCTTGAATTCCTCCTTCGCCTGCTCGATGGTGGTCTTGCAGTTGGCAAGGCACTTCTCCCTGTCCGGCTCGTCATGTGTGCCTGTCTGATCTTTCATGGCGCCAAAGTGCTGGATCTTCTCGCAGCTGTCCTTTACTTTGGTCAGGCCTAGGGTCGCGGATGAGCCTTTGAGGAAATGTCCGAGGGCAGAGAGCTGGGCTAGGTCTTTCTTCTCACTGTAACGCGGGTTGTTAGTCGAGCGCAAACACATTCCTAGATCATCGAGAAATCCTACAGCATCTCGTCCATCTTCTCGAACGTGCCATCGGCTTGTGTGAAGAAGTCATAGACTATGCTTCTGCTGAACTCGCGCTCTTCCTCGTCGTCATCCATCTCGAGGATCTAGAAGGGCCATGGTCAGCTGCTTTTCGACGCCTGTTCTACCTGGGCTTGGCTGCATGTTTGGAAGAAGCTTACCTGCTCGAACGTCGCAGAATCGATATTCTCTCCGAACTCAGGAAAGCCGGCAGAGCCATCTTCAGACTACCACCCAACCCGTCAGTATTCACATCTGGCTATGGCGTCGAAGCATCAAGAGTTCGTCATGTGGGCTGGGCGATTTCGGTAAGAAAATTCACGATTTGAGCGCAAGATCACGATCCATATCCCCGAGATTGTGACGTTGTTTCAACTGTTCCACGTGGATGGTGAAAGGAGTTTGCATACCCGAACATCCTGCGGCTGGGATGTGGCCGGCATCCTGAATAAGAACGGCTGGTTGTGCTTCTGATTGAGTTACCGCCGTGGTTCACTTGACGATGGAGTTTGGGCTGTGGGCCAAGCTGGCGAGGCTGCGATGCCCAACAGTCGGGATGAGTCGCGAGAAAGGACGGAGGGTAGCGACCAGCACAAAGGGTACGCGGTTGGCCGACTGATGATGTTACGCTTCCGCTACGAACCAAATTCGGGATTGTGATCCAGGTGTCAGGAGGGCAGCCAGAAGGCAAGGGAGGCTATGATGTCAGACGAAACCAGGGTCAGCAACGTGCAGATGAGGATATTTTTGAGGGATCAGCTCACTCGTTGTGAGTGTGACGAACGATTTTCTGGAAGGATCCGGCGATTGCAATGGCCGCAGGGTCATGCAGAGGGGGTTACCGTACTAGGATTCGAGATCGCCGTCGCGTTTTACCGTGGGGGAAAGATGGGTAGGGATCGTGAAGGAAGGGTCTTCGACAGGGGAGAAGTGTTTTTTGTAGCGTCTGACGTGGTGGCCGGTGGTGGGGGTGGGGCAGCGCACGCGAGCAGACGTCGGTGCGGAACGTGCTTGGCGGCGGAGGGAAAGGCGGAGCGGCGAGGTTGTCGGGTTCCTATGGCCGTCGGGAAACCGAACAAGAAGTTATATGGCTGGATATCAGAGTGCAGTGAAGAGACTGGGGTGGAAATGGTGAACGCCAACAACATGACTTCATGCCTTCTGAACACATCTGGTGGGGCATTGGAGTCAGCTGGCGCCAGCCTCAAGCGAAACGATGCCAAGCCAATTGTGCCATTCGGCGGATTCGCACCAACTACCTCATCGCTCCTCTCAATATTCGGAGTTACTCACCGAAATAGACATTGCCGTCGGCTCCGGATCAGTGCGCCGACGGTGATGGCAGCACACTGGAGCTTTTCGGTAACACCATCCCATTACGAAATTGTGCTTCACCCAGAAGTGAGGAGCTATATATGCCCAGGAACTGCAGGACGAACTGGAGGTGTGAAAGAACACCACATATCACTTCTTCCAAGAACCAGGATGCAGCATTGAGCATAATGGTCTTCGCCGTGACCACATAATTCTGCTCCAGAGCACTAAGAACGAAGCCCTACCTCACAGTGCATACAGCATACATATCCGCGAGACATTACGCCATAAAAGGAACAGTTTACCAGTGGCCCACATGCAGTGATTGACGACTGGAGCCGGCCTGCGACCAAAGCTTGCCTTGTGAGCCTAGACTCGCTAAACTCCGTCCTCTCCACCGCAGCGTCACGGCTCACTCAGGCCCATGTTAGGTTTCAAGTGTCCGCGCAGTCGGAGCTGTCCACGTTGAGATGCATGGTAGCATGGATGCTATATGCCAGAAGGCCGATCGTATGTACACAGCTAGCTGGGTCAGGCCAGCTAATTTGTAGCATTAGCATCGATTGATGGGTGGACAGTATCGAATATCGCACTCAACGCCAATATCGGCATCCCCGCGTACTGCGTGGCCGCCACCGACGACGTCGTGGACACTTGTATGTTGTCCCGTGCATGGAGTTTGATATGCGTGCGTCGCGCAATATCCCATGCAGTAAGAAAGGTTTGTACTATACCTTGCACATCCACACGGTTATGCTTCGTTTATCTGGCGAGTTTGAGTAGGATCCACGAGCATATTTCGGACCCCTAGTCGGAGTACCCATCCTGATCAGCGCTTTGGCAAAGAAACAGGTCACGGCTAGGTAGTATTCCGCGTGCTGTCTCAAGAACTATGTGCATTCACCTTAGGGTTGAGCTTCCATCGGACCTCTGGATCACTCAATCCTGGCCTGCTACGATAGTTGAGCAGCTGGCATAGTCATCTTGGCTAGCAGGTTTCACAGTATTGTATTGTTTGCTGGATCTACCAATGGAGTACCCGTCGTAACCATGCGAATACTGCTGATAATGATGGTAGGCAAGTGTACTACTTATGAACGGTCTATGGATTTTTCAGGTTCACGCATTTTTTCGCCACTTCGCCGGTTTCGTGTTGAATCGTGTAATCATGCATAAGCTGGTCATCAGATCATCTTGGTTTTCAATTCCCGTGTTCGTATCAGCAAAATCCACAACCCGATGAGGCTGCATCCTCCTAATGCCATCACCAAACCACTGAACAGCTGCAGGCCCAGGTAGTTTGTGCCGTGATCAGAGATCAATGCCCCTGCTATCGGACTGCCGATTAAACTTGCGATCGATCCTATCCCCTGCGCCATGCCAAGTCGCGCTCCTAGAACCTCGAGGTCAGGACATACGACTGGAAAGACGCTGGGCGGTAGTGGAATCAAGGCACCACTGAAGGCGCCATATAGCGCTGCGATGGCCATCAGCGAGCCTTCCGTCCGAGCTCCTATCCACGCGATACAAAGAACGCCGCTGGTCAGCGCACAAGTCACCCAGGGAAGCATGACGCCAAATTTGGCCGCGACTTGTCCAGAGATCAGCCGGCCTGCGACCGAAGTTGCTTGCGCAATCATGATCAAGTCCAGTGATCTGCTCTGACTCAAGCCCAGCTGCGTCTGTCCCACGCTGGGCAGGTAGATGAAAGGGACAATATATCCGACGAATACGAAGAAGTTTGAGATCGAATAGCTCCAGAACGGTAGATCACGCAGCGCCTTAGCGTCGAAGAGCTTCCTCTTCTTTCCAGACCCTAGGTCTCCAAGGTTCACGGCGCCCCAAAGCAAAAGCGGCGAGGCGATGGCGTAGCTTCCTAGCATGATGAAGCCCATGACCCGACATGTCCAGCCAAATCCTAGTCGAGAAATCAATTGTTGAAATACTAGAGTATAGATGATCCCGCCGACTGGGGCGCCGCAGGTCGTCAGCGCCATGGCGATCGAACGGTGCGTTACGAACGACCGGCCGACCAGCGCGAGGCCGGGAAGATAGAGAAGCCCGGCTCCAAGACCAATGAGAATGCCTTGAGTGAGCATGATCTGGTAGTATTGCGAACTTAAGCTGAGGAGAAAGACGCCGATCGTTTCGAGTGCAGCACCCGTGAGAAGCATGGAGCGGAAGTATCCCTGATCGAACAGTGGACCAGACAAGATTCCGCCCATAACAAGTAGGAAGGCGGACACTGTTCCTATCCATGCAATACCGGACGCGGAGTATGATGTTAAGTACTCAAGCTCGTAGTAGGACTGGAAACTGCCTATTCACACCATTGTCAGAGAGCTCTCGTAGTAGAAGACCACAGCTGATGTACCATAAGCAAATGTGAAGCCCCAGATCTGGGCAAACACCAGGAAACTACCCACAACCTGCAACCATGCTCGCCCGCCACCATCTTGCACAGGCGGTGGGAGTGTAGCTGGCGTGACAGGTGGGACTTCATGTTGACTGCCAGACGATGAGATCACATGGTTGCCCTCCACATCGTGTGGGGAGCTGTGCTCGCTGGTGGCCCATGACTTTGCTTCGTCCTTGGTTGTGTCGACGTGAATCTGCTTCTCCACAGAGCCGTCATGACTCGGCCGTGCAGCCATCTTTCCAGGTTTTGCACTGTATAGGCCCGCTCAAGCACAATTGTAGGATCAGCCAATGCAACAACGTCGATAGCAAAAGGAGTGGCCGTGTCACTGGTATCGTTGAGTCATACTCTTGTCGAATACGGAAATCATGAATGCAGGAAGAGAAAAGGTAGACACCGCACACACTCTACCACCTATTCCACGTTCCATAGGCTCTGGTAGCCGCGGTAAACTAGTTTCGGGACGAAAATGCAGGGTAACCTATGGATTTCTTACGTTTCATGCGCTTACAAAACAACGGTGTAGACACCACCCATCTCACCATGTGCAGCTTCGATGTCGTAGAGCGATTGGACCCCACCGGCACGACATAGCCGGATTACTTGGAGACTCCGCATGGCCGGATTAGGAAGTTCAGCTGTTGGGGGCCATAAGTAATTTTCCGATCTGGTTATACATGTGTCGGTGGTAGGGAATTCTTGTACTGGACTACCACTACTGGAAGATATTATGGGAATTCTGAGATAGCTAGAATCGAGAGCTTTATTCAGATGACTTACAATGGTAATGCGCAGTCCTCAATGGCATGTCGCACTGGAGTTTCTGCGGAAATGATCCATCCGGGAATAAGACAAGTAGCCATCTCTGCATGAGCATATCAGTGTTAACCACTCACGCTCATACATTAAGATGCTCGTGATTACAACCCTCTACTCATCCCTGGTCATACCTAGTGTTAAGACTGAGGTAGTGTAAGTTTCGGGGTGGCCACGATGCTGCTTTGGTCGTGGCTGTGCGTCAAGATCGTGGCTTTTCGCTCTCCCGTCGGTTCCGCCACATGAACTCCAACAAGAGCACACTAAGGCGGTCCCTGGTGAGAAAATATGCTCTTTAGTCGATCGTAGTAAGATATTTGAAGGATGAGCCAACATTCCAGCAAACCCAGCGCCCCTGGCTGTGCGGGCATAGAGATCCAGGCAGCATCGGCGGTGTATCAATGCGTGACACCGTCTGAGGCGCCAAGTGAACCTCGTCGAATTGACTCATCTTAACAGGATACTTACCACCAGCACGTCCACTATAAGTCGATGTTCTCTTCTCACATCGTGGAAGAAGTGTAAGACTGTCATCTGTGATGGACCACACTACTCTCCGGCATGCTCACCCGACCAAGCTCGCAGCATATCTTCGCGAGGCGGCTGCTGGCAGGACCACCAAAGCCGTAACGGAAGAGCTCCTGTCTGCGATCTTCTCTGGGTTACTTCCACCAAGAGTCTTCACTGTCTGGCTATCAGCAAGTCACGATGCAGATGTGATCCGCGATGCAATCCACCAAGACCATTCTAGAGTCGTCCGCTCTGCTGCGATCCGGCAATTTGGCAGACTCTTCTGTGGTTCTCGGCTCGAAGAAGCATGGCAGGCCATTGGCGCGACTCCTGGGCTTCTGGACGTGCTCTCGAATGTATCAGTGAGTGATGTCAAGGCCTTCTGCTCAGAGCTTGGCAAGGGCGGAACTGTGGTATTGGAGCGCGAGCGGCGCAGACGGTATGCCGATGAGCTGTTCAAAGCATTATGCTACCAGCACTTCGCAGAGATTGAGCTCAAGACGAGCGACACGAGACCACTACTCTCGCACTATCAGCTTCTACTTCCGGCCTGCTCTTCTGCACTGGTATTACGCTACATTGAAAGTGAGGCAACGTCGCCGGGTTACCACACCCCTCGGTTACTCGAAGCACATTCAAGCTTGTTCCGAGATAGGTGTTTTAGTCTCGTGTTCGATGAAAGTGGCGATTCGGATGCACCCAGTCTTTACCACGACCTACTCGATGGCGTATCGACGGACACGCCAGCCGAAGAAGAACCTAAGATCTCGACGAGCATGCTTTTCACAATCCGGCTGCTGCAGAGATATTCTCAAGGTACCACATCGAAGACCATCGACCTTCATACATTCCAGGACCGAATGGTAATTCCACTTCTCCGTAAGCTCGCCCGTCGAAAGTGCAAGCCCGAGGTACTGCGAGAGGTCGTGCGGATGATTGTTGTATGCGCGAAGAAGTATTATCCAGAAGGCTGTCACCTTCTCATAGACTATGCAAAGGGAAAACCACGCCGGTCTGTTGTCAGTCGGTGGATCCGTTACCCAGACCAGCTGGAAACATCATTGATCGATTTCCTGGGTATACTACCACCACACAACGTGTTCCAAGGACAGCAGTTTGTTCGGCTCCTTGAGTCCATTCCGATGATCATGAGGTGGCCACTGCTGACAATTTCAATGAAGAATGTGCTGGGAGCTCAGGTCGACCTTGCCTCTGATGATGATTTGCAGAGGTTCAAGCTTCAGTGGCCAGTGACATTGTTCCTCGCTGTACCGCCTAATCATGCACGTTCATTGCTAGAACGACTGGTCAGAGTGAAACCGGATGGTGACTTCATTGGCTGGCATTGGCCTCGTAGCCAACGCGGTACGCAAAATCGTCTCCCGCTACAACATGATGGCAACGCTACGTGCTTGCACATCTACCTCTCACGACATCACCCAGAAGGTCTGGAGAAAGCAAAGCTGGCAATCGAGGAGAGCAAAAAGGAAGCGACCACAGCCAGAGAGCAGAGTGAAAGAGTACAGTGGATCAAAAAAGCCCTTGACTTTGCTGTCGCCTCGGGATCATTGGCTGTCTACCATAAAACTCTTTCCTGGACGCGGAGATTCAACAAAGACCAGAATACGACGAGAGAGATATATTCCGAGGCATCGTTACATACCGACGAGGCTCTAGACTTACTTTGTGGGTTCCCTGCAGATTGTGACATATCCAACGTCACCATTGAGGACGTGCGTAACAATGTTAGGCTGAGCAATCGGACATGTAAAGAGTTATTCGACGCAGCTTGCATGGCTCAGAAAGAGCCTAGCTTTCATCGAGCACATTGGGATCCTGTCCTTGATTTGTTCGAAGCAGTGACGCGATTAAGGCTTGAGCGGGTTAATCAGCTTCAGGATTCGTTGAGTCTGTCCAATGGAGAAGTCTTTGATCTTGTCTGGAAAGATACACTAGACACGTGTCTCGCACTCGAACGCATTGGTCTGGAAGAAGAGCAGACTCAGCTGGAGTTCAACTTTGCTGGCGGCCCGCTACACCGTGGCTACAATATATCTAGCAATTTGTCGCAGCCACGACAGGCCGCTCTGAAGTTCATAGATGACCTAGCGAAAGAGCGCAACGCCATATGGGAGACGCACCGTGTGAGGAATAACCCGAACACGGTCACATTACCCGCGCACTACCCTCGAGGGTTAGCAATCCAGCACCTTTTCCCGCTGGACGTAAGAGATTGGCGGGAAGGTTTCGACATGCCATACCTCAGAAAACGTGCAGAGACCGTTGTTTTCGTTGACCCATCGGCTGCTTTGAGTCCAGCTCCTAAAGACAAAGAGACACGAAAGACGGTGGCACGATTTGTCGACAACCACGAGATGGCGCTGAAGTTGTATACTGCTGCATATCCGATCCGCGAACAGCAAGCGCTCGCAGCTTGGAAACATGCGATAGGGCCGCTGTCGACCCCTCGTATGTCGACTGGAGAAGCCTTCGTATTCTGGAAGGGGATCTTCACAAATGCTATCCAAGACATGCGAGTCACCGGGCCCTGGTCTCATTCATATCTTGGGAAACTACCAGATCCTTCATTACCTCTAGTCGACGATGCCGAAACAGGAGAGCCGATCGAGTGGAACCCGGATCCCGAGGCGGCACAATACGTGATTGAAAGGCGAGAACTCGAATTAACGATACTGGACCAGATGTTAGGGTATGGCACCAGACCTTTCGATAAAGTAGACTCGGACAGCATAGACCAGACCCAAGTCATCCATGGTGCCGCTGCTCAACCTCTGTGGGAGCGCATCACAGCGCCACAGATGTCGCTTGCGACTCAAGAAGCATTGATTGCTGCTGGTTTGCTGCACCTCAACGGCAAGCGCTGCGACTCGCATCGTCTGTTGACGACACCATTCCCCTCATCAAGTGCGGTCCGCTTCCCAGCACTGCTGCTTGATGACGAGTTTCTGGACCGCAAAGAGCTTGAGGATACTGGACCTTTGATTTCATGTCTGCAAAAGCTTGACGACCACATCCCTCCGAGCTTACTACTACAACTCGTGCGCGGAATGTTCGCTGAGCTGGAGGTAAAGGAGAAGGACGCCAAACTTGCACACGATGCTTTCGCTATGCTGAAACTCCTTTCCAAGAGCGATCGTCCGGATCTCGCGTTAGATATCGTCTTGGAGGTGATTCTCAATCGTCCAGACGATAGTACCTGGCATAGAAGTCTTCTCACATCAGGCTTGTTGGATGTCTTACCGGCACAGAAAGCAATGGCTTTCATGGAGAGGGTAGCTCAATCAATACAGATGAGACTGCATGGAAAATCAGTGAGGATTTCCGAGTCTGGAAGTTCTCCCAAACTCGCACGTCTCCCTGCTGTCAAGATCACAACAGTCAAGTTGCTCGCCCAGCTCACTTCCCGCGCCGAGTATATCGACGAGTCAGCCTCCGTCGGTATACTGCAAGGCTTGATGGTCAATGCTTCGCATCTGGACATCCGTGTCGCTGTCGTTCAAAGCTTGATCCAGGTTTTTACAGGATGTGCAGACCGCAACATCAAAGATATCATTCTCAAGGTGCTCGAGGTGTATGCAGTACCAATCGCAGGAAGTTTGAACGAGCGCATTCCTATGACGGAGGATGACTGGACGAAAGCGGAAAGCACAGATGAGGATCTGCCTGAGATTTACATGGAGTCCGATTGCAACAGCCTAGGTCCAATACTGACATTGCTGGTGGACGCCGCGAAAAAGAACAGCAAGTTGTCAATCGAAGAGCGGAACGAAGTCATCACCAGACTCTTATTGCCGGCTCTCCACCTGTCCGCGCAAGCAAACCAGCGATGGATGGCATTGTTCTGCAAACATCTGCAAGTGCCGGCAGTCAGTCTCCCGATGTTCCCGGTGAAAGCAGAACTCCTCAGCCAAATGTTTGGGCATCCTTCCCATCTCCCAAGCTGGGCCGCAAAGTCGTGGTTAGCGATGTTCACCATCGTAAAAAGGCCAGAACCCGCTGTATCTCAAATCAATGCCCGCATTCGAGAGGATGTAGAATTACGAGAGTCGAATGCTGGTAAACATTGGCTCTCTTTGTGGACCGAGCCGAACACAGCGGGCAAGATGAACATGCGGATGCTCACGCCGCTCCTGGCCTCTGAGTGGCAATCAGCGATTCCTGATGGCATCGACCTGGCCCTGATCCAGGATCTAGTCTTCCAACAAGGTGATGTGCTGATCAAGACGGCCGACGAACAGTTCGGCGACTGGGGAACCTTCACCGCGGAACTTCTGTCACTAAATCCTCGTCAGACGGAACTCATGTGGCTTGAGCGAAACGGACCAGTCGTTCAGAAGTTGACCAACCACATCAACGACCTGCGCACACCTGCCTGGCAGGAAGACCCCTCCCGCTTCCCGGAAGTGCTCCCCAGCACCTTGAAGCTGCGCGCATGGATGTTCGTCTATACCCACCTCGCACACCCAGACCGCGACGCGCACCGCCTGACCTTCGTCGACCAGGTCTCCGACCTCGTCGACGAGATCGCCCGCTCGACCACCCTCTACAACACGCAGTATCACCTGCTGAGAGATGTGCTCGTGGGCAACCGCCGCTTCCTGCAACGCGAGAGCTACGCGCTGGCGTTCGCCCTCGGCGACGTCGACTTCCTGAGCGACCGCGACGCGCATCTCGCCGACCTGCTGCGTGTCCAGCTCGCATCCGACATGCTGCTGGGTTGGCCGAATTCCCTGCGCGTATGGAAGACGGAGATCTTGCAGTTGCTGGGCGATTGGACGCGGTGTCGCGTCGAGGGGATTCGCATGATTGGATACGTGACCGATCGGACTGCAGAGGCGCGGACGGGAAATTGGTCTGGGACGTGAGATGGTGGTGGTGGTCTTGATGTAGGGCTACCTGTGATCTGAAAGTAGGCACATGGATGCGTTTAGATCTCCGAAAGATCTCCCTCAGAGCATAGATATGTGACTTATGAACCCTTATGAATTTCATGATTATAAGACAAACTCAGCAATCGGCCCTACAAGCTCGCACTCCGCAGGTATATTGAGATTTTGCACATATATGTGTATCGAAGGCTGGCCGCCAAGCCTCCAGGCTTCTGGTACTTGATTGTTGCACCATAAACTGCGTCAAATGTAATACAATACAAAGCGTCTACCGAGTGTCTCTATCTAGCCAACTGGCTCCCATACGCTGTGATATCGTACATCATTCCATCTAATCTCCAGCAAACGCCAATGTGTATAAAACTCCCGACAATAAATCTGCAAAGGGACTCAAAAAGGGGGTATCACGAAATGGGGTGCAGCGAGAAATGAAAATCGGAAGCATAAGAAGGAAGAAACAAGAAGAGCCCAGGAGTCACAGTGCACGCCAGAAGCGACCCTGGGTTCTCGCAGGGCGGCGACGGTGCCGGTATGGGATCTGAAGCTGAAGGGGGTAATGTATGCGGTGAAGTCCAAGATGCGGGTAAGCTTCGATCCTGGTAAGTGTGTTGGCATGAGATGGTTCTGGCCACTGAGAGTAATGTAATGGACTCAGATTCGGGCGCAGCCTTTATTTTCTGGGATGTGCCATCAATCACTTCTTCGTGCATCACGCAGGTATCGATCGTAGTAAGACCCTCGCGCTGTTCCCTTCTAGTGCGGAGCGGAAGGTCCAAATCCTGACTGCGAGCCCGGATATCCGGGAAGCGTGGGCGGCCGTGAGATCGAACTATGCCCCGTCGAGTTGAAGGAGCCGTAGCCGTCTGTTCCAGGTCCACCAGGGATGCCAGGAGGAGACGTGCCAACCCACGTGTTTCGACGGTGATCCATACTGCTGTTATGCCATGAACCAACTGGCGGGGCAGCTGAAGTGCTGTACGTCAAGTCTGGGCCGGGATTGATGCTTGGAGGTTGACGTGGCGGTATAGGGTAGCCACGTCCACCAAGCGGTCCATCATCATTCGGACCGCCGTTTGTTGTGGCGCGCTCGGATGGTCGCCGAGTCGAGTGACGGCGTTCGTCATCTATATCATTTACATGAGGGTCTCTTTGCCCCATTGGCGGGCCCCGCGGCATGTTCGAGGTGTATTGTGAGGTAGGAATCTCGTTATTGTTAGCGGACTCGCTCCAGCCGCGCGGATTCCGTGGTGGTGGAGAACGGCGAGCACCTTTCGCAAAACTGCCAGATCCACCGAATGATGGAGGGTTGGAAGTGGACTGTCCGAAGGACTTGCGATGCCTGTTCGATGGAATGTCCACAGGATCACTACTACCAGTGAATGACGATTGCGTTGGGAGATTGGAAGTGTTGCGTGATTGTGTGTCTCCACCACCATTCCCAGATCGATACGATGAAGGAGGTGGCCGGTTCCGCTCTCGTTCTCGTTCTCTGTCCCGCTCACGATCACGGTCAAGGTCATGATTCTTTCCTGTCCCCTCACCTTTGCCAGTATATGGTTTACGCTCTCGCTCGATCTGAATGGGCATAGCTGAAACGTCAAGGTCCTCATCATCAAACACATTTGATTGTGGTATATTCGCGTACGGTTTCCTCTCACGTTCAGGAAACATGGGCTGCATCGGAGGCGCCGACGTAGGCGGAGGAGGTATATTCTGTGCCCCTTTCAGCTGTACGAGCTGAGATTCATGGCACAGACTTGATACGAGCCGCTGTTCAGCTTGTATGCTAGCCTGCTGTGGGAGCAAGCGTCTTGGCAGTTCTTTCGGATACCGTTCGCTCTTGTTATCGGCATTCGATATTGGCATGTGCATTACAGCACTGGACAGCCGTTCAAACTCTTCGTCAGGATGCGCTTGGATCAAGGTGATGAAGAATGCCTCGAAGCCTCGTGGGGTAAGCGCAGGGATGCTTGGCAAGTCATGATCTGCTGTTTGGACAAAGTGGTGTTGGCAGAGCAGCTTCCGATACATGATCGTCAACGATGGGTTAGGCATCTTTGCAAAAATAGTTTCCCAGGGATAGTATTCCTCTGGCAGTTGCGTCTCCTTGAAGAATCGAAGCATTTTCGGAGGAGTGACCACCAGACTGCCTTTCGGTTCGTAATCGTTGATAAGATGTGCTGCCAATCCTCGTAAAAATTGGCTGAGCCGGACTGTTGGCTTGCCGTTCGTAAACAGTGGACCCCATACCTTTTCCAGGGTGGTTGGCTCATCGACGTGTGACACACGTGGTGGCACAGGCTTTGGAGGTGAGCGCCCACTTGCAGTATTTTGATCTGACTTTGGTCCCTTCGATGTTTGTCCGTGGAACGATCCGGTCCTCGCCGCATTGGGATTTGTTTGACGTGGTGAAGATGGGGTGTCGCTCACGACCGATCCTGACATGTCTTCCCGGGATGTCTCAGAGCCGGCGAAGTGCTGAAAAGGTGTGATTTGTTCAGCCTCAATACTGCCGTCGAATTGTCCGCTCAAGCTGGGCGCCCGCTGGACTTCTTCTGGTTCCGGTATAGTAGATGAGGAGAACCGTTCATTTGTGGGTAATTTGGCTGGCCTTGACTTGTCAGGTGACGGTGGAGGGGTGAATCGAGGTGGCAACACACCGCTCAAGCTTTGAGAGGCCGATCGATGTCGTTGTGCAGACTCGTTAGTTCGCGCGGATCCATCCTGCGACACATGGGTCGATGCAGAACGGGGAACAAATTGGTCGGAATTGAGCATCGTCTGTTGCAGATTCTTAATGACCTGCTCCGTCACTTGACGAACAAGCTCAGGGTCGATCTGGGCTTGGGCCGAGGAGTTATGGAAGGCATCGTTGACTGCATCAGTAATGGGTTGCGGCTCACGATGTTCTGACGCCGTATGCGAATCCGCTCGACGCCGCGGACTGCTGGAAGTCTCGAGGTTTGAGAGCAGGGGCAACGGCGGACGCGTAGTTGATTGCGATGCACGTCTACCGATGCTGGATGGGTTTGTGTTTGGATCTGGCGGCAACGGAGGTGATGGTGGAGCTGCCATGTCGATGTTTGATATGTGCTGAACACTTTCCGATTGGACAAAGGCTGGTCATACGTTGCCCCTTGGTAGAGGAACAACAACGACGATCGAAAGTTTGGCCTCGCTTTGAGACGAGTTTCGAGGCTGCTGGTTCTGTGCGATGAAGCTGCGTTCAAGTCCCCAAGTTTGACGTTTGTGAGATACTGAAGCAAGAACGGAAACAGGATTGAAGGAACCTGAGTGGCTATAGTCCAGTTCCTCCAGGCGCCCTCTCAGTGGGCGTCTTATGGGGTGGCCCGGGACGACTTCGCCTCAGCCTCGTGCGGCAGAGACAACTGCAGGTACTGTGACACGGGTGATTCATAAGGGTGTGAGGCGAGGAGGCGAGGTCGCGCAGCACGGCATGATGATCGGGGAGATGGAGCGCGGTCAAACTAACCCTACGTTCCATCGGCAGTACATGTAGTCGAGATGTAATGTAGTCGGTGCTGTGACGTTCATGTTCCTCGTCTGGCAGATGCGATCGCTGTGTTGATCCGACGAGCCGCCTTCGTCATCACATGTGTTAGCGCCTGGTTGCGCGCGCCGATGCCGAACCATATCCCGCCTGCATCTCCTCCCAAAGAAGAACTCATCCATGGATGACCGGGTATATATGTGTATATATTGGATTCCCCAAGCATCACCATCATAGATTCCATCTATCTACTCTTAAATCTACGAAACATAGCGACTTCGGACTGGACCAGACTGGAGGCACACCAGGGTGAAGGCAAAGACCGACCCTGGCGTGTCGTGTCCTTGCAACACTGGACCAAGCGGATGGCATCTGCTGCATGAATAGGTAAGGGTAGCTGCAAGTACTCAACACCGGATCCTCTATGGCGTATGCAGGTATAGAGCTGTCAGACTTTGTTGGCTTCCATGCATGTGCATTCAACACATGCAATGCGTGCAGTCGCCCAACCTGCAATACCGTGGACCAATCCTTGGACCTCCTAGCATGTCCGATCCTTGCAGGAAAGGCATCGTGCATTAGTACCGGATCATGTGCTTGGTGATGCTTTGCTCTACCATGCGATGGAAATGAGCAGTCGAAATACACCAAATGCTTCTCTGTCACCAGTCTAGATTAATCCAAAGGAGATGTAGAGACGGGACGGAGGTTCCTGACCGGTCTGAACAACGCCCCGGTCACACCACCTGTTATGTACCAAGGTTGGAGCACGCGTAAGGAACTTGCTTGGAGGCCTCGGAGCAGTGAAGATAGAAGTACCGATGCTCCCCTCTGCTCCGGCCAGCTGTGGCTTACTAGCCCGGCAGATGGAATTCTCGTTTGTCCACAACTGCGATGCCGGTTATATTCGATCGTGCCGGGGCTGCTCTAGCTTCCGTTCGTAATTATTCCCTGCACTGTGTATGTTTGCACACCAAGGATGTTATCATAAGACGACTGCCTACCACAAGCGAGTATAGACGTGCGATGCCGTCACAGGCAAGAAGGAGTTGCCCAGACTGACCGGAACCTCCAGAACAGATCTGCTAGCAGTTTGGTGTTGCATGCTGCCGCTTTTGCTGCGAGTCAGGCTTATTGAATGGCTGAGAGCGAGGAGTGAACATATCCAAGCAATCATGACACAATCTAGCACGGGTAAGTCGAGCTCGAGGTGAACACTGGTTCGACCGGGAGCGATCTCAATCTCCAACGTCACGTCCAACCATCAGCGACACCGGGCCATGTCGATGTCCTTGTGCAATGTTCCACCACCACGATCCATCATCGGAAAAGACATGCGTCTGCCACGTAGTGAACACACGCATCATCCACTTTCCAACGTGGATCTTGGCTGCACCCATGACGCTGCGACAACGGACAGGAAGCGAGGAGGAGCATGCTCCAGGGGATGTCCATGTGCAGGACGTGTTGGCCACAGTTTGAACAAGCCGAGGAGGAGTTGGTAGGCATGTAAGGGCAAGGCTGTACGGGAGTGCTAACGAAGATGCTAGTAGAACACCGTTCACATACGTGAGACATGACAAGCCATATCATATATACGAAGATAGCTCCTCCATCTGCAATCCTGTACATGTAAGCGAGCACCAAGGCGGAATTGTGGTTGGCGCCGGTGGACATGAGCTGTCATGTCCTGGATAGAACTAGTCACTCTAGGTAGAGCTGAGGAGTCCTGAAACAGGGTCTGGTCATGTGGTCCGGGCCAAAGTTAAGATCGTCACCAAATTCATCGGCTTCAATTTGTTCTGCGCCAATCCACGCGCGATCTCTAGTGGTGGCTGTCACGGCAATTTATCTATCGTCGATGTAGTGTTGAATGGAAGACATATGTGTATTTGCTGAGTGCACCGCAACCTCCTGTAACAACATCTCTATCAAACATCTTCCACATCCTGCTGTTGGTCATCCGAAAATAGCAGCACTTGCCCTCTGGCTGTTCGCTGACTGTCGCACCAACCAGCACCTGAAACCCGCGCTTGCATGCATCTCCCGTTTCACTTCGTCCACTACTTTCAGCGCCACCCCGTCGGTTCACCCGAACGCTCTCACTCCATTAACTCTTACCACCACGACCCTCTTCGACATCACGACGTCCTGCTCACCGACTCCCGTCCATCACTTCTCCCTCACCTCCCGTGTGACCCTGCCTGGCTTGCTTCTTCTTGTTGACCGCCCGCACCGTTCTGGCCACCCGAAGGCCACCGCATCAGTGCCGCTGCTTGCTTGTTCATCGTTGCTCGTTTGCTTCGAAGCCTGTACACGTCTCAGCTCCACGCCCTGGCATCTCTCTTGCACAAACGCACACGCATGACGAGTACGACTTGGGAAGAGTGAGCCTTGCAGTCTTCCTGGCTGATCAACACAACGAATCGAAGTCTTGCGCAAGTGGAGGATCGTTTGGACGATGAAGAGCGCTATCACGATCTGATATTGCGAGCTGGGATCTTTCCATACCACATCCTAGCACGTTCAACTTGACATAGCGTCAGCGCGCCTTGATCTCTACGGCCATGGCAACTGTTGCTGCCAGGTCGCCCTACGCGGCCCCAACTGGCTACACCACATCTTCCACAGCATTGCCCTCTGCTGCACTCTTTCGTGTGCCCCAATCCGCAGGTCTCAGCCACAACGTCTTCACCTCTCCAACCGAGTCTGAATTCAGCGAGTCGTACAAAGACAACCGAGATTCAGTACAGGATTGGGATGAGTTGCGAGTCGGTGATTGGCTTCGTAGCATCAACTTTGGTCAATACGTGGAACTGTTCCGAAAGAACAACATCAATGGGGAAAATCTGATGGAGATAGACCAGCCGACACTGAAAGAGATGGGCATCAAGAAGATTGGAGATCGCGTGCGAATTGGCGCCCAGGCGAAGGTGTTTCGGAATAGTGTCTACAAGCGCACCAGCAAACGGAATTCAAATCGGGTAAGTTGGTTATGCTGATGTTGATGGACTACAAAACAGGAGACTGATGGTAATCGCAGCAATCCCTTGCTATTCTGGACGCCAACACGCATGCCACACCACCATCAAGCAGCGGTTCTCCACGACCGCTTCATTCTGCACGTCCCGGTAATGCATCACGTACTGACAAGAGGTCCACTCGATCGAACACGGCCACGGAGAGCAACTACACTACCCAAGCCAGTGGCAAGTCATCATCACGGCCTACCTCGCCTATGATTGACCAAGAAAATCGACGAATGCACAGACACAACGTACCCACGCCAATGGACACAAGCAGGATAGAAGCAACCTCGTCATACTCCATTCCTACGTCCACATCCACCACCTATGGTAGAAGAGCGCCTGTAGAGACGCCACAAACCGCTCGTTTCGCTGGCCACATTAAAGCGTCACCTTCGATTGATAATTTAAATTTCGTAAGCAGTTCAGGGGCATTACCCGGCGATAAGCAATTCATTCGTGTGGTCTACGAGAACGGTAGCTACAAGGTCATCGACATAGATGGTGCTCGGACAGCAGAAGATATCGTTCGTGCCACGCTTCGAAAAGGCGGTCTACCACTGAACCATTCCCGGTCATACTGCTTCTATGTGCTCGATGGCACAGATCCCAACCCGACATTTTGCCGTCGTTTAGGTGAGGCCGAGCTCCTCAAGCTATGCAACGATCGCGTAAGGAGTGAACGTGGCCGGTTCATCTTGCGAAAGATCCATGCAGGTGAACCTGAAGGCGAGCAATTACGCACTGCGGCACGCATTGCTGAGCAACAAAAGCCCGAACCACCCGCCATCGAAGTACAGCCGGTGAACAAAACAAAGGGTCAACTCAAGATCGAAAAGTTGACTGGTGAACCACTAGCTGCAGTTAGCTATCCAATGTCGCCAGCCACTGAAGCCGAGAAGCGTGACTATTTCGATGCAGAAAAGTCCATCACTCGCAATGCAAGTCAAGTGTCGACTGCATCCGCACGCGCGAGGAAGTTGAAAGATTTCTACGGTGCGCGTCCACCAACCGAACTCATTACACAGGATCTGCGATCGTATTTCCCGGATGTTAACAAAGAGGAGATGGACCGGACTGTACGCATGTCCATCCGCCGAAGTCGACGGATGAGCAAAGCCATTAGCAGGCTAAGCATCGCGAGCACATTCAGTGTAGCCAGCAGTTTGAAAGATGCTCCGCCGATCCCAACAATTGCAGATCATTGGGCGAGGGAGGCTGGAAGGCAGGTTTCGGGACCTCGGCCACTCAGCGTTGTCAACATGGGACGTCCCACGTCCATCGCCAGCACGCTCCTGGATACTCTGGATGAAGAATCACCAAATCGAAAAAGCTATGTCTCCTTCAGTGGTGCTGAGGACGGCTCAGACAGTGCGACTACGCACAGCAACCTCGCCATCACAGATCCAGAAGGAAATACTTTTGACAGCTCGTACTTTGACGAGAGCGCTGTTAGCCCAGCCGGTACCGAAGGCGGCGGCAGTCTGAATTCGCGCTTGTCGCAATTCATCACCGAGGACAGCGAGGAAGAGGACGAAGAGCTGATGCAACACCTGGAGAAAGACAGTTGGGACGATCTCAAGTACATGAAGGGAGCCATGATCGGACAGGGTTCATTCGGTACCGTATTCCTCGCTCTACACGCAGTCACTGCGGAGCTCATGGCCGTCAAACAAGTCGAGATGCCGTCCAGCAATGGGACAGCTATGGATGCGAAGAAGAACAACATGATTGAAGCGCTCAAGCATGAGATCAGTCTGTTACGTGATCTCCAACATCCAAACATCGTGCGCTATCTCGGATCGAACAGTGACGAGACTCATCTGAACATTTTCCTCGAATACGTTGCTGGTGGATCTGTGGCTACCATGCTGGTCAACTACGGCTCCCTCCCCGAAGGCCTAATCTCAGGTTTCGTGCGTCAAATTCTGCAAGGTCTCACTTTCTTGCATTCCAGAGACATTATCCATCGTGATATTAAAGGCGCCAACATCCTTGTCGACAACAAAGGCTCCGTCAAGATTTCCGATTTCGGCATCAGTAAACGTGTCGAGGCATCCACCTTCCTCCACCCTCAAACGCCAGGACCCAAGCGCGGCGCCCCACGTGTCTCCCTCCAAGGTTCCGTCTTCTGGATGGCTCCCGAGGTCGTCCGCCAGACCGCGTACACCAAGAAAGCCGACATCTGGTCCCTCGGCTGTCTCATTGTTGAGATGTTTACAGGCTCGCACCCTCATCCCACCTTGACACAGCTGCAAGCCATCTTCAAGATCGGCGCCAGTGGCCCGAACGCAGACAATGCTCGTCCTGATCTTCCCGATGTCGCCAGTGAGGATGCCAAGCAATTTTTGCGGAGGACATTTGAGATTGAGCACGAGAAGCGACCATCGGCGGAAGAGTTGATGAGCTATGCTTTCTGTGCCGCTAAGACTTGAGAGTCTACATTTCCTTGTCGTGGGATTTTATGAGCACTCAAGTGACTGAATGGCGAGAAGCTTGACATGAGGACATGGGAGTGCAGTTTCCTGATAACGACGGTCACGATTTGCACGAAACCCTTACGCATATATATATGCCGTTGATATGCTTGTGGTATAACGATGATGATGACGAAGAATCATGATGAAATGCATCTCATCTTGACACATACTATATTTCTCTCTGCACACGGATCATGAGCTCTAATCGAGCGGACATTCCGTCGAAATCTAGATAGCAACACTTCACGTTACTGTCTTCTGCTGCTGGTCGGACTTTTATCTCACTCGTGCTGGCTGTGTGTATTCGCATTGGTCGATCAGGTCCCTGTATCTTCATTGATGGTCGTTCAACGACAAGCACTTTCCCATCTCTCCCACCTATCTATCCTTCCCTTACATCCTATTCAGTTTGAGCTCATCAACACCTTCCTCGCACACAAAGCCTACATTCCTCACCCCTTCCAATCTTGTGGGCAACTCTCAAGCTCTTGCTTGCATGAACCTGACACCACATCAGACCGCACCACATCGCTTCCAATCCATCCACATCCATGCGACATCAATAACTTACATGCGCTCACAGCATCCATTCACTACCTACCTCGCCGCTCGTTGTGCGAGCAGCACTGCCCTTTCAGCGGCAGAATTACTACGTTTGCTTTCTTTACATAATTCACCTTACACAGCCGTTCGTGTGTTACTCATTTACCTCATGCTTTAGGGCGGCACGCTTGCGATCGCTTTGCCTCTGCCTCTGCCTTGGAGGGTGAAGGAGATCAACTATCGCTACAGAGTAGTCCAGACCGTCCTCTTGATCTACACGGTCTACACGGCTGAGTGATTAAATCGTTGGCGAGACTTCAACATTAACGTTCACTTCGCGCTGTGCATGTGCAGCTTCGTGGTAATACGAGCATGGCATCGTCGGATCGCACGTCTCCTGCGTCGGCGTCTGGAGGGTTGGCGTGCGAGGCCGATGATGGAGACGGAAGGGTGCGGAATCTGGACGAGGCGGTAGCTATGGTGGAAGAGAGAGAGGAGTCTGGACGTTCGCTGATAGGGGGTGAAGAGGGGAATGTCGCTGAGCGAGAGTCGCAGGGAGGGAGAACCGATACCGACGCGATCGAGCAGCTTGCGGATCCAGCGGACTTCGAGTTGATGGGTTCTGATGGCGAGGGGGGAAGTGCTCTCGGAGACGGCAAGCGTGATGGAATGGAGTAGGACTCGAACGCACAACGAGCTAAGGCTGAGGTATTGAGCGATGGTGCTGGAGATCAAGCTGAAGAGGTCTGCGGGTCTATCGACACGGAGGATGATGGACGCATGGAGGCTGTACGTGCCGCTGTGAAGAATCTGCCGGATCTGCGCCCGCTACCCCTTGGGCGAATGAAAGCATCTAGCGATGTTTTGGATCGACTACGACAGGCGAGCATCTCTGGGTCTTCGCGAGGTACCGCGCCTAGCGACTCGGGTGGTGCTGGGCATGAGCCGAAAGTCACAGTCACTGAAAATGCTGACACGGACATGTCGGATGACGACCAAGACCCCCGTGTGGCGTATTCATGTCCTCCAGCGTCTCCACGACCGAAAGAGCTTACAATATACGGGGATAGTACAGACAAGCTCTAGGTGATACATGGAATCCCGGGTGCTGGCCATGATGCTGACGACGCGCCTCCGCCCTACACCTCTTTGGAGGAACACTCATCGACAGCGATCGCACGATGGCGCATCTGGGAGTCTTCGTCTACCGTACAATCCAGCGATACGACAACCCAGGCCACGAGCGTCTTTCGTAGACCTGGACTTCCGGCTTCAATGTCAAAGTATCTGCGTGAGAGTGGTAAGCAGGGTTCAGGATCGTTGTGTAGGAATGCTGGCCAGGACTCGTCCGAAGGTATCACCGAATCTGCTTCACCAGTGGTCGGGCGACAGATCATATCTAAGTCGCTTTCGGAAGACAGGAAGATGGTGAACGCGGCACTCGACGGATGTGCCTCACCTTCACTGCCTGCAACAGTCAACCGCACAAACGTGGCAACATCCACATCACCAGGCTCAAGGGGACGAAGCCAGCGACGACAATCATCGCGTACCAGCGCCGCGCGCAGTCGATCGCAGTCGCCCTTCGTATGTGATCACCCGCAACATGCAGCTGGAACATACAGGCCTGTCCCGTCCTAGGCTGAGAGGCAGACCTACGTTCCAGACTTGACGGTAAGCAGTGGCATGCCTGTGAGTTGTCTCCCTTACCGTGAAGACGAAGAAGACCGCACTGATCCCGACCGATACACGGACGGCTCCACGGCGGGACAATTCCTGTACGAGCAGACCAAGTACTACGAGAAATATGCTGGCGTGGTACCGAACCGTGACGGCTATACCGGACCTATGGTCAAAGGCCGCTCCTCACAAGACCGCGATCTATCGTGGGTCTTCAAGAGCATCGCCCTGCAGCGGGAAAATGCCAACCCGAGCTCGTGGATGAACGAGACCTGGGGTCCGCAGATTCATGACGAGTACGCGCCGAGGACGAGGGAGGAGTTTCTGCCGTTCATGTATCGGAGCCGGAGTCGTGGGAGACATCCAAGCGCGACGAGGAGGCCGAGCATGCAGTATAGTGGGAAGAGGACGGCGGTAGCGTCACCTTCTGGTGCTAATGCTGGGACGCAGTGGTCTGGAACACATTTTTCTGCGCACCAGCTTAGTAAAGAACGGCAAGCAGAGATGTGGGCTCAGCTAGCTGCTGCTTACGATGCAGAGGCAAAGAAAGGGCATGCAGCGACCAGCAACACGGACACGAAGCAGACTGTAGTGCGTACACCTGAAAGCGAAGCGAGATCATCATGGGATCAACACGGAAAGCCTCGTTGTGTACGTTGCAAGAAGAAGCAGGGAGAGCGAGGCTGCAACCTCTTTGTGTGTCCTTCTTGTAAAGAAGTGGCCTACTGCGGCATCGACTGCGAGGAAGAGGACAGACCTGATCATGAAAGCTTGTGCGAAGCCTTGAGTTCATCTGGACGCAAAGCCCGAGCAGCAACGGCAGAAAAGGGATGCATGAACAAGCACAGCTCTGACAATTCCAAGCGTCGAGCATCTACTGTCAGGCAACGTCCGTTACCTACGGCCGAGGACAGCTCCGAGAGCGATTCCAGTGACGAAGAGCTAGTTGAGACCATCCTGGACGCATGCCATATGTCGAAGAAGGAATCCAAGCAGATCACCAAGCCCATCGTCGGCTTCCGACTGCACGACCACCGCTACATCGAGTACCTCGTTGATAATGGCGTCACCCAGGTCTGGAAGGACGCGGAAACTCTCACGGGCACCGCATGGACGGTGCAGATCGAAACGTACTGGGCGTCGGATTCCTGGATCTCGCGCTTCCGCGAGTTACTCGACTCGCCCTTTGATGAGTACAGCGACGCCGAACCCGGCCCTTACGGCCGCTACATCCGGCATGCCATCATGAACGAATCCCGGCGGTTCCTGTTCGACGTCCGCGACTTTCAGACGGCTGAGGAGGCGGCGGACTGGCAGGCGGAGGAGGAGGACGAGGGCCAATTCGCGAGCGATTTGGGGCCCGAGTAGGACGCGGCGCTACAGAATTGGTATGCCGCAGCGGCGGAGATGTTGCGGTTCCATAAGGCGGTGCAGGAAGTTGCAGGAGCGCGTAAGTTGGATGATGCGAAGCTGGGGAAGAGCGGCGATGAGAAGCGCGATTCGGTTACGCAGGTGGAGGGATCGGAGAGGCCGCCGCCATGGGAGAAGTGGGATTGATGTGAGGTGATGCTAGTGCTGGAGATTGTGGTGCTGGTGAGCTTCGCACTGGTACTGCCGCGATAGGAGGGAAGATGTCGGATGCTGCGAGGACGGCCTTTCATTTCACCTCCGTACAAGATACGTGGATTGGTAAGGTAGGTAGAAATACTCTTTCCATCATTCTGCGAGGCATGTCCTTTAGCATTGATCTCTGCGTATGCGGTATCAGCAGGAAGTAAAGTTCTCATGACCATGCCACTTCACTGCTATCGTCCCAACGAACACTGAGATACTTTGAGGAGAGCTGGACCTCCTCGATGAGCGAAGAGTTCAGCATCATGGCAAATGATATAAACTTTTCCTTCGCCAGAATGACAACGATCCGTGGAGCTTATGCCCTGGTCGTGAACGGCTACTCCACACCTTACAGGAATGCTTCATCTTCAGAGGTCCTCGACAGACGTCCTGGCATGACAGAGGACCTTGAACGCTTTGCTTCCTTGATTTGCTCTGGTGGTGACAGTACAGCCTAGCACATTACGTTTTGACTTCGTCAGAACACACCAAGTACCGAGTACAGGTCAGATATCATTATAGGTCGTGGTCGATCATATGAGAACCGTCATGGCCGTGCTCCACCTCCGCACCTTGCACAGGCTTTTCATCCTTTTGCGCATCGCTGGTTTCAGCATGAGCGTTCCATTTGGAATCAGAACGTGTGAAAACCGAGTCTTGTTCTTGGTAGGTTTGGGGCGAGCAAAGTTAGACACTGAGCAGGATCATCACGAACTCTATTGCTCGGGGTGGGCTCCGTGCCATACCTCATGGATGTTTCGACGTTTGATCGCTGCTCGGCAACATTGCTTCAAATGAGGTGGGAACTGCATCATGTGTAGTATGGTTGTGTTCTAGTGATGACGTCGAGATGTCTTCGACATGGATTGGAACATTGGCTCGTGCCTGAAGTGTAGGTCTATGTATATAGGTACATGCACATACACATGCGCGGTACCTTGGTTCGACGGTGTGTAGATCTCTGGACGACAGGAACCGACATACTTCATGTTCCTTACCTGTTAGAGCTTATAGGCAGTGATAGAATACGCGTGCGGCGGATGATGGGGCTGATTTGGTTGTGGAGGCGTTCAGGAAGCGGAGCAATGCTGTTCCACATGCGGATTCGCTTGCTAATTCAAGTCTGCCTCCTTATTTCCGTGGAATACAGGTTTCAAACGGCGATAGTTCTCCAGACGATGCTCCCCTTATGGGACGTCGTCCATGTATAGCGTTAGACTGTGCTTGTAGGTGCCAAGAATCAATATGTCTCGGGTAATTAGCGCTCGCGTCCGTCTTGAACCAATTCTCGATTGGACGCACGAGCATCGAGCGACTTTTGGCGGACGGTATTAGCGAGTGGCTGTCGAATTCAAGACTCTTCAGGCACCTGTCGTTCGACGGTTTTGACAAGCTGGTGCGGGACGGGTAGCGAAATTGCAGGTTTTGGTCCAGCACATGTCATGAAATTCAAGCTTGATCGATGGTTCGTACCTAGCCTAAACCCACGGTTCTGCGCGAGACGCGACGTGACGCGCCGAAGGAGCTTGGCGGGTTGGGTGGAGGGGAGGAAGAAGAATGTCATAAGGTGAATCAGGACAAGCTTCGAAAGCAGACTGTATGTCTGTGTCAATGTCGATGTACCGCGCCATGCGAATACGCTCGACTGGGTCAGGCACATTGAATGGTCACACTACAAGACTTCTGCCGGCAGATGTGGAAATGCAACCCATGCATCGTCGCTTGCAGCGGCAGCAGCAGCAGCAGCATGCAGAACAGGGAATATGGGCAGGGAGATGAGCACGCGCGGACCAGATCTGGTGCTCTCGGGGAATACTGTGGTACAAAGCTACCAAGGCACGGGATGGCAAAGCTTGGAAAGTCGATATGATGGAGACGATGGTTGGACGGCGCCGTGGTATGACATGTACGTGTGCTGCCGTATTGGGCAGACCCAGCCGGTGCATCAAGATTGGTCTGAAGACTTGATGTTGGTCGGTAAGGTAGGTGATATGGAAGCAGGCGGTGTACAGCAAGACCACAGCTGAGATGCGACTGCAAACCCGCGATTGCTGCCGGTGGTGGCTCCGTATCGAGCAACGTGTCGAAGGCTGTGGCTGAGGTCGAGTCTAGAAGTGAGGCACTGCAATAATGCGTTGTCACGTCCGTTGAGCAGCGGTATCCTCGTCATGCCGTTGTCTGCCAAGATGCAGCGTCGTGCGATTGCTGGTGTCGGTATAGACCATCTCCCGGATTGCCAATCAATGGCGAATGATGTCGCGTGGAGGGAGGACTGGCGGTGGTTCCAGGTACTGAAAAGAACGTTATAAGGTTCGTGGCCAAGCGCGGCGAATGCAAGAAACCTGGCAGGCCTCTGCCGTGTCCGTCTCGCCGCGATCTGGCCGTCGTTGCTAGGGGCCGATCTCCTGCACAACACTCGCCCTGGTGATTCACCTCTAATTTCCTGTAGCGCAGGTCTTGTACTGTAAGAAGCAAGTTGTGAGAACAATTCTGCATTATTGAAGAGACTGTAGTCTGATGTCAAGCGTCGGCGCGATGATCCAGACTCTTGCACCACGACGTCAAGCGCGTCTCAGACGGTGCGCTCGTTCTGCTGAGCACGAGCCAATTTTGCGGCGCTGGTAGGTCGTGCAACTGTGTCGAGAGTGTTGTAACAACTGCTAGTCGCTGTACCAGCGAGCCATCTTTTTGATCTCCCCGCTCATAACCCTTCACTTACCCTCTGCCGTGCCGCCTCCCCTCAAACATCCTTCCTCCTTGAGCAAGCTTCATCCTCACTTCATCAACCTTCACACCTCATCTCCTCGCTCACTCACCACTCCTCCTATCCCGCCATTCATTCCACGACCCTCCTCATTAGCACCCACCCACCACAATCCACCATGAAGGTTGCCATCGCTTTGTTCGCCGGCGCTGCGCTCGTCGCCGCCCAGGATGTCTCCTCCCTCCCAGCTTGTGGTGTAAGTCCATGATCCCCCTCGACGCATCCTCGATTCGCATGGCGCACCACGCCGCGAAAGGACTCGAAACCACCAAATGAGAAAGACGAGCGCACATATCCTGACTATGATTGATCTAGCAAGTCTGCATTCCCAACATGATTGCCATCGCTACCAGCACCTTCGGATGCGCCAGCGGCAACGTCACTTGCTACTGCACCCAGCCCAACTTTGGCTACGGCGTCCGTGACTGCTCCAACCAGGCCTGCCCCAACTCCTCGGATGCCCAGCAGGTCATCGCTTTTGGCACTGCCTACTGCGAGAGTGAGTGATATTGAAAATCTACAATTCGCACGCGCGCTGACAACATCTTTGCAGGCGCTCTTGGCTCCGGCTCTGGCTCGTCGGGTTCTGCTACCTCTGGCGCCTCTGCTACGGGCAGGTAAGTGAACAATGCTTGAAAGCTCCTGGCACACGACAACAGCTAACATTACTTCCTCCAGCGCGACCGGCTCTGCTTCCAGCTCCGCTATCACCACCTCTGCTCTCACCAGCGTCCTCACCACCGACGGCTCGACCATCACCACCACCACCGGCTCGACTACCATCTTCGGTGCTGGTGGAGCTGGCGCGTCTGATAGCAGCTCAGCCATCACCACCTCTGCCCTGACCAGCGTCCTCACCACCGACGGCTCGACCATCACCACCACCACCGGCTCGACTACCATCTTCGGTGCTGGTGGAGCTGGCGCGTCTGATAGCAGCTCAGCCATCACCACCTCTGCCCTGACCAGCGTCATCACCACTGATGGCTCCACCATCACCACCACTACCGGCTCGACCACCATCTTCGGCGCGGGCAGTGCATCTGAGACTGATAGCAGTTCAGCGATCACCACCTCTGCCTTGACCAGCGTCATCACCACTGATGGCTCTACCATCACCACCACCACCGGATCCACCACTCTCTTCGGCATTGGCGGCATCGTTGGTGGGGGATCATCTGTTGCCTCGTCATTGGCCTCTGGAGCTTCCGGCGCTCTCTCTTCCGCTGGCAGTGCTCTGTCATCTGCCGAGTCTGCTCTCTCGTCCGCCACCGACACCACGATGACGACTACTGCCACCTCGACTACCGGCTCCGAAACCGCCGCTGCCCCGTCCAGCACCACTGGTGGTGTCGCCGCTCTTCACACCGGTGCCCCACTTTTCGGTGCCGCCGTCCTCGCTCTTCTCGCGTTGTAGACGTGCCCATCACGACTGCTCGCAACGAAGAGTTTCTTCTCGTTGCAGAGCTTGATGTTACCCTTTCTCCGATGACGACGGTTTATGCTCTTCTACCCACGATGACGATGTTTGACGGAAGCAAAAAAGGGAGGGCTTGGGTTTTTATAGCATGCGAGCGTTACACTTCTCTCTAATGCCACGATGCGGTTTTAACGGTCTTCAATGGGGAAGTTGTCGGAAGTTGTTGTTTTTGTTCTTTTCATGCGATGATACCACCTTGGCATGTTGTCCACGCTCACGAGGATGACGTTGGAGGAGGAGATGGACGCGAGGCGGAAAGCAGCAGCGTGGCAGCAGTGTATCAAACCTGCGGCGGAGGATGTTGCAGACCTTGCGAATGCGAGTGATCGAGCATCCTTGCTTGCTTGCTCGGTTGTCCCTTTAGATAGGCATCGGATACGACCAGTAATTTAATTGCTCCTCCCTCTCCTACCACATTCCTGCTTCAGTATATCTTGAACTCGTACGACTCCACTCACTCAAACCTCGAATGTTTCGACGCACATTTACACGGTGGGAGTCTAATTCCTCGTTTCAAATCAAAATCAGAAGCCGTATAGTAAAGTCTCATGCAGAACGTAAATGGCACAGCCAGCAAGGTAGATAGACACATTGGTCTTCCACGGCATATATATATCGACAGGGTGAACATGCGAATGAACACTCCATACATGTACATGTACTTTAGTATCGTGTACGAGTGTCCGTTAGTGTCCGTTGGTGAACATATACCTTGTGTTCAACCCTAGCTTAGGGTCAAGGTCCTGCACGAGAAGCCTGATTCAATTATAGGGTATCAAAGGTAACATGCTTCTCTGATTTTGGCCTCGAGGGGTCCCGTGGATCGATTATGTCATACGCAAGGTGAGTAGCAGCGCGCAATCTTATATGTAGGTAGACAGAGAGGTAAAGTAACGATTGTGGAGACGACTGGAGGCAACATTCTCTCACTAATCTGTAATACGTAAATGTAGGCAAGGTCCGGCAGGAATTTATGCCTGCTCGGGCACTTGTAATGGAATATCCTATCCAAGGTGAACAATTAGGAGGACCGCGCGCATACGGTTTGCTCGAGTGCTACATCGTTGTTGGGTTGAGGGATGTCGTGGCATTGGAGGAAGATGAGGTGATTTGGACGTGTACATGATTATGCCTTTGGGTTCATGGGATAACGCCGGGAGTTCGTGTTTCCCTTACTACACATCATACCTTGAAATACGCCAAATATGCTTGCGACTTTCTTGTGGTCCTCCGTTGGATGGCTGGGTAGGTAGCTGTGTACCGCGATCTGGCCGCACGAGCAGTGGTGCAGAGGGCCTTTTCTCATCTTGAATTGTTTCATTCATGTTATCTATACACGAGGTGACATACATGTAGACCTGAGGTGCGGAACATCCAAGTCTCATGATGTATCTTCCATGCTCCGCCTGTTCCATCAAATCCTGGGAGACATTGTTCGCCGAAACGCCTGCCGATGGTAGAACAATCACTTCCGATTCTGCTTGCCGCTTGTAGGCTCTTGTCCCCGCTCTTCGAGTCCCGAAGAAGGGGATGCAAAGGCAATCCGCGAGCGTCCCTCACCGGAACTTGCTTGCAATGACCGCGATGATGAGGAGCACCAGCACGGTGATGATTGCGATTGTCACGATCTTGTTGGTTGCCATCCTAGAAGGGGAAGAGAAAGAAGTCGTTAGTGTGTTGTCGTAAAGTCATACTCCCAGCTTGGTAAGTCCTGGAGTCCATGCACGCAACATAGATTCCCATCACCCTCCCAGAAGACTAGGTACCCACCTTCTCGCCATCCCTTTGAGCGTCTTATTGCTCCGATCCGTGTATCCCTCGCCCTCCAGCAGCGTCTCGCGTGTTCGTTCCAGCGTCTCCCGCTGCCGCCCCAGATCCGCCAGCGTGTTGCGCCCGATATCCTCCGTCTCGAGCGCGATGCGCTGGCTTTCGCGCAGCCGTCCACTACTCCGCTCCAGCCGATCAGTGCCGCCCAACAGCTGCTGCCGCTGCTCGACCTGCTCGTCCCCGCCCGCCGTCGGATCGTCCATGTAGCGTTTGCCAAACAGCGCTTGCCGGTCGCTGCGGAGGCTTTGTAGCTTGCGCTTCGCGGCGTCGATGTCGGTCTCCGCATTGCGAAAGCGCTTGTTCACGTCCACCTTCGCGGCTGCAGGGATGTTCTGCTTCTCTAGGCGCATCGAGTCTAGGAGTTCACCAGCTTCGTCGAGAGTCTGCTGCGCTGCAGCCAGGAGTGATTTGCGCGGTTCGCTGCTGAGGGAGGGGATCTGGTCGAGCTTTTGCGAGAGGTCGGCTTGCAGGAGCCGCAGCTCGGCTTCGTAGTTGCTGAATAGCTCGGAAGCCATGGTGGGTGGTTGTGAGGTATGTGAAGGTAGAGGTGGGGTAGGGTGATCGCGTGTGTGAATGAATCGGGGAGTGCAAATCAGGTCGTAAATGAGAAGTCTAGATCTGCTGGAGGTGTTGGCAGACACTCAATGTCGTTGCCTCTGCTGGCACGGACACATGACGCTGGACTGCGTCTATGCTAGATGCGGCATGGCTTGAACGTTGCCGACACGTGGGAATCGACTGCATCACCACTCGCAACGACTGGTGGGTCGGCAATAGCTTTGTCGAGGTCTTGCTATACAGAAACCCCGGGTCAAGTCTCGATAGATGAGCAGTCCATTGAAATCGTCGCCACCCCACCCGCCTCCATATCTAGAGCAGGACCAGGTTCCAAGCAGTCTGCCGACCAACTGCCTTATCACATCGACGCTCATTCGCTAAACTCTCTTCCTGTAAGCTAACCCGACCAACCTTGCTCCAAAACAAGTATTTCCGTATCACTATTTCGCAAAGGTCTTCCCAACAGTCCTACTAAGATGTCTTGACACAACGACCACAAAATGAATCTCTTCAGACGGAAAGCTAATGCTTCGCCTAAGCAAGAAAATATGTCGCCTTCTGTGACCCGGCGCAAAGTCGCCATTATAGGTTCTGGTTGCTCAGGTTTAGGTGCTGCCTGGGCGCTCAAAGATAGCGAGTATGATGTTCACATCTTCGAAAAATCCAGCACATTAGGTGGTCATACCAACACGCAGCCCTTCCAATATGGCGACAAAACCGCACAGGTGGATACTGGATTCATTGTCATGAATAACGAAACTTATCCGAACTTCATCCGTTTCTTGAGAGAGGTAGGGATCGAACCGACCGAGACGGAAATGACCTTTGGCGTCTCGCGTGATGGCGGCAAGTTCGAGTGGAGTGGCGAGACGCGAGGAATCTTCGCGCAAAGGAGGAATCTATTCCGGCCGAAGCACTGGAGGATGATTTTTGACATTATTCGTTTCAACCAGTTTGCGCTGGACATCCTGAACGATGATGACGATGACGATGATTCCACTTTGTCCCTGCGAGAGCTAAGTCAACGGCGCGAGAAGGATATGAGTATCGGCGAGTATCTCGATCGACATGGGTACTCGCAAGGGTTCAAGGACGACTATCTCATCCCAATGACTGCCGCGGTATGGAGTACGTCCCCTGACAAAGCCAGCCTGGACTTTCCGGCGCAGACGTTGATTCGATTCATGTGGAACCACCATCTTCTTTCGACTGTTGCGGCTCGTCCACCATGGCTTACTATTATGGGTGGGTCACGGCGCTACATCGAGGCCATCATCGAAAGCTACAAGACCGCGGACAACAAACTACAAATCCACACATCTTGCGAAGTCGCAAACGTTCTTCGGCCTGCGGCGAAAGACAAGAACAAAGATGTCACTGTATCCTGGATAGATGCCTCTGCTCGTCGCATCGAAAGCGAGACATTCTCCCACGTTATCCTGGCTTGCCATGGCGACGACATACTTCCATTACTTTCGAAGCACGGACTAAGCCAGCCATCAAGTCCTACGAGCAACAGCTCGACGAAATCAAAAAGCAAATCTGCCGGCACTTTCTCCAAGTCCTCAACCACAAACGCTCAGCAGACAGTGTCCGCCGAAGAACAAGAGATCTTGTCTGCATTCCAGACTGTTGAGAACACCTGCTACCTACACTCCGATCTTTCGCTTATGCCCACACGCCGACCTGTCTGGACGAGCTGGAACTATCTTATCCAGTCCGAGCCCTCTAAGCTCTCACACCCCGCCGGAGTCAGCCTCACGTATTGCATGAACATCCTCCAACATCTACCCGAATCTGAGTGGGGTCCTGTCCTCGTAACGATGAACCCACCTCACACCCCAGACCGCACAAAAACCCAAGGCACGTTCCACTATCGACACCCCCTCTACACAGCCGAGAGTGTCGCTGCTCAACGTCGCCTCCCATCCATCCAGAATACTCGTGGTGTCAGTTACGCGGGAGCTTGGACAAAATATGGTTTCCACGAAGACGGATTCAGCAGCGGACTCAAGGCAGCTATTGATCATCTCGGTGCTGAGTTGCCCTTCGAGTTCATCGATTCAACCTATAGCCGTGGTATTCGGCCGCAATTGACAATGCAAGACAACGCTCTACGCGCAGGATTGCTGCTGGTGCTGATACTCCTCCGCGTGCTGGAGTTCGTCATCAGTCTGCCGGGCGTGGCGACACTGGTAGTACTTGGAGGTGCGCTGGCTGGCGGAGCGCTGAACGTCGCGGAACGTGTCGGTGTGCTATAATCCAGCGTATCAATTGAGCGTATTTTGACTGTTCCGGTGGTTCTTGGATCGAAGCACTGCATGGCGATAAAGCTTGGTTGCCTCAGTGGTATCGCAAAGGATCTCTAGGCTCTTGACCTTGTCGGTAAGATATACACAAGCGTTGTGTTGGAATATGACATATATAGCTGGAGAGATATAGATGCTGGAAATACCCTTGCCGCTTTTGCTAGGGGTTAGATAGCACTGCTTGTAGGCAGGTAATAGGAAATATCACAGCGCTCCTCCTGACGTGCTGTCCAACGAGATTCCGCGTAAATCATTTATACTCAGGGAATGGCTGTCTTTGGCTAACGCACTGCAACACGAGTTTGTGGAATAGGCATAGATCTTTTGATCGCACATGTTACGAATCTATATCCAAAGGCAGGATTGAGAACATGGAAGAGTCGTAGATCATGATCTAGACCTCACATTGATGCCTATATGTCTTTCATAATCTACATACCTCTTCTACGTTCTACAGCAACCATTGTCGAGCGCGGAGCACCAGCCACGCACAGCCGATACAGACCCTCACATCGGTTAGGTGTCCATACCGAGCAGATCATAGATTGGTTAGGTAGTCCTCGATTTCTTGCGGACTCAACTTCCGGAAGCGAGGACCTTGTGCACCTTCGACGCCTTCGTAGCCAAGCAGATGATCCGCGGGAGGACCAACGATGCCTGCAATTCCTGTCAGTATGTAACTCTTGCCACGTGTACAGCAAGCCGGGAACCTTACCGATCTCTACCGTGTCGCCGTTCATTTCTCCCTCAATTGTCTCCTTCAAGGTCAATAGCGCGATGTGTACCGCATCTTCCAACTCCAGACCTTCAGTGTACCGCTTCTCCAAGAACGTCTTTGCACTTGTTGCACTCTTGCCAATCGCCGTTGCCTTCCACGGGAAATAGCTGCCACTGGGATCGACTTGGTACAGTGAAGGACCACCCTTCTTGATCCCTCCCGTCTTGCTCGTCTTCTTCTTCTCCAACTCCACGTCCATGTCCTCTGCTGCCAACGCCTTCTCTTGCTCCGGCTCGATTCCCTCGTCCCATCCAGCGACCAACAAGCTGACTCCGTACGGCCGTACTCCACCGCTCTGCGTCGCCTCTTGCATCACTCGCGCAACATCCTGCACCAGTATCCGTGTCGGCGGGTACTCGTTATAGATACGCTTGTAGCCTGTGTGGCTGACTTTGCGCGCCTTGTCCACCAGTACGCGGTAGTCTGGACCCATACCGCTGTATACCATGCCGATGTTGGGGGTGATGAGAGAGATCTTGGATGATGAGTTGCTGTCGATGAGGGGTGTGGAGGACTTCTTCTCAGTTGCGAGCACGATGCCGTTGGCGGCTTTGATGCCAAGGGATGTGACGCCCTGATTTACTGCGTTCAAGGCATATTCTGCTTTGGATTAGTTCTCGGTCTGTCAATAGAGGAGCAGTGGTTCTATACCAATTTGTACCAGCTTGCCACTACAACAATGTTAGCCATGAATCGCATTCGCAATTCGACATGATGCGTACCTGGGTGAGAAGGTGGTGAGCGAGAAAGAGTATCGGTCGGCCATGACGGGCCTCTTAGAATCGACAGATTTTGCGTTTAGTCGTTACTTATGCTCGATCAGAGTGAATTGGAGTATAGCGGAATGAAAGGAGATCAAAGCTGGGCAAATGTTACGTTCGAGTATGTTTGAAGCTCTCAGGCAAACGCGAGGCACGCGGCATAGCTCTCGCTTGAGGTGCATTCATGATGTCGGAAGCGGTAGCTCCCGTCACCGATCAATAATTCACTGCTAATAAATGAAGCCACATCTCCAACGACATCTGCTTAGATCTGCCTTGCATCACGCGACTTTGCGTGTTCCGTTTCTGGCCTGAGAATCGCAAGTGCTTACGTGACGAGCATGATTCTGAGACGGGGGCCGAGTAGACCATACCTCCAAGGTCAAGAAGCTGGCTGAAACTTTCTGCTGTTGATCATTTCTGAACCTCGACCATGGCCGCATATTCGACAGGCGCAAGCTGGGGCTTCCCGGACGACATTCCAGATTCTTGGAGCCAAGAGGATATCGATGCGCAGATATGTAGTGAACACGATGATGACGACGAGGAGTCAAACGTGGATGCGGACACCACTGCGCGACCTATGCCAGATTCTGAAGCTGAAGATGACCCTGCTGCTGCACAGCCGAAAAAAGAGCGGAATCACTACCCACTTCGAACATGCCGTATCTGCTTCGACGCGGTGTACCCGACCCTACATCCTCTCGACGAGGTCACCGCAGCGCTCCCGACTGCCTTCCAGCCGCTGCCACGAGTGACTTATGAGTCTCCACCTGGGGATGGTGGACGTCTACTTAGACCTTGCAAGTGCAAGGGATCTCAAAAATATGTCCACGAGGAGTGCTTGCAGGCCTGGCGTATGCAAGACCCTACACAAAAGCGCAACTATTGGCAATGCCCCACATGCCTGTACAAGTACAGTCTGCAACGCTTGAGCTGGGGAAGCTGGATCAGCAGTACAGTTGTACAGGTTGGGCTGACAATCACTATTCTGATCGCCACCATGTTCTTTCTAGGATTTGTTGCGGATCCCATCATTAATCTCTATATCGATCCTTATGAGACCATCGCTACTGCTGGCGGGCCTACGGGAAGTCTCATCTTCGAGGACGAACCTGCCACGTGGATCGAGCACTTTATCAAAGGCCTTGCCTCCCTAGGGCTTCTGGGCTTCGCAAAATTCATCTTCACCCTGAGTCCATTCCAGTGGTTCAGCATGCGGAATACTGGCGTCATGGGAGGTGGTGGACGCCCTGGCGGTACTGGACGTGAACGACTACAACAAATCAGCTGGATTGCTGTCATCGTTGGTATCTCTGTCTTCTTGTTGGCTGTATGGAAAGCCGTGCGGGCCTGGAGTCGGCGAACGCTTGAGAATGCTCGTGATCGAGTTATGGACGTACCAGGAGCTGATGATGATGACGATGACGATGAGGATTAACAAATTGCGGTATTTATGCTGATTCAAGATTATCCTTACCTCTTCAGCTGTACATCCTTACTCCACTATACAACATTCATTCCATCACTCCACGCACTCCTTAAGTTGACCGCCCCTACTTCACAGTGGGAATGTTCCATGGCGTGGCAATTAGTCAAGAATGCGAAGATTGACCCCATTCATGATCCCTCAAGAAGCGGGCTTTTTCTCTGCGTTTTGTGGAGTCTATTGGCCTGGCGGGCGTCGGATTCAATCTTTGTTTCTCACGATTCAAATAACCACGCCTTAGCTCGTAGGTCTCTTTTGATGACCTTATTCCTTCTCCAGCACCTTCTCAGCAACTCGAAAGAGGAGAGACCCTTCATGCGCTGTGTCGAGGATACGGGCTACGACGGTGTGGTACACATCTGCCATTCTCCCTGTCCTACCGTTCCCAACTTCTGTCGGTCGAAACACTGACCTCCATATTACTGGTGTAGTGGCAATGCCGTTTGCGCTTTGAGTTGCGTGACTCCGCAATGCAAGGACAAGGACTCTGCTAGTCTCTGTCGTCTGCGCATTAGTTCAGGTGAAACCTACAGATGTCATTGACTTGTGGCTCGACTCCATAGCCACAAATTGGTCGTGATAGATGTAATCAAAGCTCATTTCCGCCCTGATATAAATACATCAGGACGTAAGTTAAGGCTTCATATCAAGGCACTGATAGGTTCGAGATAGCTTCATCATGCGTTTGGTTTAGGATTGTCATGTCGATGAGCATGAAGTGGACAGCTGTACGTGTCAACAACAAATCTGGTAACACGGCATGACTTTCAACGTGGTAAGTTCCAAAAGATTTTTGAACACGATAACATCATCAACTCCGACTGCCCGTCACAATGAATAATAATTTTGGACGATCCTTGTGGCGGTAGGCTGAGCTGGATTGGATTCTCGTTAAATGCTGTTGCTGTTGAATCCGATCCTGTTCTTCATCATGCATCGAAGAGCTTGGCATCGACTGGTCGCTTCTCTGGTCGTTGTCGTTGCCTCACTCATACTCATGCGACGTACAGTTGGTAGCTTGGCGCTCAGATCTTCACTTCTTCGGGGAAGCGATAGCGGAAAGGAGTAAGTGCACGTTAACGCTACTCCAAGAAATGCACTGTCCGACTGACCTGCACGAAGAACCACTGAGGGGCCACTTGAGCTACAGTCCACATTGCAAAGCAGCGAAGCACTTTATCATCATGATGGAGATGGACATATAGAAGCGAAGAATGTGGTACCAGTGAGCGAGAAGCGGTCGGTATTATCAAACCACTCCCGAAAGTCAGAACAGTAAGTTCACGTGCCGTGCGCAAAAGCAGGCTACATATTGACGTGGAAGTAGCGAGTTCCATGGCGTAAAAAGATTTGAGGGCGTCTATAATCCCGCTCCAGATTGGTACGAGGAGGCCAAGGCCAAAGGTTGCCGCAATCTGCACATGATGTCTGGCGAGATAGCGACGGATCTCACAGCTTTCACCGACACCTCAGCTCTTGCAGATAATGGATGGACCTTAAATTCGCGTGGAATGCCTAAATTGATCGATGACTTGCTTTCTAGCGTAAGGCTGGATGGCGGACACGCCCACTATTCAACTCTGGAAGCTCGTCATATCAAGGGCGGTCACACCACTCGTCGCTGGGGGAAATTCTCCGAGAGCTACCATTTTGGTGTAAGTTGTAGCTCCAGGGGAGAATTCTGCCGAGTTCTGCTCTCTCTCTCTCTCTCGTTCAGACGCTCTCTAACTCATTGCTAGGCGACTAATGCCGAGTACAGTAATTGCATCAATGCTCAGGAAGGGATCATCGTATCTTCGTCCAACTATTCGCCGACCTACAGTATACATGAAATCCTTCAGAATTACGATGCACAGTTTCAGAGGCAAAGGGAACTTCACCAGGATGGAGCATTGACGGATGAAGACTTCGCCGAGATAGAAGAGTCTTATCAAGCAGCCATGGCTTCGGAGCGCGATACAATCTTTCCACCACTACATCGCTTCAGTGACGTGGTATCACTACAGTGGGTTCTTGCTGGAGGGACTACGGCAACGCCGATCAAGTGGTGGTTTCGTGTAGGACTCAACGATCCGGTGACTTTGTCCGTCCTCAAGAGGCTGCGCAAGCAGGAAGTAAGTCTGCCTGGGTTCGGATCGTATAAGAGCCTTTATTGGATATATGAAATATGCATCTTCAGTCACTGACATCTCCAAGAAGAAAAATTATCCGCCTGAGTGGCCGGGTTGGAGATACGACATAGATAAAGGCAAGTTGAACCCGAGCTCGTGATTCTGGTACGCTATCGCTGACGTGCATTCTTACAGGCAATCCTGGGGATGGCGCCGCGCTACTTGGTACTCCAGGTGGGAATGGGATCACCTGGATGCTATCGCAGTCTCGTGCCCGCCTTGGCGGCCGGTTTACGGTGAAGAGAATCAACTACTTCCGCCTTTACGACGAGTACGTCCCAAAGGATCGGCAAGTTCAAGTTCTAGCGTTTGCGATTGCACGTGTCCCGACAGAAGCGGGCGTTTAGTCACATCACGCACGACCAATGATAGATGTATACTATCAAGATTGGGCATATGGTAGCGAGTGATGAACTGCCTAGGGCATTAGTAGGAGGTACCACATCCATGTACACTAATGGGCTGCTGAAGTGGCCGCCCGACGAAGTTCTTACGCGGAATTGGTGTAGGGTACGGCTACTTGCTTTCGCATGGAAATGCTGCCTGAGATGCAGCCCATGGTCAAATATCGAACAAAGCTTGGTGGGATCGATCCCACACAATTCCTACCTCAGGATTGAAAGCGCCGGACTACCTAGATGACACCCTGACCTTGTGCTTGAGAGGCGGCCACGTGGGCAGTACGCCACTATGCTTCATGTGATGGTGTCCTGCCTGCTGCATGAACACTTGAGGATACGGTAGATGAAATATCAATTGAGGCAACGCATACATTTTCGAGAAATTCACCATCGTACAAGGTAGCGTGTCATTTCGGCTATCTTCCTAAACATCATACACAATCGTCATCATGGTCATTCATCGCTATCAACACACTTCCTAAGGGCGTCGATACTTCCACTCTCATTCTATGCAGTTGGCGAGGCGCTCGGCGTCATAGTATCGAGGGCGTCGTAGCTGCTGATAATGCTTTGCGAGTAGGAAATGAAAGCGGCGGTTCCCGTGCCAGGTAGGAGAGGTGCTGAAGCAGTATGCGTGGCGTTGGCAGGACCCGTCGAAGAAGAGTTCTTCGTCCAGCCACTGGCACCATTTGCCATTTCTTCAAGGTGGATGGTGCGGTTGAACAGGGCGAGGGCTGCTTGAGCTGAGGTAAAGGGTCAGTATATGAATGCTAAGTCTGTTCAGATCTATGGGAACTTACGCTGGTAATATGGAACCTCGTGACCAGCCTCGTAGACTCGGAGGAACGAGAAGTTGCCGTACTGACGGACCTCGCCGTACTCAATCCCGTCCACCAAGAATGGCGAGTATCCGGCCTTGCGGAATTCACTGGAAGCTGTTAGTACACATATCTCAAGCCCAGTAGGAAGTGTTTCGAAGGTGAACTTACGCAGAGTGCGTGTAGTTTAGTGCAAGTGAGATAGCTTGGCCACCAAACCAGTTACAAATGTAATCCTAAGCAGATTTCGTTAGTGAGATGCTCGAGCATAAAAGAATAGAGATCGACATACGGCATCACCATAGAACAAGCTGACGCGTACGCCACGGTCCAACACATGCTCAAGATCCGCGATAAAGTTGGTGTAGATGAAATCACCCGTCGCCTGGAATGCCCAGTAGATATCGCTGTTGCTGTCCGTGTAGTTGAGATTTACTCCCAGCGCATTCTGGACTTCCGGGAGGTTCAGGTAGTCTGTGAAATAGGTTGGAGGCGTTGGATCATCGAACGGATGGCGGATATCGTACACTCCGCGACCTCCATAGTTGTAGTACGGGCTCTCGACATTGTCTCGGCACATGTCAGCTGCTTCAGAGCAGAGCGTGGCCACAGAAGGGTTGCTAGTGGCTGCATAGGTAATGGATCCATCTGCTGCAAGTCCGCCGTTGATGGCAGCTGCAGCCTCGCGGCAACTCTCGATCTGAGCGAGACAACCACCGATCATATTGTTTGCAAACTTGGCATAACTGTACACTGTATCGTTATAGGCCTTTATTCCGTAAGTATTATTGACAGCGAACTCCGGGTACTGCTCTGCTTGGATGATTTCATCGATGATACCGTTACCAATACCCAAGGAGTTGAAGTTGAGAGTGTACCCGGGAATTGTGTGATTGACGATCAAAGCGTTCTGCTTCTGGAAGTAATTGTAGAATGCCGGACCGTAGTGTCCACCATAAGATTCCGTGAAGAGGTTGAAGTCTCTCTTGCAGTCTCCCACTGTGGCGTCAAGAGCTGGGAGGCCAGACAAGAAACCCTGGAGAACGTGCCATGCAGACATCGCAGCAAGGTCTGTGGTGTCGATCGTGCCAAGATCAATAGGATCAAGGATCGGATATCTACCAGTTGCATTTGCTTGTGTGGTGTTCAAGAAACCACCGGTAACTTCATTGAGGCTACCGATAGCTTCCTCTTGGTAAGAGAAACCAGTACCAACGGGTTGAGACAAGAACAGCATGTTGCTGACGTTGTTCCAGCTCCATGGATTGATGACAGAGGTCAAGTTGGGAGTGATACGGCAAGGGCCCAACTCTTGGAAGAGACCGATCAGACTGTCAGATCCTGGACCACCGTTCAACCAAAGCGTTAAGGGATCTTCCTTCGGGTTGCTGCGGGACTCGAAAAACCAGAAAAAGACATGGACATTAGGGGCAATGTCAATGTAGCCGGCATATGACTTGACGCCAGGCGTTGTTTCGCAGACCCCAGCCTCGCCAGGTTCCTTGTAGCGTATCGTTACTCCTGTCGGTGTCTTCAAAGTCTTCACATCAGTCGCGTTTGCAGGGAAATATTGACGCTTGAAGTTGTGCTGGTCCTCGATAATGTTCCTTTGCACCGGACGTTTTGCGCCATGCCATTTTAGTGCCGAAGTTGGCAGCGCGAGAAGCGCTGCCGTAGCAATGCAGGAAAAAGACTTGAACAACATTGCGACTAATCGATACAACAGATAGAAAAAGCCGAACTAGGAAGGAAGAAGAAAGGAAAGTGAGGTCGTAACCTGCCTATTCATAAGGAAGCCTGGGTGGTAATGTCCAAGCACGCCTCCAGGACCCTGACCTGACGTCTGAAGCTACAACCATGTTGCATTGGAACCATCCCAAGCTGGACTGGGCAAAGATTGGCTTGCTGCTTCAGCTTCCTCGCGGTAGGGCTGGTGGAGGGTGAAGTGCTCGCGTGGCTCTCAACCGATGCTCAGCTACCGGCGTGATCGAGAGCAGGTCGACCAGCCTAAACAGGGCAGTAGCTGCTCAATGATGTCGTGCTAACAGCGAATGAGGCGAAGATGCGCTGTTCTATAGCTGATAACGAACCTGAGGGACGACGTCGGGAGAGCCGGGAAGATGGTGCTATACCAAAAGCGGAAGCTCGGAGACTGAGACGGACTACGCCGACAGAAAACTATGACCTCGTCCTTGTCCGGCAGAGCTACCGTATTCGCCGATCATGACGCTGACATGCAGGGCAGCTGTGGAAAATGTTACATTGAATGCTCACCGCAGCGCAGAACCGTCTAGATCACAGCGGAGATAGGGCCGCCAGTCTTGACGTAGAAGCTGATGAGGCGAAGCACTCTGTTTCGGGTATGCCAAGGCCAGCTTCGCATCCATGGAACGTGGAGCCACGCTGGAGATTGGAAGAGGTACAGTCGTGTGGTGGTTAAGCACGACCGTCCAGCCTTAGGCCAAGTTCTTAATGCTGAAACTGTGTCAGATATCAGTATAGCAGTCTTGTAGCTGAGAACATTTTTATTGTGATGAAGTATGTTGGCGTTAGAGATGAATTCAAAAACTGACATGAGCCTTTACGTGGAGATTCGTCAAGCCACTTGAGCTTGAAGGTACTGCCAAACAATGCTTGTCTGGATATACTTATGTACAATTGACAGTGACCAAACGTTCTCCGCCATTTCTTTGCTTCCACCAATGTCGATCATTCAACTTTCTTATCCAGCAAAACTTGGCATCAAGTATGACATATTTGCTCATTCGTCATCTTCGGTAGCGTTCGAGCCGCCTTTACCCAACTCCGACAGTGGGCCGGCTTTGACCATCAAAGTCATCACTTCGTACAGTACATCCGCGGCAGCCATAGTTGTGAGTTCCGCGTTGGTATCGTAGGCTGGGGCAACCTCTACGATATCCGCAGCCACAATCTGAATACCCTCCAAGCCCCGAATGATGGTGCGAAGCTCTCTGGTGGACCAGCCGCCAGTTTCTGGAGTGCCTGTAGCTGGAGCAAAAGCTGGGTCCAAGGTGTCGATGTCGATAGACAAATAGACTGGATTCTTGTGCCCAACACGATCGTGGATCTTCTTGAGAATACCTTCTGTGCCAATGGTGTCAATCTCACGAGCCTCCGAGATCTCAAAGCCACAATAGCCATCGTTGTCGTAGTCAGAGAGTCCACTGAGCGTCGTGCGGATGCCAGCATGCATGTTCGTATCGTTCCTCATCAATCCCTCTTGTGCAGCATGGTAGAAGTAAGTCCCGTGGTTGATGGCTGCCTGTTTGCTAGGTGAGCCGCCAAAGACCTTTGGTCTCCAAGTGTCTGACGCCGATTGGAAAGTGATCAGCCACGGCTCGCAGCATGCAGTATCTTAGGGTAGTCTACCAACTTACCTAGATGAGAATCGAAGTGTATAACTGTCACAGGACCGTATGCCTTGTTCATCGAGCGGAGGAGAGGGAGTGTAATGGTGTGGTCACCTCCGAGTGTGATCACTCGAGGGAGTGTCTTGCCCTTCTTAGAGGGACCAGGGACATCAGCATGCGTGGCAGGAGCACGCATGAGGATGCTATTATGGCCATCTTCGATCTGCTGAAGAGCGTAGGCATTATCGTAGCTTGTTACCGGAATATCTCCGCAATCAATCACTTTCGCCCAGCTGCTGAAAGGATTCGCTGCAAGCGGAACATTGTAGCCCCCGCTGTTTTGAAACCCGCGTAAGCTTGTATTCTTGTCTTGTCTCGCATCATACACACATACTAGAGGTTGAGACGACGGCTGCCTTGACGAATACCTGAGGGACCGAATCGTGCGCCTGGACGATACGATGTGCCGGTGTCAAAAGGTGCTCCGATGAACGCAATGTCGTATTTATGGGCATCGCTGGTCAGGCATGGATGGTAGTTGAGCCGGCCAAAAGTCGAGATGCCTGAGAAGACGGAATCGGCCTGGCACAAGTTGAAGGTTAGACTTCAGGTCTACACACCTTCTTTCTCAACCTGCTACTGACCTGAGTACCGCCATCACCTGGCAATGTGTTGTACCATAGACTTTTGTGAGGTCCCTCGATCGGCTCTTGTTCGTGATCGTCGTGGGCATGGACAATGGCAGCCAAAGCCACAACCGCCGTGAAAAGGTTCAACATTTCGTAGGCTCGTAACAACAAGGGTCAGATATAATCAATGCGAGCAACCACTAAGGTCATACATCAAGGTATCAATTCAATAAGAGCTGATCTCAGGCGGGAGATCTTGAGCTTTTAGAAGCACATAGCTTTATCGCAGAGCTTGCAATGACATCCAGGCGCGAGAGCTCCAACAACACCAGAATTTACATAATGTCAAAACAGCTGCAGCTGCGGGATGGTTCCAATGGCTACTAGCCGGGTTCATGCAGAGGATCGAGGAGATCACAGCTGCCGGCGCTCTCGCACACAGCTTTGTCTAGCTCCTCATGCAAGTCGTGTCATCATACGTGGTGTTCCTGAGTGTCGTGCGATAGGCGAGCGCGGCGAACCTCGTGTGATAGCGGTGAGCTGCCACAATCTGTTGCCCGACTGGCTAGATCCTGCATGGGTAGGCAATCGCTCGGCATGTGAGGAAGACTAGAAATCGCGTGAGCAGCGCGGATATCTCAGATATGTGTCAGACGCTCCTGTCAGACATGCGCACAGTCAAGTCACGTATCTACCAAACATCGCAATCGGCCGAAAGTGGTATACAAGCGGGCATTCATGGGGATTTTTGTATTCATGAAATCGCTGTGATGTCAAGAACACGATGAAAGCAATGAAGTGGTCATGGTTGAGCATGGGTCATCAGTTCATGGTATCCGCTAGGTTGCAAACATGGCCTGAACGGGAAGGGCGATGCTTCTCTATCCATCTGTGACACCCAAGCAATTTGAACTTCGCGAATAAGTGTAATAGTTCCGAATGATGCGATTTAGTATCTCGTGTGAATGTTACTCATCGCAACGTTCGCTGCTCAATCATAAGACGGTGAATTTTTGGAAGCGTTGCTGTAGAAATTCTCAAGGAGTCAACGCAATCACTTTGTTAAGGCCGTGACACATATTCTCATTTCGCATTATTGTTCCTCATCCTCGTCAAGCTCGCCAGTTCCCTGCGCGAGTTCAGCACGATCCCCTGCATCCATCCGCTTGAAAGCATTTTCGACCTGCTTGTTCCAATTGCTGAAAGCGACAATGGCCCATTGTACGAAGCCGACTAGGTAAAGGGCTATGCATTGGCCGATCCACAGTCCGGCGAGTCCCCATCCATTGAACGCAAGCCATATACCGAGTGGCAATGCACCGCAGTAGTAGCAGATAATGTTTACTGCTGCGCCGACATGTTGTCTGCCCATGCCACGTAAAGCCCCACCACAAGATCCGTTGAGCCCGTCAGCGATCTGAAATAGAGCAACGTACGGCATTACTTGGGCTGTAAGGCTTACGACACGGTCATCGTCGTTGAATATCCGTGCGAAATGCTCCTTCGTACCCATCAAAATAGCCAAGACGACCGCACCAAGGATCATGGATAACCATGCTGCAGTATTCGATGACAATGCTGCACCTCTGGCGTTTCTTGCTCCCAGAAGATTGCCAACACGAGCAGAGGTGGCTACACCAATTCCGAAAGGAATGGTATTCATGACTTGGTCCGCAGTCATGATGACCGACTGCGCTGCGAGCGGGATCGTGCCCAGCTGGCCGGCGACAATGGCCACAATCTCAAAGGCCCACCATTCCGATCCCACATGTAGGACACCAAGAGCAGCTATCCTGGCGAATGTCCCGATGTTGTGCAAAGCTTTGCGATCAAAGCCACCCCAGCATTCGTATCCACTCACAAAACGTGTATAAGCCAATAACAGTAGGAAGCTTAGCCAGTAACTGATTCCAGTGGCAATCGGGGCGCCCAGCAATCCAATGTCAAAGGTGTACACGAACAAGAAATTGAGGCCGGCATTGATTGGTGAAGTGATCAGAAGTACGTATGTACCAGGCCGCATGATTCCTTGGGCTTGCAGATACTTCTTCATGCACTCAAAGTAGATGTACCCAAGCCCGCCGGGTATGAGCACAGTCAAGAACTGTGAGGAGTCCTTCGCAATGTAATCCTCTTGACCCAATGCTTTGAAGACGGGCTCCGAACATACCCAAAGTATAGCTATGGGGACGTAGAACACAGTGAGGACTGCAAACGCTCGTTGGAGAATAATGCCAAGATCTTGTTTGTTCTTGCTTCCTGTAAATGAGACACTGGCTAGAGTATCAATGGCGGTGGTTCCTCCCATTCCGATGAGCCATGCAGTAGCCATTGCAAACATGTATGAGAATGCTGCCACCGAGAGAGATTCAGGGCTTAATCGCCCCACGATCAATACAGATATTGTTTGCAATGAATTCTGCAGAGTGTACGCCAGAATCACGGGAATCGAGCCGGTGAGTAGTATCCAGAACTCACGTCCAATTCTTCTAAAGGCAGAAGTTTCTCCGTCATGGTCCACGTCGTACGCTCCTGTCTCGGGAGCACCTCCATTATCTGGCTTAGGTAGTAAGCCTGTTGTTTCATTCGGCGGAATGGCCGGATCTTGGTTCCCATGAGACCTTGTGCTGTTCCTTCCTGTTTTCAAGAAATTCGGTAGCCATGAGCGAGCGCTCCAGACAGTGTCCTGACTCTCCATGATGGCGAAAGAGTGTCCAGTCAGAGCTTTGGTTCGGAAGCTTGAGGTCAGAAAAGAGCCAAAGTCCGGGACATGCTACCTGACGGACAGAAGCGACTCATCTAGCTAGCAATCAACATGCTATGTGTTGGTGATTGATTGGCGAACCCAGTAGGTCGATCCGAGCTCGCCGCCGGGGCTTCAAATGCATTGTGATGTTGAGCGACTCTCGTTGGTCATCCTCCCCGGCCGTGCAATCGCTGACAAGCATTGGAATGCTTACAGATCGGCAAATATGCAGCAGAGGCACTAATGTGCCCAAGGTGAAGCTCTCCACTGCTTATCGCCGATATTGTTCAAGCGTGACTAAACGTTTCATGTTACGTTTTCCACCCATATATTCGACCATCATCAGGAGCATCTAGATGCGCCACTGGCCGCAAATGTGTGCCGGTTGTATCGATGCAATAGTCGCAGGTTTAATTCCCTACTGGAAAAGCGTGGAGAGGTGTTGACTCAGCGTCGACGCGTGGAAATCAGGACGAGACTTTGACAGTGCGGATTTATACCGTGGCAGAAGAACTACTCAATCCATCTACTATTCCTCCAACACCTTTAAAACAACGGTTAAATGTACACCGGCAGCATCTCATCAGAAAAGAAACTTCAAGCTTGAAGGCGTTGGACCATGCCGCTCCAAGTGCCGTGATACAAGTGATGCTTCTTGCCATGTGGTCGCCACAATCAATGCCATCGGCAGCAGTTGGGGGCTGATCTGTGATTGCAGGCCAAGCGAATCTCGCTGCATTCTTATCTGCGCCAACCACATCTCTCAGCGCATGCATGGATGAGGCGCCACAATCGACCAGTACGGGGCCGAGCGTTGAAATGTTCAAGTATGGGAGATTCTTATACAGTGCCTTTCGAACACCTCATATTCCATCCACATTAAATGATCCTCACGCGCGGCAAAATCGTATGAAGAAAGCGGCGCCTCGACCTAAAGGCTAAATACTCAAGGTGTCCCGAAATTCTCCAGGCCTGGTCACTACAATGAGCTACCATGACAATGACCAGTATGCTTCCGATGAGAAAGCTCCAAACGGAACACGCAGTCTAGAGGCCAAAAATGAGAACGGACCAGTAGACGAGGAACGAGTCCAGGATTTCAAGGATGCCACAATCATCACCAAAGACGGTATTTCTGTCAATGAATCTGGACATAAAGATCAACTGCAACGCCAATATGGTCTCTTCGCGATCTGTGGATTGGCATTGACCATCGACAATGCTTGGGTTGCTTTCGGCGGAAGTCTAAGCGTTGCAGTGTTGAATGGGGGCCCGCCTGGCATACTGTACGAGTTCATTGTTGCCTGTGTCTATTATGCATTCATCGGCGCCTCCATCGCAGAGCTAGCTTCGGCCATTCCCAGTTCTGGAGGCGTGTATCACTGGGCAAGCATAACTCCTGGACTAAGATATGGGCGTGTAATTGGCTTTTTCACGGGTAGCTTGAATTTCTTTGGTAAGCCATCTCTGTTCCTGACAGACCGAGTCTCTAAATTGATTTCAACCCAGGCTGGATCTTTGATGTGGCAAGCATTGCCTACATTCCCGCGAATGTCCTCGTGCAGATGTACGCAGTGTTTCATCCCGCCTTCGAGGTCAAGCCATGGCATTCTTACGTTGCCTTCGTCCTCATTGTCTGGCTTTGTACGGCCTTTGTGATATTTTGTAACAGACTACTACCGTATCTGCAGCATGCCGGCTTGTTTCTTATCCTCGGTGGCGGCCTGGTCACAATCATCGTCGTTGCTGCGATGCCAGCTCAGCACGCAACAAATAATTTCGTCTGGGTCGACTTCACCAATTTGACGGGTTGGAGCAATGGTGTGGCATTCCTGACAGGGGTACTCAATGGCGCATTCACCATCGGCACACCAGATGCGGTCACTCACCTTGCTGAAGAGCTGCCAAATCCCAAGGTTGACTTGCCGAAGGCTGTGTTCGCACAGATTGGACTGGGCTTCATCACAGCCTTCGTCTACGCTATTGCAATCATGTACAGCATCAGTGATCTGGATGCCGTCACAACCAGCAGTGGATCATTCCCACTTGCAGAAGTCTATGCCCAAGCCACAGGCAGCGCCGGTGGCACCTTCGGCCTTCTTCTCATATTGTTTCTGTCAGTGATGATATGTGTGGTCGGCACATTACTCATGGTCGGACGACTATTCTGGGCGCTGGCTCGCGACAACGCAACGCCCTTTGCACCATTCTTCAGCACCGTCAACGAAAGACTTTCGTGTCCCATCCCTGCGACGATTCTGTGCGCGATTCTGTGCACTGGCTTTGGCGCGATACAGCTCGGGAGCAAAACCGCCTTCACAGATCTGGTCGGCTCGTTCATCATCCTCACAACTGTGAGCTATTTCCTAGCCTTCTTTCCAAACCTTCTCACCAAGCGACAGAATGTGCCGCCTGGGCCATTCCACATGGGAAAGTACGGGTTTGCGGTCAACGGGATTGCCTGCGTTCTGATCATCTTTTTCAATGTGCTTTTCTGCTTTCCATTCGCATACCCGGTGGATCCAATATCTGTTATGAATTGTAAGCAGTCCAATCCAGCAGATCTCAACAAGAGCAAATCCACTAACACGATTCACAGGGAACTCTGTCATTCTTGTGGGATGTGTAGTCTTGACCGTTTTCTGGTGGTTCGTGCATGGGTTGAGGAAATATCCTGGTCCCAAGCTGGCAATGATCTATCTCGAGGGACAATGAAGTATAGATGTATTGATTGTACGATACCTTATGTTCTTCCAAAACAGTGCAGAATTGGTGGTCTTGAACTTCCAGTGTCTATGTACGTAGAAGTCGATGGTGAATCAGCCATATGCTCTACAAACAACCTACCCTGGGTGTGGTTGACACTCGTTGGACAGTATATGGAACCTTTCAGGACCCTTCGCACCGAATGTGCGCACGTGAGAGGTAGGGATGTAGTAGTGGAACCGCGAAGACAAGAAAAACTCACATATAACAATATGATTGGTGATCGCTTGGTCAAGTCAGATCAAGCACCGATATGCTCGAGCCTCATACTAATGTACCTGTCTTGAATATTGGTATGCTCTTTTGATACACTCATCTCAAATGCTGCCCCAGACAACGATCTCGTGAAGGAGTGTCGTAAGCTACGTGTAGATATGTAGGTTGTGTGAGGTCAATGGCTCTGTACTCCTCCTGTATCTCACCACAGAGACATTGAAACCAATCTACACCACGCATGCTTGAACTCCGTTTGAAAGCAGTCTAAGTGACACGCGTACACATACGTGTCTCTTACAATCGTCTAATATATCAAACGCGTGTTCCACACGATCGTGTTGAAGTTCACAGAGCCACACACGGTCTGTGAAATGTTGATGCCTGAGACGCCTAGCAAGCCAGAGCAACGGACCTCGCATCCTTGCAAGCATTGGCGAACTCCGACAGGACCGGCCGTCCACTTTGCGACCTCTTGACTTGCATGACACGATGCAATGCCGATGCTCTTTGGAGTCGAAGGTCATTGTTCTTATCCGATGTTACGCGGACCGCCATTCTTCAAAGACATGATAAGTTGAACATTTCTCCTCCTGCCAGGGCTTGAAATCCTGGTCGGAGACAGGACGCAGCAGCAGTGATCAAGACAAACAACTCCAGCCAGACACCATGTCTTCTTCCAAGTCTGCTGCCACTCAGGCCTATGATGACCAGGATAAAGCCACCTCTACAAGCGTCAAGTCGCGCCCAATGCCCTCAAGAGAAGACAGTACCTCGCCAACAGAACGGACACGTCTCCTCCCTCAAGAGCATGTCGAATCAACACACCACAAAGACGGCCGTGGCTCTCCTGCGTCGCTGGTCTGGCTGATGCTACTGGTGATTGTAATCATTTCGTTCGCAGACCAGATCGTCGAAAGTCCGCATATCCGCATCATGGAGTCGGTTATCTGCTACAAATACTACGAGAAGGCCGATCCGAGCAAGATCAAGATCGGGCGACAGGACATTGGGCCAGGTGCGATTGGAGGCGTCCCCGAGATGTTGTGTAAAATCGGGCCGGTGCAAGGTCAGCTGGCAGAGCTCAACGGATACCAGCTCTTCTTCGATGGCATTCCGGCGTTGACGCTGGCGGTGCCCTTTGGCTGGCTCGCGGACAAATATGGCCGAAGACCGATCTTCACCCTGAGTGTGCTATCCGTGACATTGGCCATGATATGGGTACAGATTGTGCTGTGGTTCTTCTTGACATTCGACATCCGACTTACCTGGCTTTCGACGTTGACCTCGCTGTTGGGAGGAGGGGCTCCTGTTCTTACAGGTCTTCTTTATGTCATGATATCAGATATCACAACTACTGCGGAGCGAGGTCCTGTGTTTCTACGATTCGTAGCAGTCAACTTGATGTCAGGACTTCTCATGGCTCCTCTCGCTGCTTGGCTCATGACTTACAGTCCATGGATACCAGCTCTGATTGGCACATCCCTGTATCTGAGCTCACTTGGGTTGTTTCTGTGCCTGCCAGAAACTCTGAACTACATGCGCTCGTCACATGAGACTACGGATCCACCACCTGTCTCCGCAACAGAAGTCCGACCAGTCCCTCTGGAACCAGTGGCTGGCAGCATACCTGCTTCCAATTTCGCAAGCCGCCTCATTTTACTGGCTCGCCAATCAACCTCCTTCTTCACTCATGATTGGCGCATACCTGTCTTGATGATACCCTTTGTAGCCCATTTCCTGCTCGGGCAGATCGGACGGCTTCTTCTTCAATACTGCAGCAACCGCTATGGGTTGACCTTTTCCGAAGCAACCCTACTCCTAATGGTCTTCACAGGCTTCAAGGTCATCCTCCTTGCCATAGTTCTCCCTTTTCTAAGCAAAGCCATCATGAAGTACTTGCACATCTCTGGTCAGCAGAGAGACCTCTACCTCGCTCGGGCTTCGCAAGTGTTTGCTGTGATAGGCTGGACTTTCATCGGCCTGGCACCGAATGTTCCTGCGGTTGTCATCGCCATGATTCTCGCCTCGCTCGGACACGGAGCGCTCACCCTTTTACGCTCCTTCATTACGACCCTGGTGCCCTCACATCACATCGCGAAGGTCTACAGCGTGATCACCATGGTCGATACGCTCGGGTCCATGTTCGGCGCGGCTTTGCTGGCAGATCTGTTCCGACACGGGCTTGCATGGGGAGGACCATGGATCGGTGCACCGTTCCTCATTGTCGGCTTGGCGTCTTTACTGTCTCTTGTGTTGATGCTGATAGTGCGCCTTAGGAAGGATGAGGTGGATGTCCACGCCCAGGATGGAGATCATGAAGTTATAGAGTAGTACTGATAATGCGAGAGCGAGGATATGAACGACTCTATAGATATGCTTTTGTACCTGCGTTTCGCGACGCATACTGGTGATCCTGTCCATCTCATTTGATGTGCTACTTACAGCCTGCCCTTAAATCATACACGGTTCATGGCTCATCACGTCGAATGACACGCATGCTACATCGCTGACAGCTACACAAACACTTGCGATTACGAGTATAGCCAAAGCAAACCACAATACTCTAAAACTGCAACCGCGTATGTCGGAAGCTCATGTAATCGCCAGGCACCGAAGTGGGTCACTGAGTAGTGAAGTCAGGTACCGGAGGACATCCCTCCATGTCACTCTTTACCTACGGACTTTGCGGGCTCTCACCACGCAGTCCCCGGCTTGCTTATAGGTACATGTACTACCACGAGCGGGACATATGGACAAACGCATGTGAACGGCCCATGTCTCTGGCTCATGATCGTCAAGTCGAATCTGTAGATTACGCTCAGACAAGTCGATCGTACGAAGAATGCATTTGCACTGCAGCAACACACCGAGACATACATGTCGTTTGATGAAAGGGCAATGTCTCTGACGATCATATTGCGATCTGAAGGACACGAGGATCGAAGACACGATGAAATTGCGGGATGATGAGGTACATGTATATAGCATGGCGTTAAGCAATGAAAGGAGCGATCATCATTCTGGCCTTGGGATCTGGACTCATCTCAAAATTGATCAAGTGCTTAGTACGGTATATGCCTCATGTAAGTACCATCGGAATGTTTCGTGGATGGACAACGGCACATGTAATCAGGTAGAGGGATGGTCAGTAAGCAAAGCGCATGCAGGAGGGGAGATTGTTAAGCCCGTCGTGAGTCACTACTGCATGTGCCTGGAGGTAGAACCGCGGGCGTATGCAGATATGCGGGTTTACCTCTCTTGCGCGCACTCAACGTTAACATCGCAATCAAAACACGCTGTGTGGACCTGGTGGCATGATCTGATGCGTGAATCAAAGTTGCGGTAATTGTGATGCCTACATCCTGAAAGATACCTGAGGTATAAGGTAGACAAGTATGCACGGAAACCGGAGGATGCGGCTGTAACGGAGGGAAAACGTCGCAAGTCATCGCCCGGCCCGCCGGATAGTCTCCCATAGCGAATGCGACAGGCAGATGCCATTGGTGAACATCGGGTCTGTTGCTGGACATGCCCAGCCTGGGGATTAAAGGACGTAGCGCGACAACTTTCTAGCAGGACGTTGAACAGAGATTGTGAATGGGAATCGGCATGGGAATGGAATGGTTCGAGTTTGCTACGAGCGTTAATGGAGAGGGAGAGGGAAGGTTCAGGATAGGTGAGTGGACACGTAAGGGACGTACGTGTGGGCTGAAACATGCCTCGAGATCGCGAGGCAGCGTGGTGATGAGATATGCCATGCCCTAAAGACAGCAGTACGTAGACGTGTGAAGCTGAAACAGCAGATGCCCTGGGTGACGAAGGCATCAGAACCTCATGAATTCCATCACGTCTCAGCGGCCGGAGCAACAACTCCAGACTCCAGACATACCGTACAACTTCTGGGCGCCAAATCCTCCCGAATCTCTCAGCCTTGAGAGACAGAATGCATTCCCATCTCGGCCGGCTGGGCATGAATGGGCACGCGAGCGAATGAGCGACGGTGTTCAAAACGGCGCCTAGTGCTTGGCGGACGTCGGGGCTTAGGCGGGTCTCGAAAGTCCGCGTGTTGCGCTGCGGCTTGGGATCAGGCCGCGTCGGACGTAGGAGAAGAGACCAGGGTCTGTGAGTAATAAATCCGTTACATGCGGTGCCATGCTGGGCATGAGTTCTTAGGCAGCAGATGGGGAATTGGTCATATAGGGAGCTGAGTTGTCTTGGATGGATTTTTATTTGATTCATTCATATTTACAGCAAACACACACATACCTTACTCTCACACATACAGTACAATTCTGTCTTGTGATTGACGGAGTTCAATACCGCTATACACAACTCTACTACAAACCACCCACATCAACATAAACCCCACCAACCCAACAATGACAACCACTATGTCCACCCAGCACCACCAATCATCCTGGGAGACCGTCTTCCTCGACAAGATTCTCAACAGCGGCCGCTACATCACCTTCGACACACCGGAGTGCAGCGAGTCGACCAAAGCCTTGTTGGCCGACATGACCGCCCGCTCCAAGACGCCTGATCTCGTCTCTTCTTCTTCGCGGCGCTCCTCGTCGTCCAGCTCATCGAGGCGATCCCGCTCGGCGCGACCGTCGATGACGATCAAGACTTAAAAGGTCCTCGACCCTTCGAAACGGAAACGAGAAACGGACTGCAAAGGATTTACTAAATCGACGAGGACTTGATCGATCACCAATGGCCCTGGTCTGAAGGATGAATCATCTTGCACCTTTCATGCAGCTTCAGCATCAAGCTCTTCCAACAACGGAAGATTAATGGAAGCTACCTCTACTACTCCATTGCCAAATCTTGGCTGGAATGCCTGCTCAAGGCCCGCATTCGCCGTCGGGCAACCAACCTCTCTCATCTGATGAAGGAGCTCCATCGACCAGCACCAAATCGCAAAAGCATCGACCAGATGTCTGGTCAGAACGATGAGCGGCACATAGATTGAGCAGCGACTGCAGTCGAACGTAACAACCACGAGGAGATCTATGCCAGAGGGGCATGAGCGAAAGGGCGTTGCGAAGGGAACGAAGACGAAGGAGAGCAGATGGTGTTTACATCGCTCGGCGAACGTCGAATCGCATGAAGGAGCGCGATGATTGCGAGAACGAACATGAATTACGATCACGATGAGATGGATCCACGAAATCTTTCTGTTGAATCTACCTTGTTTTATCTTCCATAGACTTGTTGTACCACCTAAGGTCATCTTCATCTTCTCGCTACAATGTCTCCCGTATACCGCAGTGTCATATCTCCTCTGCCTCGTTATGGAAAGACATGCCCCTCCGTAGACCGATTAATCCAGCATGCGACCGGGACTGGCTCTTCCAGGGCATGTCCTAACATGGACGATCGAAAGAGCCATCGAATTTCCGCCCGACTTTACATTCGCACAACGAAGGTGAAAGTTAGGCACACGAACCACCATCCACGGACCATGATCGACAAGATCACTTACCTGCGATGCGCAACACCAGGACACGACTTCGATCTAGCGGAAAGCCTCCACGTGGCTCGGCGATTCCGCTTCAGGTCCGCACTCAGTACTGTACAAACGATCTTCATGAGCTGACTGACAAAGGCCCTCCGGACTTAGCGAGCCGAGCTACCCCGGGCAGCCTTTCACAGTGGTGCACACGATCGAGAACCATACGTGCACTTTTTGCACAAATCGAACATATTGTGCATGCGCAGCTACCTCGAGACGACCATGGGATACGTTGTCTGCTGCGGTCAAACTTGGCAGGGACATCGATCTTTGTTGGCCTTGGCTACATGGCGCGGATTTGGCAGTAAAGAATTGCGAGTTGCGCCGATCGCTCGGCTGGTCGGGTGGTCGGGTCGTGCGGCTCATCTTCTGTATGGATCGAGAGTGCGGAACGGACTTTGGAGAATCCTGCGATCAGGACTTTGTCCTTATGCATCGGTGATTTGCCTGTCAAGGCTGTCACCTTGTGTTCGCGTCGAGCGGAAGCTGTGCGATCGCAGGGCTCTGTGATGTTACCTTTGCCAGCACCATAGAACCACATGCAAAGTTGGGCGTTCTGGATTGGCCTTCGCAGGGCTTTCCATCGGCAGCTGGCCCAGCCACGCCAGCATGTATAACGCTCGGCAACAAAGACGCCGCGCCATGGCATGCCACGCTATGCCACGCTCACCAACCCGCCATGCATGCACATCTAAGTTTGCAGCAGTGGCGGCGGCGGCGGCAATGCCAGCAATGGCAGAGACTTTCTGTACCGTCCAGAGGCGTGGCATCAAGCCATCAGAGCACATGCATTCATGTGGTGATTTCCGCTCAGCCCAAGCAACCGCGAGAAGGAACAGGAAGGAATTGCGAAGGAACGTGGCACCCTCAGGCGCACCGCAACGGCTGATGCCACACTCAACGTTCAGCTGTACAGTACTCTGTTCGTGGGGCCTGCACCGCTGCGGCACAGGGCGTGGCATGTGTGCGTTGCAGTCGGCGAGCAAGTCGCTTCAGGGTCTGCTAGGATTCATTGATCCAGCCATCTTTGCATATGTTGGTTCCCCATTCTTCTTCTTTGCATTAGTTTCTCCTTCTGCTTCTGCTGGTATTGGCGCTCTGGACTGCTCTCGTATCGCCGAGCATCTGCGCAGAGCACGGCTTGCTGCAAAGTCTGACTGAACGGACGAGCCCGGGAATTGCACGTTTGCATGTTGAAGGATGTGCAGCTGTTGAGATCATTATCCACACTTGCCGGCTCTTCTCACATGCTTACACTCGCCTCCATACGCGCTTCCGACTTGACCGGAGTATTGACGCAACATTACGACCACCACTCAGAAGAGCCTCATCAGCCGCCGAGAAATCATGACCCGCGCTGTTCAGGACTGCCAGACGCCGCAAGAGTATCCGTGACTCGCAAGCGCGAGGCCGCGAGATGGTCCCGCTTATCGCAGAGTCGGTAGGTCATGTCGCACAGCAGTGTTAGAGAGTGTGCAGCTGTCCATATGTGCTGACCCTTCGATGTTAGTGGATATGGTGGAGCTTCGTCATTCTTGTCGCCGGCAGCCGATTGTAAGTGGATATGCGAAATTGTGCAAGCCCTGATGTGTCAAGACTGACAAGTACTACCAATTCCAGCCTCTCTCGGCGCATAGTGCTGGGCTCATTCCGCGCGTACCAGCTAGATGACTGGTGCATGATAGTAGTGCTCTGCTTCTACACGACGTTCATTCCAAGCATCAACATAGTGGCCAACACCAGCTCTAATCTCATCCCACCCGGCACGGACATCGCCGCCTTCACCCCGCAGGACATCGCGGAGCGCGTGTACGGGTCGAAACTGGTGCTTGTGGTAGAACAGACTCAGATCTGCTCCATCTGGGGCGCCAAGGCATGTCTGCTGGTACTCTATTTGCGCCTAACCACGCTACGACGAGAGAACATCGCGATCAAGGTGATTGCGGGCTACGTGGCCTTCGGCTTCGTCTTCATGGAAATCTTCTACTTTGCAGTGTGGTGCCGGCCCTTTCACGATTATTGGGCAGTGCCGACGCCCAACGTACAGTGCGATGCAGCGACCGACCACCTCATTACGAATGCGGTATTGAACCTCAGCAGCGATCTGGCGATGCTAGTGGTTGGTCTGCCCATGTTCATCAGAATGTCACTGCCATGGCGAAAGAAGATTCCATTAATTGGGATTTTCAGCCTGGGTGTGTTCGTGGTGCTGGCAGCTGTATTGAATAAGGTGTACAGCTTCCGTCAACCATTTGGAAGTTTATGGACATACTGGTATGTTCGAGAGAGCTCAACGGCGCTGCTGGTGGCCAACCTACCCTTCGTATGGACAGTGTGGCGCAAGCTTACTGGGGGATTTTCGACCCACAAGACCGTCGATGGGGTATCACGGAATCACAGTGGCATCCCGGAAAGCGTAGAGCAGGCCGGATCGATGGTGGCGCCTACTCGTCGACTGAGTCATGCTTCCAATAACCCATTCGAAGGTACACAAATGGATCTTGTAGAAGTGAAGCAACAGAAAAGGGACTTGACACTCGCAGACGTACTCAGCGAAGGACAACCAAGTGCTGATGATGTGCAAGCTGCGGATCCTCTTACACACCCACAGCTATTTTACAGCAATGCCGATGGACACATGGCTAAGCCGAAAAGCAACCAGCGATTCGAAAACAATACATCGGGAAATGCTGAGCGAAGCTCCAGCTTGGATGGCGATAACAGAACATCTGCATCTTCGCTCTCACCATACTCGTTAGCGAGGCAGAAGTCGGCTGGGTCCTTTGTATGACTGCGAAATAGTGATGACACGACTAAGCCCTAAGCAAAGAGGACTTGCTGTCTGATCGCAAGAATGACCATGAACGAAGTAATGAATCACGAGACATGAGGACTGTTCGACTAGTAGCTGAAGGATTGGTGTATTGGCGTTGAAGGTGCATGAAGGATTTCCATCATGCGTGTGTAAAAGATACCACGAGACCATGCTAACCATTTCATGGATGGGCGAGATACGCGTTGAAGCGAGGTCGCAACGTCGACTCCTCCAGGATGGCACAGCTAGCGTGCTGGAATAGGTGGATAGCGGGCGTGAGCTTATATGTGTAAAATATCGAGAACAATGCCAACGCCTGTCAAGGTCATAGACAATGTAAGAAGTTCGGTGCTTCAACAGTGGTTGCGCAATGACATGCCACCACTAGCCTATCATTCCTTTGTCCTCAACGTGGCCGAATGCACAGAGCAAGAATAGCAAGCGTGTTGAAAGAGGAAGTCATAACAGCCTCACCCTATTGGTTGTCTACCACGGTTTACCATCGGTTAAGGTAGCGTAACAAGATCAGAGCGTTAGATGAAAGTACTGCAGGTCCCAGGAGGAGATGGAACCAAGCCGCACAGGACCGCTAATATAGGTTCGTTGAGATGCTTGCTATTCAAAGCAGAACCATGCCTTTTTGGTACAGCGCGTTGATGCTCAAACGTGGAAGGTGAATAGCTTTCGTAGTGAGCTGGCGTTCACTTCCAACCGCATACAGCAAGCTTAGAGTCAGCGTTCAGCGTTGATAAGTAGTGAAGAGTCTACTGTCATGGTCCATATCAGATTGTGCGTGAGTTCATGTGGATAGAAGGAGAAGACGGTGTTGGCCCGACGGCTTGATGCAGGTACAGGTGTCTATTTCGGGGTGGCGGCCCTTTTCCGTGGTACGCGCGTGGCAGTCTCGGCGACAACACTTCTTCTCACTTCTTCCCCGTCGACAACAATCGACCACTTCGTTTCCCGACATCTAGCACGCGTTCTTTGGCCTCGTCATGACAGTGCACCGAGCCACCCATGCAGCAATGTCCCGTGGTTCTTTCATCAGTGCTGAGACGAGATTTATTAAAGCGCCAAACCGCAACTGCAATTTGCCGCAGGGCTATATTGCTCGGGCCTGTAGTCATAACAGAGGAATTATAGCCAAAGCACATGCTCGCCTACTTACAATCCACTGCCGTACGATTCTCTCCACTAAACTGGACTACATTCGGACGCGTCAACATGCGAAGGAGCTGGCGGACCGATCTTGGAGGTATATTCCACCAACTTGAGAAACAACCTAGTGTGCTTGTCCGGTCATGATCGCTATGTGTTCAGCCGTGAGAATGGCAAATCGCTATCTGTCGAGAGAACTCGGCTAGATGTCTCCGCGTTTGACCTCCGTGCGCACCCCAGGAGAGACATTCATTCCCCTTTGGAGCGCTTGACACGTATAACAGTACGGTCTTAAGTCCGCAGATTGCCAGGCCCAAGGGGAACACAGGCCAGATATAACGATGGCGGTTTTGGAACCATCTCCACTGTCGCCTGGCAATGGCGATCTAATTGGTGGCGTGATGGACAGATCCATCCACTGTCCAACCGGAAACGATCATGCTCTCCTATGCGGGACATCCTCATATTTTCTGCCAAGCACCTCCTATCGATATATCAAGTAGATAAACGGTAAGAGTCCCTTTGCGACCTTTCTTTCTCGTCAGCTCAGAGTTCAATCGTCCTTCATATCTCTTCCTGAGGCCACATCTCTCGTTTTTGTGTGTCTCTTGAATCTCTTGTTGCGGTGCAACTTCATCATCCCAACCTAGTCACTCGTTCACTCCCCTAGCCCGCTTCAGAAAAGAAAATGCACACAGCTCTGCAGCTCGCCGCTTTGGCGGCTGGTGCTGCTGCCATAGCCATTCCGGGCACAGTTTCTCTGGCGCCCAATCCGGTGTTCGTCAGTCTCAGCGATCCGGTCATTTTTCCAACTGGTGGGTGCCCCTCCGGAGGTTGCAACCTGCCTTATCCTTACCCAAACCCTACAGGAGGAACTGGCCTACCGATCACTATTAGTGGTATCGTCTTCCCAACAGGATGTCCACCAGGCGTTCCCTGTACTGGTGCTACAGGCATCGTGCCAACAGGTACATCAGGCTCTGCTATCGTGTCGCCAATTCCCAACACCAGGCCTACCACCCAGCCAAGCAGCGGGTTTCCAATCACATTTTCAGGCAACCCCCTGCCGACAGGATGCCCACCAGGCGTCCCGTGCACAGGTGGCACATCCGGCTCCGCTATCGTATCGCCAATTCCCAACACCAGGCCTACCACCCAGCCAAGCAGCGGATTCCCGATCACGTTCTCAGGTAATCCTTTGCCAACAGGGTGCCCACCTGGCGTTCCGTGTACTGGCGGCACATCCGGATCGGCAATCGTCTCCCCGATTCCCAACACTGGAAGCACTCGCCTAAGCAGTGGATTCTTCCCCACTGGCACATCCGGATCGGCAATCGTCTCCCCGATTCCCAACACTGGAAGCACTCGCCCAAGCAGTGGATTCTTCCCTACTGGCACTTCCGGATCGGCAATCGTCTCCCCGATTCCCAACACTGGAAGCACTCGCCCAAGCAGCGGATTCTTCCCTACCGGCACTTCTGGCTCGCAAATCATTTCGCCAATTCCCAACACCGGAAGCACTCGCCCAAGCAGTGGATTCTTCCCCACTGGTACCTCAGGCTCGCAGATCATCTCGCCAATTCCGAACACCGGCAGCACTCGCCCAAGCAGTGGATTCTTCCCCTCTGGTACCTCAGGCTCGCAAATCATCTCGCCGATTCCTAACAGTGGCTCTGGCTTCAGCTCCAGACCAGTATCTACAGGCACCACCTCACCACCTGTCATTTCCCCAATCCCCAATAGCGGTACCAGCGCCGCACCTGTCTCTACTGGTCCCGTCATCTCGCCAATCCCTAACAGTGGAACGTCAAGCAGACCAATCTACACCAACACGTCGACGATCATCATCTCACCGAATCCCAACACACAGACGTCGACTACCACATGCCTGACAACTCCAGTCACCACGACGATCACCATTACTGCTTCGCCTACGTTGACCACCACCACGATCTCAGATGGTGGTGAACCCGTGACGACCATCACCATCTGCCCAACCTTCCCTGTTGTGACCACGACGATCTCAAGTGGTGGCCAGCCCATCACAACTGCAACCATCACGTGCTCCGAACCGGCTGTCACAACCACGATCACAGACACTGAAGGAGGTCAACCCATCACAACTCTCACTGTCTATCCCACAGGCCCGATCTACATCACCACTACGATTACGATCTTCCCATCTGGCACCATCACCGCCGGCCCGGAGCCGACTGGTGGCGATGTTACCATCACTGTGTACCCTGTACCATACACTACCACGATCACGGATGGAGAGGTTACCGTCACTATCACCGAAGGAAATCCATGGACCATCGCACCAACTGACACTTGCACGACCTACCCAGGTGGAGGTGAGCCTGAGACAATCATTATTGAGCCAACCACCATTACCAAGTACGTCACCGTCACTGAGGGATCAGGAACGATCACATACTATGTTACTGGTACCAACTCGTACGTTACTGCACCAACAACCATCACCAAGTACACCACTGTCACAGAGAACTCTCAGAGCAGCGAATGGGTCGCCGACCAGACCACCACCACTCTCAGCTCGTGGTGGGCTGTTGCCACTAAGACACTTACATGGTACGAGACGGAGACTATCTCATGGGAAGTTCAGCCTACCACCACTGTCAAGACCAAGACTTGGACACAGGGTGGCATGAAGACCGTCACTGTGTGGGAGCCTGAAGAAAGTGCCAGCAAGTACTGGACCGAGGAGCCTGTGACCAGCACTTGGACTGAGACTTACACCGTGTACACTCCCTGCAAGCCCACTGGCCCGTCGTACCCACATGATGGACCCTGGGGACACGGTGGAGGGTACGGAGGAGGATACGGTGGAGACAAGACGATCACCATCACTAAGTGGTTCACCTGGACAGAGTCTGCATGGTCTGGCCCAGAGACTCACACCTCGACCATCACGAAGACTGCGACAATCTACCCCGTTCCTGTCGATGCCACCACTACTGTCTCGTCTGAGGTCTGTGAGACTGTCACCCTCAGCCCATCAGAAGGTGAGCCCATCACCACTGTGATTACCTTGACGACTGTCTACCCGCCGGTATACTCGACTGGTCTGAGCACGTACACTGGCGTCGTCGGTGGTGCTACCCTCACATCCACCTACGGATACACCACGACGCTCAACCCTTACCCGATCGTGTCTCCCATCAACAATGCCACTATCCCCGGCACTGCTTTCTCCACCGGTACCTTCACTGTCGGCCCCATCAGCAACACCAGGACCACGTTGGCCTCCACTGGTTTTACTACTAGCACTGGCACCGCGGTCAACGACCCCACCTTCACCAGCAAGTCGTTCGTGCCATTCCCTACTTCCAACAGCGCGGCCGATGATCCCACTTTCACCAGCACCACCTCGACTCCGTTCTCGACTGGTGCCGCATCGACCCCATTCGCCACTGGTAGCACCTCCGCCTCTGCCGCTGATCCTGTCATGGGTAGCACCACCTCGTCGTCGCTGGTCCCTACCGGCTTCACGACTTCATCGTCGTCGACCGCCGATGCCATCCCGACTACATTGTCGACGACAAGCTTCACTAACGGCACCATCGCCGCAAGGTCTACCCCATTCAAGCCTCGCCAGCTGAGATGAGCATACGAGGTGACGACGGAGATGCATGACTTTTTCTTCAGCTAATCAATTTACACATCGGGGGGTCTTTCACGCATGAGCAACATGGCTAGACGAGTGGACGAGCATGTATAGGAAATTGGCGGAAGGCGTGAACAAGCCTGTGTCGCATGCTTCTTTCTCCCTTCTCCTCAGGCGCGTGGTCTATGTCTGCGCCCGGCCTGCTTTTTTAACATAAATTAGTTCATTCTCTCTTTTGTTTCTTCTAATCTCTGCATCCACTTGTCTCTGCCTCACTTTGCTCTCTTCCCTCTACGTAGTACATCTCCCTTCTCCCGAGTCTTCCTCCCTCCTCATGGCTGAGGATCAGTACGATGGGGACGGAAGATTCTACTTGTGTGAGGGTTTGCCACTTGAGGCCTGAGACAGGTGGATTTCATAAATATACCTTGGTGACGCAAACATGGCTCTTGGGACTCAAAAACTTGCTTTCCTCTTCCTCCTTCCTCGTAACTCACTCCTTCGCCTCCTCGTAACTCTAGCGGCCGAGGTATAGCCTACTATGATATAGTAATATAGATTCGTCGAGCACATATGATGGCCGTGCACATGAAGAAAGGCCACGTCGTGCGATGAGGGAGCCTCGGTATAGGCGAAAGGTTCCAGGAGTCTGGTCATGACTCAGAGGACAGCAGGAGTATAAGATGAAGCAATGTTTGATTGATATAATATTGGATCCTGTACTACATACGTAGAGCGAGGCACATGTTTGTTCAACGCTGTCACAGCTTACTCTCCAGACGGCCTTGACATCTAGCTTTTTGGCTACCCATGGGCGAGCGAGATAGTGAATATGTCTTTCGTGGATCCACATCACTCAACAAAAGCAGTGTGCATCAACAATCCATCCCCGCCGGCCACCAGCTGAATCTCCTTACCTTGTGCAACAAAAAAGACGCCACCTTCCGTTAGCCTATAGTCGTTCCCGCCAACTTTCATACTTGCTCCACCCTCTGTTGCAATCAAGATGCTAGGTCCACTGACCGAGGCTAGAGTCTCTTGCTCGCCTGGAGCAAGCTTCGTGGCGAGCATATCAAACTCCGACAACGGGGGTGAGTAAAGCTGAGTTTTGCCTTGCTTACTTCCCTTGTATTTTTGTGCTGGAAGCATGCTTTCCTCCTTGCTGTGAGGCGAGAAGGTTAGACATGAGCAGAAGAGATCGACATTGTCACGATCCGCACGCGGGCAAAAGCCGGTGTTCAGGACGTTGTTAGACCGCGCCATGCACTCGATGATGTCGCCAGAGAGGTATGCGTGGATTCCATCGGCGGGAATGTAGATGCTCTCACCCGGCTGTAGGACAAGAAAGTTCATGGTGATGAGCGCGACCAAGATGCCCGGATCTGTGGTGTCGTACTGTTCTGCTAGGCGAGGAGCGAGGGTAGGAATGTACGAGTCTTTGCCGAAAGACGAAGTGGACGCTGGGGTGAGAGACTCATAAACAGCTTTGACGGTCTCATCTGAGGCTTGAAGCATTGATCTGACGACCTCCTTTAGAGCCTTGTCATCGAATGACTCTGCGGAAGATCCAGAAGGCAAGAATTGTTTTAACGACCCCAGCTTCATGAGGTTGGCGATATCAGGGAGTGGTTTGAACCCACAGAAAGCCTCAAATTTGCTAAGAGCCAATGCAATCTCCGGTTTGTGGTTGGGGTCCGTAAATTGGTCCGGGTTCTCCTCGTGAAGCTTGCTCGCAAGGTCTTTGTTGGGATGGAGCTGAAGTGGCAAAGCTTTTGCAATGGATAGCACCTTGGGCAGGTACGGCAGCTTCGAGTGCCCGAATTTTTTGATACATTGCTCACCAAGTAGCTCTTGAGGGTGGCGGTCGATCAGGTCTTGGAGGTCCTCGCCGGTGCTGGCCACATACGAAGGCAGGTCTGGGTAAGTACCCATCCACATCTCTGCGTACGGCTTGCTCTCATCAAGCTTGAAGTCTGTCTGGGAACCTTTACCATCCCATCCCGGTTGCTTGGCACATAATCGAGCTGCGACCGACTTAGATCCTTGCTTCCCCCATGGATATTGGTTGCAACTCGTTTTGAGAGCGTATGCTGGTTCGACAGACATTGTAAGAAAAGAGTGGTTGAATCTTGGGGATGTGGAAGTGTGCGAAGAGGTTCAGTGAGGGCTCAAGAAAGAGGATCAAAGAATGTCGTCCATGACATGCACAGTCGTCGAACATGACGTTGAACCATCGTCACATCTCATCCGCGGCTTCACGGAGGCTCATGTTACTGTAGGTCTCGTTCGCTGTGCCTATGCCTTTCTCGATCTTCACCTACCGTAGGCTACGACTACTGTTGATAGTCCTTGGCATCATTGAGTTGTGGCTACTATGATGGGTGGTTTCGGTCGGTGTGACGAGTTGAGGTCCGATGTCATGCTGTACACTTCTGGAATGATGCACGACGCATTTCAGAACGCATCAGCATTTTGAAGCATTTATGAATACGTCTAACTGCGGGCAACGACTTCACAATTTCTAGTCGAAAAGAATGGAAGCAGTCAGCGGAGGATGTGCGTGTGTCTTTCTGTGTCGCCATCACGGTATGTTGGTGCCAAGACTGCTGTTAAGTAGCCTCAGGCAGCGATAAGGAAGTCACTTAGCACAATCGATAAGATCTCTTATCGTCTATCAGAATTGTCCCGCCAGAAATTTGAGCGTAAATTATGTTAATTGTATTGATATCTTGCACGGGATTGTGAACAACACGTACATTCCTTTCACTCTGGCCATCCCGTTCAGATTCAAAGCCGGGGGTTCCGCTGCCGCTCCAATGGCTTCGGTCGCGCAGCATCACCATCGTTCGACCACCAAAGCAACGAACAAGTCTTTCAAATCCCGCCACTCCACGAAGTCCGCCCTGAAAGAGCAGTCGAAAGGAAAAGTTGAGAAGCTAGAGAAGGGCAGCAGAAAGACACCACAGCAACATGTCATGTCGAAGTTGGACCGAAAGAATCATGCCAAGCAGCACAGATTGAACAAAACCGAGTCAAGACGGGAGGAGGGTAGTGTCTTTACTGGACGCGATTGCGCTCCACGAACAGTGGCTGTGATACCACTATGCAAGGACGTCAGTGTTGATGGGGTGCTACAGAGCTTAAATGCTGGTGTAGAAGTGGAGGAGGAGCGGCCGTCGCAAGGAAGTCTGACATGGAGAATCGATGTTCCCCGCTTCAAGCAACGAGTGCAATACATAACGCCCACCCGCGATCTATTACAGGCGCTGGACGCTTGTCGAGTGGCAGATTTTGTGCTGTTCGTGCTGAGCGCACAGGAAGAGGTGGATGAGCTTGGAGAGCAGATGCTGCGATGCATTGAATCACAGGGTGTTTCCACAGTCATCACTGGTGTCACTGGACTGGAACACATTGAGCCAGCGAAGAAACGGCCAGACGTACTCAAGAGCCTGAAGAGCTACATCACCCACTTCTTCGCCTCTCAGGAGAAGGTCCATGATTTGTCAAATCGTCAGGACTGCAGCAATGCGATGCGTAGTTTGTGCACGACCATGCCCAAAGGCATATATTGGCGAGAGGACAGGAGTTGGATGTTACTGGACGAAGTGCAGCTCGATACAACACAAGCTGTGGTGACAGGAGTGGTACGAGGAAGAAGTCTTAAGGTGGACCGATTGGTTCAGGTGGGCGATTGGGGCGATTTTCAGATCGAAAAGATTGTGGCCGCGCCTCTAGAGTCACGCCAGAAAAGAGTGAAGACAAACGAAATGGCCGTTGATAGTACAGAAGTTGGTCAAATACTTCAGTCGCCTAGCGAAGACCAAGACGATCTAGCTGAGCTGGCGCCCGAAGAGACGATAATGGATGGTGATCTGTACGCTCCTACAGCTTCCTTGGCGCCATCGGAGAAGAAGGCTGTGTTGCTGGACGATCATCACTACTTTCATAAAGATGAAGCTGATGAGATAGCTCCACCGAAGAGACTTCCCAAAGGTACGAGCAAGTATCAGGCTGCCTGGTTCTTAGGTGATATGTCCGATGATGGATCCGACATGGAAGACGTGGACGATGACGACGAAGAGATGGACTTCGGCGGAGTGGAATTGAAAGATGGTCCTGCGGAAGGTCACTTTGATGCGATGCCTGAGCCAACCGAGATTGGTGGTACCGAGTATCCTCAGAGCGAAATGTTCAAGGACCCTGCGCCCGAAGACGAAGTTGAACAGCTACAAGCATACCGTAAGCAGCGAAGGGACGAGGCCGAAGAAGATCGAGAATTCCCAGACGAGATCGAGCTGCATCCTGGCGTTGATGCTCGAGAACGACTGGCGAGGTATCGTGGCCTGAAAAGTATGCGAACTAGCGCATGGGATACTGAAGAGGACAGACCGCATGAGCCGGAAACATGGAGTAGATTGCTCGAGATCAGCGACTACAAGTCGGCGAAGAATCGCGTGATCAAAGAAGCTCTACTACCTGACGGCGTAAAGGCGGGAACGCGCGTGCGGATCCACCTTCGTGTCGATGCGACTCGGCTTGCACAGCTCCAATCCATACCCAGCCCAAGCGCGCTTTTCTCTCTCCTTCGCCATGAGCACAAACAAACGGCGGTAAACTGCTCAATTAATCTATCCTCCGATTATGAAGGGCCGTTGAAGAGCAAGACTCCTCTGATCCTGCAATGTGGACCTCGAAGACTGATTATCAACCCACTCTTCAGCCAGCCCGGTAACACGCCCAACAATGTCCACAAGTTTGATCGTTATCTTCATCCTGGCCGTACAGCCGTCGCCAGCTTTATTGGACCGTTGATTTGGGGGAGCGTGCCATGCCTTTACTTCAAGCCCAACACGACAGCTCCACCAATTGACGCCGTCGATGATCTTGCCCAAGCTCTCAAAGCTCCACAAGCGGCGTCAGATTTCGAGCTCATTGGCACAGGGACATCGCTTCCACCATCGACCTCGCGCGTTGTTGCCAAACGCATCATCCTGACTGGTCATCCATACAAGATCCATAAGAAACTTGTCACGGTGAGGTACATGTTCTTCAATGATGCAGACGTTGAATACTTCCGCGCTCTGCAGTTATGGACCAAACGAGGGCGGAGCGGATACATGAAGGAGGCGTTAGGCACACACGGCTACTTCAAGGCAACGTTCGACGGCAAGATCAATCCTTTAGATGCTGTGGCGGTCAGTCTATACAAGCGTGTGTGGCCGAGGCAGGCATCGATGTGGCGGCCAGGGATGGCTGCCGAGTCGGCAGATGGTAGCAAAGTTCCTGAGCTGGTGGCTACAGATGTCGTTATGCAAGAGTAAGGTGCAACAATGGGCGATCCGGCTGCATATCGCTGTATATGATGACTTGACGAAACAAACAACCCATAGAACCGTGAGGAACGTGATCTTTAGACTATATTGTCATTTCACAAAGAAAGTTGAGCGGCCGTATGTCTACATCTAGAACAATTTCGTCTAGCACTCTAGCCAATCCAGCACGATAAGTTCTCCAAGCCCTTTCTCTCCCACTTCCCACTACTGTCCTGTCGGCTCCGCGGCCCCAACCAAAGACGCTGCATCTGTAACCGCGACTCTCGCGATCTTCTTCAGTTCCGTCTTATGATCAGATTCACGGAACAGCTCCAGACGCTCCGGCTCCTCTCGCGCCTCAATGGTCAGCGTCTCGTAACCTTGCTTGATGATCTTATTGACCTCGCGCGGGCTGAGGTGGTCTTTCTTGCTGCGCTGCGCATCGATGAGCGTCGTATAGTGCTGCGACACACTGATGAGCGTATTGACCGAGGCCTTGACGTCGGGGGCCGTGCCGATGAAGTACGTCTCGCGGAACTTGGTCAGCGCGTCGCCAGACTCGACAAGCTTGTAGAACAAGTCGTCGTAGGCGGCAGCTTGCGGGAGGAAGGCTTCGCCTGAACTGAGAGCGAGGACGAGTAGGTCGGCAAGAGCGTGGACGAGCGTCGGCGTGCCAGAGAGGAAGTTGAGGTCGTCGGGATAGGTGTTCAGGAAGCGGATGAAGGACAGTAAGGAGCGCCAGAGCTCGGACCAGTGATAGGCGAGTTTCGTGCGGGAGCGTGCGAGGTAATGTAGCAGGCGCGAGAGGACGGCGAGACTTTGGATGTAGAAGCCTGTGTCGAGACGCTTGCGCAGGTTGTGGTTCATCCCATCCATGAGGAGGTCTATGATGGAAGCTGTATAGGTGCGTTCTTGTGTGCTCGGGAGTAGCAGATGAGGTGGCCTTTGTCGACACAGTCGGACGGGCATGTTGATCTCGCAGAGCAACTTGGCTAAGATAGGGTCTTCCACTACGATCAACAGCGTTAGGAGGCAGAGGTAAGCATATAAAGATGCTCGTGGAGATCGATATGCATGCTGGAAAAGGTATGAAGTAAAAGACAAAAAGTTGCTGAACGGCGCCGCATGCTTTTTGTCGAGGGCTGGAGATGTAAGGAAGTGGTGAGTGAACACTTTGTTGGCCAAGGTAAAATCATACAAAGTAAGCAAAGTCGAAGCTTCCACTCCAGGTCTGGAGAATGTCAGTCTTGTCTTGCTAGGAACAGAAGAGAACGTACTGTTCAGCAAAGAACTCTCGCTGCTGCTCCTCTGTCAAGGTAGGAGGTGCAGTGCGGCTTTTTGTCAAGGCACCAAGACCAACATATGACAATGGCGCAGTCAAGGTCCAGCCTGCAGGTGTGTCGTCCTGGATGACTACATATTCCTCCCGCAAGATCGTACATGTCCAGCCAATGGCGTCCACAACCTTGCTCATAGCTTCTTCGTTTACGAAATCGGCAAAGCGTACTCGATACTGATTGTGGACCTCGAATTTGTTGTAGTTGGCAAGTAGACCTGTCAAAAGAAATGGCTCTGAGGCTTGGAGAGGGCTCTCCAGTTGATGCACGAGCTGTTATAATTAGCGAATGACAGCAGGATGTTCGTTGAGTAAAGAGCAATACCTTCATCAGCGCCGGGAAAAAGTCTCGGTGAATGAAGTAGGATACCAGAGCAGTTTGGTACCCACCAGCCACAACCGCTATGGCTGTTCTTACAGCTTTTTGCCGAAACGGTATACTTCTTCCATCCTTAATAGCATGATCCAATGTGGTAACGAGCTCAGTGAAGACGGCATCGACACTATCAAGCCCCGCAAGAACCTCTATAATATCGGCACTTGGGGTGGCGAACTTCTTGGCTAGAACGACGGCGAAGAAGACTGTAAGGGTCTAAGTCATTTGTTGGCGATCGAGGTCCCCAAACGTGCGATGATGTTGACTTACATCAAGAGCATGCTCATCAGCTGGCGCTCTACCAAGCTTCAACTGTTCGACAGCCTGGTGCAGTAACTGTTGAGGCTGATGCTGGAAGTGGAGAAGAAAGTCGGGAGTTGTAGCCTCCAGTATTTCTCGGAGGCGAGTTGTGTCTGGTTTGAGGAGAAAGAATTCCCGCCAAAATCCCTCGGGTTTCTCTTCATCTTCGGTTTCCTGAGGATATCAGCATCGTGTAGAAGAGTTGTGAAGGTCTCGCCTACGCTGAACAAGCTTTTGTACAAGCCGACAATCTTGGGCTCGAAGACCTCAGGCCTTGCTTGCTGCGTCAAGGGCGATTGTTCCATGTTGGCATAGATAACAGATCTCAGAAGTAGATGGGATGGAAGACTATTGGCAGAGACACTGCATGGTAAACTGCATGAAAGTGGGTTATTCTGCTTGTTCCTGTGGCATTCTGAATTATCGTGGCTTCAAGTTGTCAGCCTCGATATTCACGATTTCGCCTGTTATAGCATTTGGGTAACGTACACGTACGCGCTCTCAGGGCACCGTTGGACGAGCTAGGGAGTGACCTTAAGCCAGATAGAGTTAAAGCTAGCGTACCAGGGTTCCAACCACGAGAACAACTAATCTACGTCATCGAACCATTGGCATGTTCATATGTGCGTTTCATACATGCATGTCTTCAGTCCAAGTAACTCATATCTGTTCATACTGTCAATACAACTCAAACTCGGAGGATCATGGCGAGTCTTTTCTCCCAAGTAAAGGCCGGTTGGTCAGGTTCTTCGGATCAAGCCCATGGCCAACATAACGAAGAAGAGCAATCACTCACCACGATATTGACCACCCAAGATGATCGAAGCGCTTTGACATTGCTGGTCGCCGACTGTACAGATGCCATGCGAAAGTCCATATCCGACATCTTCGACGCGACCCAGACAGGGACCAAGGAAGACATCGTAGCCGGTCCCACAGGCGACAAGGTGTTGCAGGAAGCCGCAATAAGCGACAGCAATGCCGACAGTGCCAACCAGGAGAAGATGCAGCAGGAGCTCGCAAGACGAGAAAAAGAGCTCAGCGGACCTAAGATGCAGGAACTGAAAACGGCTGCGTTACATTATTTCGACGAATGGAGGAACAACGTCATCCAGAGAGTAGGAGAGATTGTGAATGCGAAGGAGGAACCCGCTCCAGCAAAGACAGCCACCAAATCGGGACATGAAGTGGCAGCAGAACACGCCGCTGCGCCTATGCGGCATCAGGGCCCACCAGAGTTCGATCAAGGCGTGGCAGACACCATGAACAAGCTGTACCCGCCGATCGAGAACACGCTGAGCCGATTCGAGCAAGATAAGAAAGCATTGATTCTGCACTCCTTACTACTTCTAATGTTGAGCCTGGAGAACTATCAGTCGTACTCTCGCACATTACTGTTGCATCTCACGACGAGCCTTGGCTTGCCAGTATCCTTTTTGTCCCATGACGAGGCCAAAGTAGCACGAGGTCTTCTAGTCGCAGCAGAGAACATGAAGGCCGAAGACGAGACGAAGAAGAAAGCTGAGGAGAATCAGGGGAGTCGCAAGTGGAAAGTTGGTCTTGCTACCGTGGCAGGTGCTGCTCTCATCGGCGTTACTGGTGGCCTTGCGGCACCTCTGCTTGCAGCTGGTATAGGCACGACTATGGGTGCGCTTGGACTAGGCGCGACCGCTGCAGCTGGCTATCTTGGAACACTAGCAGGCAGTGCTGTCCTCGTCGGAGGATTGTTCGGTGCCTATGGAGGACGCATGACAGGAAAGATGATGGATCAGTACGCTCGCGAGGTGGAGGACTTCGGATTCGTGCCCATCCATGAATCGCACACACCACGGAAGATCGAGCACGAGTACAGGAGGTTACGAGTGGCGATCGGAGTCAGTGGTTGGTTAACGAACAAGGACGAAGTTGTGCAGCCATGGAAAGTCATTGGAACTGGTCTCGAGAGCTTTGCGCTGCGATTCGAATTAGAGGCGTTGATGAACCTAGGTAATTCAATCACTACGATGGTCACCAGTGCTGCATGGGGCTATGCCAAGGTCGAGATCATCAAGCGGACGGTATTTGCTAGCTTGTACGCTGGTCTTTGGCCTTTGGGTCTGCTGAAGGTTGGCAGAATCATCGACAACCCGTTCAGTGTCGCGAGCTGGCGAGCTGTCAAAGCTGGAGAAGTGCTTGCTGATGCAATCATCAACAAAGCCCAGGGTGAGCGACCCGTCACTCTAGTTGGTTATAGTCTAGGTGCCAAGGTCATCTTCACTTGCCTGCAACGACTCGCGGAGCGCAAAGCTTTTGGTCTGGTAGAGTCAGCAATCTTGGTCGGCGCGCCAACACCATCCACCGCTGCAGACTGGCGCATGATCCGCGCTGTGGTGTCAGGCCGAGTCGTCAATGTTTACAGCACCAATGACTACATACTCGCCTTCCTGTACCGCAGCAGCAGCATTCAATACGGCGTCGCTGGTCTACAAGCCATCGAAGGCGTGACAGGAATCGAGAATGTCGATGTCAGCGACATGGTCACCGGACATACCGCGTACCGTTTCCTGACCGGGCCGATCTTGAGCAAGATCGGGTTCGAAGACGTCGACAATGTCGAGCTCGCCAAGGAAGAGAAAGAGTACGAGAAGGAAGAGAAGGAGGAGCAGCGACTACGCGCAGAGAGTGAAAAACAAGCCGGTCTACCAGCTACTTCGGCCAGCTCCGAGGTCAGCGATGAGCACGTCAAGGATCTCGAGAAGGAGATTGAGGAGAAGAACAAACGATCCTACCTCGGTTGGGCGCAGGAGAAGATGGCTGGAGCGGGAAACAGTGCTGCGGGCGCGTACGAGATGGCCAAGAAACAGTTCAGCTCGCCGAGCGCTGGTGGTCAATCGCAGGCTAGCAGACCGGCGCAGTCAGGCGCAGCTGATGCAGATGATTTGGCCAAAAATGCAGACATCGATATCCCCACGGCGGCGGGCGCCGGGATCCCGCAAGGCGACACAAAGACGAAGCTGATATGAGGAGACGTGCTGGGAAAGGGATCACGAAGCATGTGTAACGAAAGCAACGAATTTGAGAAGTGAAATCATCTCGTGATTAATCAGATCTATTAGTGAAGATAGACAATGATACAACGATACAATGAAGTATTCTGCATATAGAGTCACACTACTCTGAAAAGAAGTGGGAAGGGGAAGGCCTTAGCCGGGCAAGAAATTAAGCCATACGATGTCTTTGCGTCGACATACCCATGTGTTCTGTAGTGCTAGAGCATTCAAAATCCCAATGCCGTGGTTACCGCAACGCCGCCAATTGTGCTCGCCGGCATCAGTTAGACAATCATTACTCGTATGCGCCGCACTCCTTGACTACAATTCCCAGTAAATGCCAGGCGCCACTGCCGCTACGCCTCTCGGACAATGATATCACACGTGAAGTCTCATTCGACTCCAGTATTTCTGGACCATTCCCCTAATCACTCCTCAGCATACTCTCCACCAGTTCCCCAAGCGGACCAAACCACTCCGACTTCTTTTCGCTTTTGCCATCTGCTAGGTCAAACTCCTCGACGAAGAGAACGTAGTGCTTGAAGCCTGTATTGAGGTGTGCTTCCAAACCTAGCCCTCTTATCACTCCGTAATGGTGGCAGTAGATGTGTGCGTAGATCCGGTACAGGCGCTTGAAGATTGTGCGGATCGTGGTCTGGAAGTTTGCTGGGAAGGGCACTCCCGGATGCGTTGGAAAGACATTAGGATTGGAGAGGTGATTGGAAGTCCAAGTGAGGAGGCAGGAGATGTAGGTCGGTGCCGGTAGACGCGTAGGTTTAGAGTATGAGGGGGGATCGTGCCACAAATATTCAAACTCATCGGTGGCTTTCATCTCTGGACAGGTGGTGGGTGAGCAGAACTCCGTGATCGCTCCATAAAGAAGGTTAATCTGATTGTAAAAGTCGACCACTAAGATCCTCATCAGCAATATTCCAGGGCCATGCTTCAACGACAATGCAGTGCAGTCCCACATACCGTTGACAGCAAGCCACTCATCCCTATCTTCGCCTTCGGGCAATCGAACGACTTTCCGCAGACTTCCACTCCCAAGTGTAGCCTCTGCGAATTGCTTTAACTGCCAACTATTGGTGCCCTTGGCATTCTTGCGTGGCTGAAAGCTGGCCTGATTTCTGTTGCGCGCATTGCTACACCGCGAGTCAGTAAGTCATTGATGATATTGCGCTGAAGTCCTGCTGATATGTGCTTTGTGCCATGCATTCTTTTGCGTCTTGCTGGGAGATATAGAGCAAATACTGATTGCAGGGCGGTCTAGCGACGAAAAGCTGTACTTGAGGATGGTAGACGAACATTGTTTGGATAAAGGAAGTCATGTTGAGAACTCTCGTAGTCTTGTCGAGTCTTCAGGAGCGTGGGCGTTGATGCGTATCTGTGTATCAACTTCTTGATGGTTAGCAATTAGTAGGACGATTGCATCACTCTCTTGCTGTGTCCCACCTTATGCCCGTATGTGAAGACGCTGTGAGTTGTCTGTACCGACAACACTTTCGAGGTAGCTTCCGAACGACTGATAGCAAAGGTGTCTCGAGAAGGTCAAAACGTGCATTTAGGTACAGTATGCAATGATGTTGGTCGTTACCAAGCAAGAAGACCTGAATGCCCGGCGTTGCATGTGTCGCCAAGCCCAAACAGACTGCCACATTAGGAAATCTCGTTGTGTGAGGACGGCGGGCGGAGGTGCTTTACTTGAGGCCAGCTGCCTCTCCACCATCATCGTTACATTACACCACACTTTGCTATACTTGGCACTCTCTAACTGGACACATCCTTGTCCTATCGGTCATACAACCATCTTCTCACTGTGAGCATCTCTGCAGCTGCGATTGGCTTACTCACTTGGCGTCGCAAGGCAACAGCGCTGATATCGTGGTCCTAGCTCTTTAATAGATTCCAACAGCCATCAATACCTAGTTACCACTGGCAACACTCTTAACTCCAGCTCCACCGAATATACATACCTTCTGTCACGATGCGCACCTCATCGCTCCTCCTTGCGCTCCCGGCGTTTGCGACTGCCGCAGAACAAGTTCCCCTTGTGGACAACATCAAAGGCTGGTTCGCCAAAGCCACTGATGCGATATCATCCGCGCTGCCCCAAGCAGCATCGAACATCCCTTCAATCCCCAACCCAGTTGCCGCCGCTGGTGCCGCAGTGGCAGATCTTTCCGTTCACCGGTTGACAAAGGAGAACTATGCGCAGCTTCTTGTCCCTGGTGCGGCGACTGCAACCCCTGGCATCGAAGAATGGATGGTCTTTGTGACTGGCGGTAACAAGACTTGCTACGGACTCTGCAACCGCGCAGAGGTCGCCTGGAACGAGTCAACTGCCATCCTCGCTGCGACACCATCCTCACCAAACCTTGCGATGCTGGACTGCGAGCGCGAAGGGCCGCTGTGCGCTGGATGGGCCGCATCCCCTCCTTCGGTCCTCTACATGCACCTCCCGCAACCTCTCCCTGATCAGTCCACCCCGGCGACGACTTTCCGTGCTATTCCATTGAACCGCACCACGGTCACGGCTCCTGAGATTGCATCGTTGGCGTTGCAGGAGAAGTACAAGGAGACGACACCATATGAGGGTGCCTTCCACCCATTCGACGGACAGATCGCGAAGCTTGGCTTGACCATTCCGGTTGGATATGCTATTTGGGGATTCGCCCAGATCCCAAGCTGGGCATTCATGATCCTGGTTTCCTTCGTATCCAGGACTTTCATGTGAGTTACTCGCAAGCCTACGCTGTATTACATGAGACCAGGACAATGTACTGACTACCATGGAAGGGGACGAAGAGCCGGCGGACCAGCCCCTCGTGCTCCTGCTGCGGCACCTGCCAACTAGATACCCCCAAAACCTACGATTCAGTATCAACTACAGAGTTCCAGGGAACAACATACACTGGAGAAAAGAAATCACGCATTTTGCGAAAGCTATGTTTGGAAAGACGATGTAATGGGATGTGGATGTGGAAATTACATAAACTTTGCGATATCCCAAGAACCTTGTCTGTAGCCGCGTGAATGGAATGCATAATCTCACGCACATTGAATCTCATCCTCCATCAACTTGCTTGTTCGTCTCAACTGGTCCAAATTCAACCTGCCTACTGCTTCTGCTCCGCCTCCAGCCAGAAATCCTTTCGTGAAGGCAAGTCCTTCATAGCACCTACGTGTGTGTAAGTTTACTACAATGAAAAAACAGTCCTGTTGCATTTCCGGACATGCAAGTCAATTGTAACACGCCGAATCATGGACATGTATGGGATGCACCGGGCCACGCATTGCAAATATACCTCGATAACCACGTCCATGTGTGGCATCGACGTGCGCTTGGGAATCGAGGGATGTTCGTCATGGCGTACACAGGAGCTATACACATAGATAGGACTTTGACAACTATGAGTGAACAGTGCGAGGAGTGCCTCTGTACAGTGGTGTCTGGTCGACATAGCCCCTTCGCTACGAGACTCCTTCGCAGAGCTTGGTACCACTAGATCGCTTACCTCCAGATCTTGAATATTGCTTGAGATGAAACCGGTGATCTGACACGGCCAGGGACCACTTCGTACATGCTTCTGTGCAGCATTATTGCATTGACGAGCGTGTTGTATACCAAATCACAAAAATATGAGAAGAGAAGATTACAGGAAGTGCGTGCGTAAAGTCTTGATTGGGCAGTATACGCTCTATGCATTACTACCTCAAATACATCTTGGCCGTGGCCTAGACAAAGAACGCCACCCATTCCCATGCTAGACCCATCCAGTGCGAGAAGACTTTTACGAGGTCTCGACGAGATCCTTCTTGAGGGTACCAACGAAAGCCTTCTTCTCGGCCGGGGTCTGGTAAGCACCATGACCGAACTTGGACGAGGTGTCGATCCATTTGAGGTCGACCTTCTCGAGGGCGCGGCGGGATGTGTGCACGAACATGGATTTGCGGAGGGTCATGACTCGCTTCTTCACACCAGGCACGGAGCCCTTGAGAAGAACGTAGTCGTTCTTGACCTCACCGTAGCGGACGAAACCACCCATACTGTGGTGTTGTTAGTATAAGATCATGAAGATGGATACAGAAGTGTGGACATACGGAGTGATGGTCTTCTTGGAGACATCGAAATCGGTGCTGGCATTGCCCTCATCGGTGCCCTTTCCGATACGGTAGATCTTGTGGTTGACGGAGGTACGGTGGTGGTAACCCTTTTGACCGGCACGTGCAACAGTCCATTGCACGTGGGAAGGATGCCATGCACCGATACAGGCGACCTTTCGGAGACCCTTGTGCGTCTTGCGTGGTAGCTTCTTGGTGCCCCATCGGCTGGTGACACCAGAGAAACCGTGACCCTTGGTGACGGCGATGCAGTCAATCATCTCATCCTTCTCGAAGACGGTGTCGATCTCCACGGGCTTCTCGAAAAGACCTTGTGCGTATTCGACCTTGTCGGCGACTGATCCACCGTTGACCTGGACCTCCATAAGGTGGGCCTTCTTTTGCTTGAGAGGGGTCTTGGAGATCTGAGTGTGGGCGAGCACACGGACGACGGTGCAGTACTTCTTGATGCGCTCGAGGTCGGCAGTGATGTTTTTGCCGCCCTCCTCGGCGTGCTTCTTGGCGTACTTGGTGAAGGCCTTTTTCTTGCTCTTGTACCAGTTCTTGTAGAATCGGCGCTTGAGCTCGTCGGAAAGGTGCTCAGCCCACACAGTGGTCAATGAGCGCAGGCCGCGGGGAGTCTCGATGTAACCAACCAGACCAACAACAATCATCTGTATAAATGTACGGATCAGCGCATGCCATGAATGGTATTGGCGCCATATCTCGTACCGGAGGAGTTTCGATGACAGTGCATGCCTCGACGATCTCCTTCTTGTGCAACTTCGCGCCAGGACGGTCAAGGTCGCGAACGATGGTGGTCATGCCAGCCTTGTAGCCCATGGTGGCCGTGAGGTGGACGGGCTTCTTGGGGTCATCCTTGGGGAAGCTGGACAGATTGAGTTGTTAGATATCGTGTACAACAATGCGCGGATTGAGAAGGCTTCGTGATGTACCTCTTGACCTTTCCTCTGTGACGGGCGGCACGCTTCCTGGGCAAGAATGCCAGTGAGCCGTGGCGAGGCGCTTCGAACTTGCGGTGACTCTGGTATATGTGTTAGTTGATTGAAGACTGTATGCAATTGGAATGCGTCCGACATACCATTTTTGCTGTGAGGTTAGTCAATGAAGTGTCCTGAAATCGGAATGAAGAATGTTCGTAGTCGGCTTTTCTCAGAGTGCGCCGAATGCCAAGACCACGAAGTGCGGAATGACGAGTACTGCTACCATGGCAAATATGGGTATAATTGATACCGGCGGAGGTCTCCCATTGCCCGTAGCACTAATCGGGGCACCAGCTGTCCTCACACGCCAATTCTCCAATGAAGACTACATCCATCCAGTAACATCAGCCGTTGACAGTACCTTTCCTTCTGGAAACTGTCTCGTTGTTCTTCTCCTTCGCCTTCCTTTTGACCTCTTCCATTTCCTTATCATTGTTGCACAACATTCGAAAGCCATCACACTGGGAGCGCAATCTCCTCTCCCACCATCGCAATCATGAGCGGCCGTATGTAACTTCCTCGCCCACCTCTCCATTCCAGCACGCGACCAGCATTCGCAGATCCTGGTTCATGTATCACATGGATACGCTCGCGCGCGATCGCACATTGCCAGCCGCTCGAATTGATACTGATGAACCTCGCTCCATCCAGTCCGATTTCTCGATCTTGTGAAGCCATTCACCCCCCTCATCCCCGAAGTCCAAGTACCAGAGACCAAGGTTCCCTTCCAACAACGGATAATATGGACGTCCGTTACTCTGATCATCTTCTTGGTCATGAGCCAGATGCCATTGTACGGCATTGTATCATCAGGTTCGCCTTCGAGTTAAGAGCTTGTAACCATGGGATTTGGTTCCTAACAACATCCAGACACATCCGATCCCCTTTACTGGCTTCGCATGATGATGGCAAGTAATCGCGGTACACTGATGGAACTGGGAATCACTCCGATCATCTCTTCTGGCATGGTGTTTCAACTGCTTGCTGGTACTCATCTTATTGATGTCAACCTCGACCTCAAGTCCGATCGCGAACTCTATCAAACCGCACAGAAACTGCTTGCCATCATCTTGTCCTTCGGTCAAGCCTGTGTTTTCGTCCTGACTGGTCTTTACGGTCTGCCTGCGGATCTCGGTGCCGGTATTTGCGTTCTGCTCGTCGTCCAGCTTCTCACTGCTGCATTGATCGTCATTCTCCTTGACGAGTTGCTCCAGAAGGGATACGGTCTCGGCAGCGGTATTTCACTCTTCATCGCAACCAACATCTGCGAGTCGATCGTCTGGAGGGCATTCTCTCCAGCCACTGTCAACACTGGTCGTGGTCCCGAGTTTGAGGGTGCCATCATTGCGCTTGTGCACTTGCTCATCACATGGCCGAACAAGCAGCTTGCTCTCAAGGAAGCTTTCTACCGTCAAAGCCAGCCGAACGTTATGAACTTGATCTCCACCATCTTGGTCTTCTCAGCTGTGATCTACTTGCAAGGTACTTTCATTATTGATTTTCAACCCAACAGACGCTAATGTTCCACCCACACAGGCTTCCGTGTCGAGATCCCCGTCAAGTCCTCCCGTCAACGTGGTATGCGTGGCTCATACCCTGTGCGCCTCTTCTACACATCGAACATGCCCATCATGCTTCAATCCGCCCTCTCCTCTAACGTCTTCCTTGTCTCGCAAATGCTGTACAACAAGCTCCCCGACAACCTCCTCGTTCGCTTGATTGGTGTGTGGGAGGCTCGTGAGGGTACTTCGCAGGTCCTTCCCGCCAGCGGACTTGTCTACTACATGAGCCCTCCACTCAACATCACTGAAGCTTTCCTCGACCCCCTCCACTTCGCCGTGTTCACCGTCTACATGCTTGTAGCATGCGCGCTGTTCAGCAAGACCTGGATCGAAGTCTCCGGTTCCAGCCCGAGGGACGTGGCCAAGCAGTTGAAAGAGCAGGGTTTGGTCATGGCTGGACACCGTGATGAGTCCATGTACCGTGAGCTCAAGCGTGTGATCCCGACTGCCGCCGCGTTCGGTGGTGCCTGCATTGGTGCGCTGTCGATAACAAGTGATCTGATGGGTGCATTGGGCAGTGGTACTGGTATCTTGATGGCTGTCACGTGAGTAGCCCTTGTCGCATACAAGATTTCCTTCTTTACTAGACCTTCGACTGACATTGACACAGGATCATCTACTCCTACTTCGAAATTGCCGCCAAGGAGGGCGACATGGCCGGCCTTAAGGGTATGGTCATGGGATAAGTGAGGAGAGAAAGAAAGAAAGTGGAGTGAGACCATCCAGTGTTTGCCGTACGAAGCGCGCTTTTTGAAGGATCTGAGCATTCTGCTCCATCTTATTTCGAGAGATGTTTGGATGATCCATCTATCGAGCATCCGTGCTGCGGACAACACAAACGAGGAGGGCTGACGCCCTTTGTACATGGAGAATGATAGAAAAAGCTTGTATCGACTATTAGCCATTCTAGAAACTTTTTCTCTCTGGAGATGAGTGGGATATTGAAGCGTTCAGTTGCATGCATGATTGAGTGAGCATTCAATGCTATACTATTGCTATTGCTATGCTACATGTATGCTGCCTGATCATGCTCATTCATATCATGGTTGCGACTCCAAGGTATATGCAAAGTGTGTGTGTGTGTATATGAGGGTATCTATATATGTCTCTGTACACAACGACATCGTCTCTTCCTGTGCGCATGTGCTTGTAATATGCATGCATACATTTCCTGACCGCCAATAGATTCACTTGAATGCCCTTCTCCGTGGGGGCTTAAATGGTGTATCCAACAGAGCCGGAGGTCGGTGGTGCTTCACTATTTTGCACTCGGTACGCCTCTACGCGAGGCTAATTACCGTACACAACGTCTTCAGCGTGCGTGGTGGACCTGTACATCTCGCAAGATGTCGCGGCGCAGCTCACTGGCTGTGAGGGTAGTCTGTTCCTGGAGCAGAGTACGTGTCTCACGTAGCGACCAGTCTGGTTCCGTAGCACACTAGGTAGGTGCATGAGATCATGAAATCGTGAGCTCATGTCATGGCGGCGTGATCATCCTGGCACCGAGGATCCGCATGGCGAACTCCTGCCAGGCCAGGCCAAAGCAGGGCCGCAACGCACAAATATCGCGGCATGCGGCAACCTTTCAAGTCGTAACAATCAAAACAACCATCTGGCCTCGCTCACGCATAGCGCACCGATGGCCCACGATGCCCACCCTGGGTATACGCCTGCGGCGGCATCGGGGGCGGGACATACTGACCCGCGCCACCACGTTGGTTATCGAACCAAGCCTGGTTCTGGCCGTAGAAGTTCTGCTGCTCCATAGGTGGAGCCTGTTGTCGCATTTGAGGCTGCGAGCGCTGGTTCCAGCCTTGCCATCCGCCTGCTGGAGGTACAGGAGCCGAGGGCACCTTCTTCGCGCGGCGCTTCCGTCGGCAGCACCGGCTGAGACAGCCCAGGACGGCGATGAGGAGCAGGGCGCCAACGGCACTGCAGATGCCGATCACGATGCCTTTGTGGTCTTCAATCCAGGTTCTGATCTGGCCGGCGGTGGTGGAGCCTTTGCATTGACCCTGTGAAGCACCCACTCGTTAGTGAAATGATAGGCAGATGTGGGAGGAGATGAAGCTTACGTTATCGCAGTGACCGCCGCCGCCGCAGTCTGTCCCGTCCAGGAAGTTCTGCTGCAAGCCGTAGCAGGTGTTGGGGCCGAATTCAGGACTGCCACAGCTGATCGTGCAGCTAGAGCTGTCGCACGCGTAGGTGTCGTTGCCTTGCGTGTAGCTGCCCATGACGGTCTTGCACTGCTGGTTGCGGCTCGTACATTGGCCGGAAGTGCATTGCAGACCATTACCGCAGGACTGGCCATTAGGGGCCGTCACGTCGTTGGGACACACGGGAGAAGAGCCCGAACAGACTTCCTGTGGATCGCAAACGCCCGTGCTCGCGCGACAGACGGTTCCGTTGCTGGCGAACTGGCAGCCCCGACAGCAGTCTTCGTTCGAATCGTCACATACAGCGTTGGACTTGAATTTGCAGGTCGTGGGGTTGCAGCAGTTGTTGTCGCCACATGCTTCTGTGCCTCCGCAATCACAGTCCTCGCCAGTTTCCACAATCCCGTTTCCGCACTGCTGGCCACTGATGGTAGTGACCTCGCGATTGTTGGAGAAACACTCCGTCTTGACGGAACCACGACCCATGGCACTGCAGATATTTCCGACCGTGCAGGGACTGAAATTTGTGATGCCTTCCGAGGCAGAGGGGTTCATGATGAACTTTCCGTTCGCGTCGCAGACCGTGGCGCTCAATGGACAGCACTGCTGAGTCTTGACCGTGTAGCCATCGGAGCATGTTTCCGACATGCAATCGTGGACTGCACCGAATGTGTGACCTGTTTCATGTGCGATGATCTGCCACTCGTTAACGCCTGCCGTCCTTACGACAAAGTTGGCACCAGACACCGTCTCGTTGCCCGACGTAGCGCCGTTGCCAGTAGTGCTTCCGGCCGTGGTGATGGCCGTCTGGACACAAGCCTGACCGAGCCATGCCAGACCAACCGCAGATTCGGTATTGCAAGTAGACAGCAGCGTCCAATGGCTGTTATTGTCCACTTGATTGCCGCGCCATGCGGAGAAGTAGTTCAATCGGGCATTGATATCGACACTGGAACTGCAAGCCTGATTCCACTCTGTAGCAGACGCCGGTGTGCCGGGACAGCTCGCGTCGGATATGGTAAGGTTCTGCAAGCCCAGAGAGATATTGAACGTGCTTTCATACACCGCCGATGCCATGTTCATCTGTGCAATGACATTCTGTCGGACGCTTTCCGTCGAATTGAACTCGGCGGTGTAAGTGCAGTCTGTGGCCACGCCGACCAGTGCGACTCTGCGTGTAGTCGAGCAGCCGGCTGGGTCACCCACAGTAGACGAAAGATTGACTCCCGCACTGTTACCAGCAGTCGTGCCATCGATCTGTCGGCCGAAAAGGTGCGAGAAGTCCATCACGCCGACGTTCTTCTCTGATCGTTTCGGCATGCCTCTGTAGACAGGGTGATCGGGTTGGAGGTTGAACGTCAGCCGATCAGCCTCACATGAATGCTCTCCCAGACCACGTCGTAAACCCTGCTGCAATGAATCCTGCGTTGCCGGCAGGATATCCGAATCCCGCCACATGACCATGTACTCCTCGCCGTCCTTCTGCCGCTCAACCAGCGGGTCCAGTCGATGCCGTGTTCGCAGGTAATTCTCCGACGACTGCACATGATGCGAAACATGGTCGACGGCGAACGTGCCTTCGAAGCGCGGGTCCAGCCCATCGCGATGCACCGACACTCGCGCCCAACCGACCGCGCGCCAGTCCTCTTCGCCTGCACCTTTCGCCCGCCGCACCGACGTCGTCCCCTTGAACACCTTGTACCCCAGCCGGTTCACGCTCTCTTTCCGCCTGACCGACCCATCGGGCGCTAGGAACGTCACTGTGGTGTCCTCCGCAAGGATGTCGTGGTTGGGCTCGAGGTGCAACTTGACGAGCAGTTCGTCCGCAATGGAGAAGGAGAGATCGAAGTCCGTAGATAGCGCTGTGATCCGGTGATTGGCTGTGTGTATGGTCGCATTCTGCACCGTCGCGACGACAGAGATCGGTCGCCGGATGTGTGAGCTTGCGGAAGCGCCAGAGGGTAGCAGAATGGCCGCAGCCAGGGCAAGCAGTTGGAACGGTAGACCGCGCATCGTTGCGCTGCCCGGCGCAGGGCGGAGGGAGTGTGAAGAGAGGTTCCTTTCGTTTCACCCAACCATGAGAAGTCCAAGCCTGAGTGTATATTCAAGAGATCACAATCCGTGTATGCAGAGGCTGAATTCCAGGGAAGTAATCCAGCAAGCAGACACAATCCGCTATTCCACAGAATCCAGACGCCGGAGTGTATGTTCCCAGAGCGCAATGCAGCGAAATTCCAATCGTCAAAGGCGCAGGTATGATATGATTAAACCCGTATTTGTTATATGTGTAGTATGTAGGTAGAGTATGCGCCAGAAAGATGCCAAAGAGACAGAAGTGTAAGGTACAGTAGGTATCGTCGAGTAAAGTAACAGTAGAGTGCATACATGCAAGGCAACGGACGGAAAACAACCTACCAGTAGCAGCACTCCCACTCTCTCCCTCCATTCGCCGCTCGACGCTGCTCGCCTCGCCCAGCCCGTTTGGCCGTTCTGCACGCCCACGCACGCCATGCCACATCCCCGCTAGCCGGCATCCTTTTGGCGCGCAGGCGGAAGAAACGGGCGGGGTCTTGGCTGACAACTACTCAGTGCTAGGTCGAGCATTTTGCAAGGCACTTCACAGAGTCCCTCTGTCGACCTTGAATACGGCCAGCGACTAGAACTCTGTCAGAAGTCTCTGAAGGCTCTATACATCTCTATCCCATATACTCATGTAGAACGATAGGACCATCCAAACTCCTTGGTCCTGATACGCTGTCCATCGTCTGCCATACGAGGTGACATACCTCGTGGCGGATTGATGCTTGGCAACCCAGCAAGCCAAGACGCCTGCGCCGACATGGATTGCGTAACGCCGTGTTTGCGGTGTGGGAGGGCATTATCGTGGACTGGGCAGACGTATGGATATGTACTAGATGCGGCAATGAGCATAATGGCAATGCTGATGATGGAAGGGGCGTTTGTCATTTATGGAGTATGTGGTTCATTTAGCCTACATATACTGATAGTATGGGATGTGGAGGGCTATTGTGACTACGGTAAGTATAGTGTAGTGTAATACTGCACTGCAGGATCATTGCAAATCGAGTCGAAGAATGCTTGAATTGTGAACATGGTATCCAGACACAAGATACGAACGAAAATATCTCCAAGCCCACGTACGGCGCTGCCTTTCTCAACTACTTCATCCACCCCATCACGTCGGCAACGCTCATTTCTTCCCTTTGCTCTCATGCACTGTCTCGATGATCTTGTCCACCACGCTCGGATCCGCGAGTGTCGACGTGTCGCCGAGCTGGTCCTCTTCACCCGCCAAGATCTTACGCAAGATGCGACGCATGATCTTGCCTGACCGCGTCTTAGGCAGATCCGGTATGCAGAAGATGGCCTTGGGTGCGGCGAACGGACCGATGGATTTCCGCACCTGCAGGATGAGGTCTTTGCGGAGCTGATCGTTGACCTCATTGCCTTCCTTGACCGACACGAAGGCGTTGACAGCTTGGCCGGTGAGCTCGTCGTTAATGCCGACCACGGCAGCTTCGCCAACGGCGGAGTGCTCGATGAGCGCCGCCTCGATCTCGGCGGTGGACAGGCGGTGACCGGAGACGTTGACGACGTCGTCGACTCGGCCGCGGATCCAGTAGTAGCCCTCATGGTCGCGAGCGGCACCGTCGCCGGTGAAGTAGTAGCCCTTGTACACGTTCAGGTAGGTGTCCATATATCTCTTGTGTGCACCCCACACGGTTCGTGCCATGGACGGCCAGGCTTGCTTGAAGGCCAGCACACCCTCGACATCGTTGCCGTGGATCTCCTCGCCACTGACCGGGTCAATGATCGCGGGTTCGACGCCGAAGAATGGAAGGGATGCAGATCCAGGCTTTGTGGGTGTGATGCCGCCGAGAGGAGTGATGACGTGCGAGCCAGTCTCGGTTTGCCAATAGGTCTGGAATTTATGTCAGTTTCTTGCAGAATGTGTGAATGCGTAAACATAAGCTACTCACGTCAACAATGTGCGCTTCAGTTTTGCCCACAATCTCGTGGTACCATTTCCAAACCTCTGCTGCGATTGGCTCACCAACGGAACCCAACACACGAAGATTCTTCATCGGGTGCTTAACGTGTTGGTCGCCAGCTCGCTTCAAGAGTCGCAGGGCAGTTGGAGCAACGTAGAATTGGGTAACGTTGTGCTGCTCGCAAACGGCCCAGTATCTGCTGAAGTCGGGATATGCTGGGGTTCCCTCGAACACAACGGTGGCCACACCGAGAAGTAGCGGTGCGTAGACGACATAGGTGTGTCCAGTAATCCAACCAACGTCACCTCCACAGAAGAAGATATCGGGGTCGTGGATATCAAAGACATACTTTCCAGTTGCAGCAGCTCCTAGGAGGTAGCCGGCTGTCGTGTGCAACACGCCCTTTGGCTTTCCGGTCGATCCAGATGTGTAGAGCAGGAACAGGGGGTCTTCGGCGGACATGCTCTCTGGCGGGTAGTATGCTGGCCACTTCTCCATCTCCTCATGCCACCACCAATCTCGTCCTTCTGTGATTGGTACTTCGGCACCGGTACGCTTGTACACCAAGCAGTGGGTAATGTCGGGACATTGCTTCAGAGCGTCGTCAACGATCTTCTTCGTGCCAATGAGCTTACCTCCACGCTTGCCCTCGTCCGTGGTAATGACGACCTTTGACTTGGCGTCGATGATACGATCGCGCAGAGAGTCGGCGGAGAATCCAGCGAAGACGACAGAGTGCACGGCTCCGATACGGGAGCAAGCGAGGAAGCAGACCAGAGCCTCGGGGATCATAGGCATGTACAGGGCAACGGTGTCACCCTTCTTCACACCCATGTCTTTCAGCACCCAGGACAGCTTAGAGACCTCGCGACGTAGTTCACCGTAGGTAATGGTGCGGCCCTGGCCGGGCTCGTCTGCCTCGTAAATGATGGCGGGCTTGTCGGGGTTCTTTGCTGCATGTCTGTCTACACAGTTGTACGAGGCATTGAGTCTTCCCTCCAGAAACCATGCACTGTCACCGTTGGCGAGAGTGCCCGACTTGACAGTTTCGAAATCGCGTTCCCACGAGAGTAGCTCACGTGCCATCTTGCCCCAGAACTTGCTTGGGTCTGAGATGGATTCCTTGTACAGCTCCTGGTAGTGCTCGAGGGAGTCGAGATGAGGCTTCTTGGGATGTTTCCTACGTTATATTAGTTTCCTGAGCATTGGAAGAGATGTCGATTTGGAAGCTCACTTCATGAATGCTTCTGGTACATGGTACGTTCCGACGGTGTGCGCCTCTGGGACGACAGCGCCCTGAGGGGGCTGCGTCTCGCCTTCGGACATTGCGACTGATGTGCTTGATGTGAGAACTTTCTTGATCGCGGGAGAGGTAGCAGTGCTTAGGGAAGAAGAAGGAGGAGGGGAGAGGAAATGGGAGTGACAGTTATGATCAGGCGATGAGGTCAGTCAAGAGGACAAATAGAGCTCAGGCACAGGTGGAGCTGAGGAGCTATTTGACGTGCTTTGGCCCAAGGACTAATGGGACGAGAACGTCACGCCCGAGGTGAGCAGAGAAGTCAGTAGCCAGTCTAGCTAGAGTCTGGATCTCATGCACAATCACCGTCTCCGTAAGCCCAAATGGTATTGATGCAGAAAGATGATGGGATGTAGATTCAAGTGTGACTGCAAAGGCCTAGAGGGTTGCCATGGGCGTCCTAGATGTTTATATTACTGGTAAGTACACGAAATTCGCGTCTGTTCTCCGTGGATTACGTGCAAAAGCACCATATTGCTGTGATGCTCGCCCAAGCATCATCGCGCGTGCCCCGCAGAAGGCTGGTGGGGGAGTGCATGATTGTGGTTGCGGCTCCGGAACTGCGCCAGTGCTTGCTCATCATCGAGCTAACCTTAAGAATTTCTTCCATCCGTCCGACCGCGAAGATGACATTGGCGTCTGGAGGGCATCGGCCAGGCGAGTCTTGATCGGTAGATTGTTGGAGTAATGCCAATTGATCAAATTCTTCTAGGATCATGTGTTCATTGACAAATGCCCAGATTTCCAGCATTGCCGTCTTCCTCCGCAGCACCTCCGCCGTCTCGTTGGTTATTGACAGTCCAATTGATGGCGGCGCACACTGTGATTGCGTGATCTCTTACATCTGCCTGGGTCTTGCATACACGGCATCAAACACGTTGTGTGCAAGGTCCATGCTGTTGATGCACAACGATTATGGGTTGAAGAAAAGTCCTTGTAATAAAGCCTGTTTGATGTTTCTCCATTGTTTCATGCCCTCGCACGCATCCATGTGTAGGGTACAGACATGTACATATGTACCTGGTTCTTAATATGCAATGCCGACGCTAAGGACATGGGCAACGCGTTGCGACGTGACAACAGAGCTCCAAACACCTGCACCTCTGGCTGTCGTCTGGATTTCTCTCCATCCTACTAAGCATCCAACATTGGTAACCGACTGCGATCCTTCGGCATCGGTTCCATGGATGTGGCTGGGAAGATAGTGATATACTGTGACGATGCATCACAATCACACTCCATCGCAACGGGCGCGGTTCAACCCGTGCTTGCCTCTTTTGTTGCTGCACCAGTCGGTCAGACTGAACAAGAACATACCACATCTTGCCATGACCTCTGCCAACCTCTACGACACTTACGACTCATGACCTTCACATCCATACCTCTGTAGCACTTGAGCGGCTTTTTGTATTGTATCGAATCTGGCCAAGCACGCACCTGTCGCGTGCCAAATCGCTGCATTCACCGCATATCCCCTGTACTACCCACAATGCTCTACGAGTCCGCTTGAAACCGCGAGGAATGGGCATCGCAAACCAATGACACCTCATATTCCGAGCTGGCATTCTCCTCGCAATCCTTGGCATAGTAGACGGCGTGACCAGAAGCCAGGATGAATCCGCATCCTAGTCTGCGGCTTACCCCCTCGACCAGCAACAATTCGCCCTTCTTCAAGAACAACACGGCCCCGCGATCGCCGGTGAAACAAAACAAGAATGAAGAGCCTGGACTGCATTTGCGCAAGGTCATTGGCACTACAACTGCTTCCCTCAATGGCTTCGACTGTTTGCCTGCCACGCGCAAATTCGCATACATCGCAGGAGCTGCTGCTGTGGTCGCGACACTAGAAGACAATCTAAAGGTCACGCAACAGTTCTTCAGAGCAAGACCGACCGCACCGACAGGCACACGAGACGGAAATACTCCATACCCAGCTTCACCGGCTGCAAATGAAGCCCGACTGAGGGGTATTGGGAACTTGCGCGACGTTGGTCCAGCAGGATCGCCATCGAACGCTTCAGGCCGCGACTGGTTGGACTCGCCCAATAGCAAGTCTCTGACCGCGAAAGACCGCATCAAAGCGGCTACTGCGGTAGCGTTGAGCCCCAATGGCAAATGGGTGGCCATCGGCGAGTCTGGATACAAGCCGAGGATACTCATTTTCCGCATCAGTGATGAGGTCTCCGAAACTCCTGCGGCGTATGTAGCAGAACATTCCTATGGGGTTCATGCACTCGCCTGGAGTCCTGACTCACGCTGTCTAGCGTCACTGGGCACGGTCAACGACGGGTTCTTATACGTGTGGAATGTCGACGATCGTACCGGGACGGCAACATTGTACGCAAGCAACAAATGTACCAGCACCATAAACTGTATGGAGTGGCTTGGCCGCTCCATTGTGACAGTAGGATTACGATTCATCAAAATCTGGCGACCGGACGAAGAGGCGAACGCCGAGAACAGGAACAACGAAACCAATGGTGGTGTCGTGACGCCACGCACAAAATCTGAGCCTCGCTTGTCGGAGTTTACCACCAGTATCCTCAGCCCCAGACACAAGGTATTGGCTGGAAAGAACAGTCTTCTTGGGGAGATGCTCGAGAACTTTGTGTGTTTAGTACCAATCAGCGAGTGCAAGGCGATAATCTGCGCCGAACCAGGCGAGATATGTCTGCTTGACGATTCGAGCCGCATGCAAACCTTGGCCCTCGCCCATACCACGGATTTTCGAATCAGCGCTGCTCGAATAGATAATCGCGGCCAATTACACGTCGCCGGCACGATGGGCGAGTCAAAGGTCATAGCTTTGGACGACTTGGAACGTGCTCGACCACTGTCTAGCAAGAATGCACGGAGAAGAACTCTCTCCCTCAAGTCTGCGCAGAATCCGTCGACAATCATTACAGCAATGGCCACCATGGGCGATGTCATCGTCGAATTGGACTCGCAACGAGGTATCAGGCTGACAGAGAGTGTGACTTGTGAAGAGGATGCCATCGAAGCATATTCTCATCAACTACCCGCACATGAAGACGCAGTTCTAGGCGTCCGTTGCATCACTTCTGAAGCTCTGCCCGACTCCGCGTTCCTTACCTTTTCGGGCAATGGAACCATCCAGTTGTGGAACGGCAAGGGCGTACTCGTAGCACGGCTGAGTGTGCCGATGGACACCTCTCCCGACATGTACGGCGTCAGCAATGAGATGAAAGCTGTAGCAGACCTTGCACGTGGCTCATTGCTTGCCGCAGGTGACAAGTATGGCACTCTCAGTATTGTCGACATAAAGTCAACCTCCGTACTGACACAGGTTCGTGCACATTCGTCTGAAATTACAGACATCATATGTTTTGAGCAGTCAGGCACCACTTTCATCGTCACCGCCAGTAGGGACCGCACGATACAACTTTTCGCTTGGCACGCCCGGAAGCTCGATCTTCTGCAGACAATGGACGAGCACGCGGCTGCTGTCACTGGTCTATTGATCACAGCTGATTGCGAAAGGTTACTGTCTTGCTCTACAGACAGAAGCGTCGCGGTCCGTGAAGCGATGGTGAGAGACGAACGAGATCCTCTTTCGATCGCATTCGTGTTTGTCCGGGCTGTGACCTTGAAGTCATCCCCCACATCGATGTGTTTCGCCTCCCAGCCGGATGTCATCCTCATTGCGGCAATGGATCGCACGATTGGAAGCTACAACATCAAGACCGGCCAAGCAGGTTTTGGTTTCAAGTGCTCAGATGCGGAAAGTGGCGAAGCTGCTATTGTATCTCGGGTCCTTTATGCTCCATCACTCAACGGCAATCCGACCATCATAGCGGCGTCAAGTAGTGACAAGTCGATTCGCCTCTACTCGGAGTTTGGAACTCTGATAGCTCGCGATTGGGGTCACACGGAAGGAATCACTGATATTGCTTTGCTGCCTGGCAGAGGTCCAGATGCCAGATCATCTACGCTCATCACCGCAGCTGCAGATTCGACCATATTCTTATGGGACACCACTCCAGCGCCTCCACCTATGATCAGGCATCAGACGGAGCCGACGGAAGTGGTTGAGACCCCAGCAAAGCCAGCTGCTATGCGGCCGCCTTTGCGAAAGGTCATGTCTAATTCGGAATTGTCGCTCTTCAAGCGTCGCAAATCTGTCGAGGCAGATTCGCCGTCGCCACCAGGGCCACGGACCCCTTCCATCCCTCCCTCGCCACACCGATTGCGCAAAAAGACTTCTCGTGTGAATGTCACACAAGCACCAAAGCTTGAGCCCACCTTTCGCTCCAGCTTTGACCCTCCACGGAGACAGAGTATGAGGAATAGATCTCCTTCGCCTCCCAGTCCACGGAACGCCAACAAGCGAGCTCTCCTCCGACGGCCATCTCTCGGTGCACCCCTTCGCTCTAAGAGCAGTGAAAATGTCCTTCGTCCGGCGTTGCCAACGACCAATTCCGCCACCAACGCATCAGGCTTCGGCAGCATCACCACCTCGACCGAGTCGATCTGTAGGACGCTACGGGCCTACCGCAAACGACTGATCAACGCTCCATCCAACGATCCTCTCACCCCAGAATGTCTCCGCGAGCTCGAAAAAGAACTCAAACTCACGGCGCGTGTCCTCAACGAGAAGTCTCAAGGCAAAAGCATTGACGAAGCCATGATGGCGCGCCTGCTCGATCAAGCGAGCGAGAAGATCGTCGGCATGCTGGACGAGCGCATCAAGGAGCGCGTTGAGAGCGAGGTCCGACGAAGCGCAGATAACTCGCCCGCTTCGAGTGTGCCACATCTGGTCTTCCCGACTTCGGATGGCAAGGCCGAGGACGACGGGCAAAGCGGCAGTAGCCAAGACGACGCAGATGGTACAAGCATCATAACCGCCTCGTTGGGTAAGATGGCGCTCAAGACATAGACTGCATTAGACTTTGCCCTGATGCTTCATGCTCGCTGATGACCTGGGCTTTTCCGCTCAGCGGATGTGGGAATGACATTTCATCATCTCTTGTAACAGTACTTGCTTATTGAAGCGTCTACTGTAAATTATTGCTAGTTTGTTTTGCGTGCTCCTGGCAGCACTCGGCGTTATTATATTGGGGATTGGGACGGGATAGATCGTGCTTCACACTTTCATGTAACGTATAGCTTTCTATACACAGCTAGGGGGATCTTGGGAGTTCTGGGAGTTTTAAAAGGACTGGGCCAGTCCTGCTGCTGTCTTGTTGTCCTGATGAAGGACAGATACATGTGTATATACAACAGGGGACCGACTTGTATGACCGCTGGACATCGTTTATATACACACTCCATGATACATGTGATAAAGAAGCGTTCTTACTGCTTCCACCTCCTGACTCTTCTGCCTTCGTGTCGCCGTTGATCGATTGAACACGCTTACGAGCCGAAACTGCTGATTTCATCCATGACGTCCATGCAATGCCATACACCGCTACTTCCTGCCACAGCAGACTCCCTTATTCTGTGCCACTTCGTAGCCCTCCGTGCTCGATCCAGCGGCACATGTCCGCAGTGAAGCGCGTAGCACGTTGAGACAGCCCATACCCAAGCCTGGCTACGATTCTTCGTCGTATGGGTCGAATAGATGCGAATAGACCTCTCGAGTTCCAACGTGTCCGTCGAAGGGCAATGTATCTCTTTCGTGCAGAGGGAAGGACAGCGCGTGGAGTAGTGAACTCCCGTCCTTCACAGATATATTCTGGATGTGGTTGAGTGCGCTCTGGCTGGTTCTGGCGTGAGAGTGGCAGGAAGGATGGTTCTACTGCGCTTTCTCCAGTCGACTTCGTGTTGATTTCGATCTTTGGATTGGTTGCTGCATGCACACCAATCGAGCATCAGGACGATTGCTCGGTTGTGTCTCCGCCACAGAGCTTCGCAGTGCCTTGCTTTCCGGACCTCGTTCACTGTTCTTCGACACCGTGAAATGTCCAAAGCAAGAAAGTAGAGTCCAGCTCCAGTCTCCCAGAACCACATCTTCATCCTTTACTCTCCTCCTGTCCTCCCTTCCCGCCCTCCACCACAAAGAACCGGCCCACCTTCCTCTGCGCCGCTCCCAACACCTTCCACTCCGCCTGCCGTCCCTGCTCATCTCCCTCGTCTCTCCGCCTCCTGATCCTCTTATGGAACTTCCCCCTCACCTCCTCCTTCGCCAACGCCTCCTTCAGCTCCTCCATCCCTATCTGCGACGCCCGCTGTCCCTCTGCCGTCTCGTCGCGCAGGCTCGCCAGCGGCTCGACACCGCGTGTGTCGACGGCTTGGATCTGGCGGACGAAATGTAGCTGCGCGGTCAGGCTGGCTAGTAGCTGGGTTTCTTCAGCTGGTGTTGTAGGTGGAGGGAGGGCGGAGAGGCGGAGAAGGTGGTGCAGTGGAGTTCCCAGATGTC